>CM067221.1:120267425-120614924 GCA_034190945.1 Octodonta nipae
CAAGGTGGCTCGTTTGAGATGGAATACCCCGTATATCCAACCTCTACCTCTATCGACCAAGTACCAGATTTGATTGACAAAATCTATAATAATGCCAGCGAAACTGCTGGTAAAACCTTGTTTCAAATAATTATCTGTTGTAGAACAAAAACTGACAGAAAACCCTACAGGCAAAATACCCAATCCTATATGTTACATTTGATAACCGACTACGAAATAAAACGCAATTTATTGCCAGAATAAACTGAATGTTCGAAACGTTTTCGAAAAAAAAAATCTCTCTAATAAAAACCCCAAATCAAACGTTCAACTTTCGAAATTTATGATATTTATGTACATGCCGATCTTCCCCCATATTGGAGACGAACTCCATATGTACCGCAAACAGGCATAAATCTCGCGTCCCCCATCAAAATGCATAATATATCCATGCAGGAAGACGTTTCTTTTAGTAGGCGACGCAGATTCTTGTACCTCAAGTCTCTCTCCCCACTAAAACCATATATTTCGCTTTATGATACCTGAAGAACTTTTATGGCACACACTCCACTCCATGTTGCTTTACTTTTTGTACACTGTTGAGACATACTCGTTCTCTTGTAAGTTATTTACTCTTTAGATCTCGACAGTACGTCGATTAAGTCTATGATTCAGGTGGGCCGTTTACGAGATAAATGTTGCAATACATTTGAAGAAGATTGCTTTGTTATTACGTGTTCTAAAGCAATTGAGCGTTGCAGGAGTTTATTGAATTGATGTTGGAAATTGTTGATGATTTCAATTTTATTTGAATTATACTGAGGATGTTGATGAATTCAGTACATTTTAACCTTACATCAACCTAGGAGGATAAACGGTGCAGGAGTTAATAGTACTCGAGTTTTGATGAGTTATATAACAAATATTTGAATCAACAAAATTTCATAACTAAGGTCAGAGTAGAAGAGTATAGAGCGATATATAAGAACAAAGTGGTTTTAGAGCAGGTAGGTAAAGCACACACAACGTATTCTGTCTGAGACAATTAATAGAAAAATACCAAGTAAGGAACTGGAAAACACACTTAGTCTTTATTAGCCTGGCTTAAAAAAGCGTATGGCAGCCTACCAAGAAGCAAATCATTTGAAATTCTTCATAACATAAGCATAAACTAAAATTATATGATGATCATAAAATAACTGTGTAATACTACATAGAACATCGCCAGCAAAAATTAACCAGATCATTTCAGAAAGCTTCCCAACTACTGGAGGTTTATTACAAGGATGCTGTTTATCCCCTACCATTTACCATTTTTAGAAACCTTATTTCATGTGGACATGAAAAGGCTCAAATATGGGGGTACAATTAATGGACTCTTTTATGCACACTCGGCAGATGACGAGGTCATCATTGCCGCAGATAGAGAAACATTTATGAAAAAAAAAACTTAAAGAAGATTACGAATCCTGGAGACCTGAAATAAATTTAGTAAATACAGAATACCTGACGATACAGACAGAAAAAGAAGAAATGGACACTGACGGTGGTAAAATTTAGGGATGTGAAGGAGTTTAAGTACCCTGGATCACTAATTAGTGAAATTCTCAAATGGGAGACATAATTACTAGAATAAATGCGGGCTGTAATGCAATACAACAAACAAACTCAATATAGTGGTCAAAGAGAATAAGGAACTGCAAAAAATTAATAATATACCAAACTCTAATACAAGGTAGTGTTATACTAAATGGCTCTGAAACTTGGAAAAGATATAGTATGAGACTACAAGACCTGGAAATGGGTGCTTGACGACGAAGTTACAGGATACATCGACTTCAACATGTTCCTATTGAAATCATTAAAAAAAAAGAATGTTGTCAAAGATACTAAAATAATACACAGGCTGGAGGGAAAAAGATTGACATGATATGAGCTCTTGTACCGAATGAGTAAAAACAGATGGCCATAAATACAAGACGTAGAATAGTCGATGATTACCAGCCAATGGTTCACGCCCTGTACAGAAGATCGAACACAATGTCAAGCTGTAAAAAAACTATTTTAAAAAATGTTAAATAAAGCTCCTTCCCTCTCTCCATTTTGGGTTCTTCTATTTATAGATCCGTATTAAGTCTGAACTCTGCTGGTTGTATTTACAAGAGAGAGGAATTCTTGAAGATGTTTGGCCGATTCTGCCATGAAGACAGTGTCGTCCGCGTAACTAATTCTGGGCTTCGAATAAATTTGATTCCGTCTTCTATAAGGTCGTCTTCAACATGCAATCTGAGTATAGTTTAAGAGTAGAGGCGACAATATATAGCCCTACCGTACTCCTCTGTCAACTCTGGTATTTTTTGTCACTGTTTCGTCCAGTCTAATGTTGGCTGTATATTTTCTTTTCTTACTCTTACCCGGCAGTTCGATAAGCTTTTGATGTTTAACTTAGCAGATGACTATGAAATAATAATAATAATAAATAATATATAAGATCACAAGGGAGTCAGTCTTTCAACATAATTTTGGCAATTTCCTGAAATTAAAGGTCAAATATTTTATTGTAAATATCAAATATTGTACTCATTCTCCCCAGCTCATTTTTAAATCA
Source organism: Octodonta nipae (assembly GCA_034190945.1). Lineage (NCBI taxonomy): Eukaryota > Metazoa > Arthropoda > Insecta > Coleoptera > Chrysomelidae > Octodonta > Octodonta nipae. The sequence goes on from CM067221.1 coordinate 120,270,013, forward strand.
AAACGAGCTCCTAAATATTTACAACTTTCTACTCTTCTTATTAATTTGTAATTGGTATTATTTATTTATTACAACGCTACTATCTAATGCTTTAACTAGGTCAAGACCTGTTAGAGCAATACTCTCACTGCTATCAAATGAACAAGTAGATTTTCGCAAAATTATCCCTTTTCAAAGCAAAAGCAAAAAGTCAAAACTTAATTTTTAAACTTGACAGAATGATACACGAATTGTAAACAGCTACGAAACTAACCTATTTCTAAGCAGATGTTGTCTGCCGTTACGCTGGTCTCATATTTTGTCACAGTCGGTTTTTCTCAGTTCACTCCTCCCCAGATAGGCGAGATGAAAACTCCTGATATAAAAAAGTTTTGCGTGGATAGTAATTATGAGAATATCTTTAGAACTCGGTGATTTTTTCGTGGAATTAATTAACGTTTAAATTTGATTTCCAGCGCTAATCTGAGCGGCGCGGGGCGCGGAGAAAGGTGTACTGGCTGGCTCGTTTCTCGGAAACTTAGTCGCAATGGAGCGGTTCACGGGGCCACATCGCGCTTTTTGCGTAAAACAATTTTATTTAAATAGTGCACCTCTCGTTATTGTGAGGCGCTTATTTTGTCTTGTAAACGATTTACATGACTTAAATCAGTGTCCAAGTGCAGTTTTAATTAAGAAATGAATAAAGAAATTCGAAGAGACGAGATGGACACTAAAGCAAACCGGAGGTCCACGGATTTCAAGAAATGAAGAGAACGTGCAAAGACTTTCGGCTTCAGTTCGACGTGAACCTGATTCATCGACGCGCAAACGTTCAGCTGAATTAGGAATATCGTGCATAACCATACGCCATATTATGAAGTTAGATTTGAAATTACACCCACGTAAGATTCAGTACTAACTGCGCTAGCAAGAATTAAAGCCTAATGATTTAAATTTACGCAAATTGTACGCGAAAACAATGTTGGAACGCTTTTGTAACTTCGACAACATCTTGTTTTCCGACGAAGCCCATTTCCACCTCAATGGGCATGTTAACAAACAGAACTGCAGATACTGGAGCAGCGAAAATCCCAAAACTAACCCTCAAAGACCCTTGCATTCACCTAAGGTAATTGAATGGGCAGCAATTTCAGCAAAATGAATAATTGGACCCTATTTCTTTAAGAATTTTCGGACCGTACGATCACTGTTAACTCTACTGTATATATGAGAATGTTACGGGAGTTTTTGGCGCCACAACTACAGAAATTTGTTAGTTACAATCGGAACACGTGGTGTGATGGAGCCACTTGCCACACTTGTAATGAGGCACTGCCGGTCGTTAAAGAGATGTTCCCCGAAAAAGTGATTTCTCGAAGAGGTAACATTCCGTTGCCTCCCAAGAGTCCTGATTTGACGCCAGTCGATTTCTTTTTATGGGGATACCTTAAGCACCGTGTGTACACTCATAAGCCAACTTCATTATTTCAATTGAAGGCAAGGATCAGGGAAGAGATGTCAGCGATTTCTCGGTCTTTATGCAAGCGAGTACTCGAAAATTTCGGTTTTCGTTGAGAAGAGTGCCGAAGTCGCGACGGAGGTCATTTAAATGATGTTATTTAAAAAAAATCCTGTTTATTAGCTGTCTCGGTAATAAATTGTTTTTGAAGTATGTCTTATTGATTTTTTTATATATTTTTTAAAATATTAACTAATTCGTGGTATATCCTGAATCAATTCAGCAAATAATCTTTTCAGTAGTATCGTCTAACATTTGTGTTGATAAAATTCTCACGTGTCGCAACGGATTAACCCCCAGTATATGTTTTCTGGTTCTAATTCGAAACACGCTGGTTGCCATAATACAGAGAATTATTTATAAATTCCGGAGCTGAACGGCAAGCATACAGTTTCTCGTAAAAGATTTATTAGTTGACGCCATGCCGTAACTAGTTATGAGTCAGGTCCTGTTACACGTCCCTCTAATCACTTAAAGTCTTGTTATCGGCTCTAAGTTGATCGTTACAATAACAGTTATGGCCGCCGGAGGGAGTACAGACCGTGTTGTTATGTGAACAATAGCAATAAAGTTCGTGCAACTCCGATCTGTGTATGTTATAGTTGACCGTTAACACAAACGGCAGTTTAAAGTACTCGTAGCAGTATATGGGTTTTTTAAATTGCCGTTGCACTCACAGAGAAGTGAATAGAAAATTGAAAAATAATGTATAAACAAGGCTGGTCGAAAAATTAACACTATTGTTAATAACAGCAACACCGGTAAGAAAATTGTGATAAATAACATATTAACCAAAACTTAAAAACACACTATAATACATTTTAAACTATTAAATGTTGATAATATCTTTTCAAAAATTATCAATCCATTGAACGGAGGACAATACATTTTTTCTAGTTGAGAGCTTTCATAAGTTGTGCTTCTTTCAACTGATAGAAATCTCGAGTATTTATTTGTGTAATATAACGGAATTTCACCCCGAAGTCAATTTCACATCTAAGAGTTTCAGAAAAAATGACACAGAGGCCTCAGATCTGGGGTCATACTCTTCCCTTTCTCTGTGATTTCTAGGTTAGAAATCACATTAAAAATTTAGTAGGTTAACTAAAACCTATTAAAGCAATTATATCATTTCCCAACTGATAAAGGTTCTCGATTAGAAACATTATTTTGTCTATATACAGGGTGTTCCTAAATGGAGGTACAAACGAAAAGGGGAGATTCCTTAAGTAGTTTTAGGAAGAAAAAGTCCCATAAACATGGGTTCGCAAACGTTTCGTTTTCAAGATACAGAATGTTAAAGTTTCAATTTAGACCACAAGGTGTGAGAACACTACGACTCGAAGAGGCAATGCTGAACGAAATAGAAGAACATCCAGGAACCAGTACAAGAAAAATTAGTGTTACCTTATCCTTATCACATTCAGAGGGTGCAGGCGCTCTTGCCTCGAGATTGTCATCCAAGAATTATTTTTTGTCAGTGGTACCTCAACAGAATATTGAACAATCCTCATTTTGATTGCCAAATCCTATTCACTATAAAGCCTGTTTCTCAAGGACTTCAATCCTAAATTTTCGTAATGAACACATATGGGCTAAGGATAATCCACATGAAATTGCAGAAGCTTATTTTCAAGAGGAATTTTCATTAAATGTGTGGGGTGGTAGTATTCGTGATTATTTGATTGGTCCTTTCTTCTTGCCAGGGCGACTTACTGGTCAATCATACAGACATTTTTTAGAGAACGATTTGCCCTTGTTATTGGATGATATACCTCTTATGATGCGACGTGAAATGTGGTTCATGCACGACGGTGCTCCTGCTCATTTTTCACTTTTGGCTAGGGAGTATTTGAATGAAAATTATATAAACAGGTGGATTGGACGAGGTGGACATCAGCCATGGCCCGCCAGGTCCCCAGATTTAAATAGTTTAGATTTCTTTCTATGGGGCCATCTGAAATCTCTAGTGTACATAACGCCAGTGAATACCGCAGACGAACTGAGAAATCGTATAATAGGCGCGTTTGATACAATTAGGAATACTCCAGGAGTGTTTGAAAGAGTTCGATCGTCTATGAGAAGAAGAACAGAAGCTTGTATAAGGGATGGGGGAGGACATTTTCAACAATTGCTGTAGTTTAGTTCCTTTGTTGTTATTTAGTTTTTTTATTATGATTAATTTTTGAGTTGTACGTTTCTTGCAGTAATACATTTTTTTGATGATTAAACTAGTTTATCGAATCTTTAAGAATCATTGCTAGTTTAATAATTCAATTTTTTTTCTCGAATACGGTAGTAGATACGACAAAACTACAAGAGAACATAAAGTTTGGTATAACAACAAAGCTTTTCTTTACAATTTTTGAAAGTACCAGTAGCTCACCAAAAAAAAGTTCTGAAGGACAACAGTGGACAATGTTCCCGAAAAAATATCACCCTGTAGATTTGCAATGGAAATTGGCATGTCACAAGGGGTAAACTCTTAATTGTAATATCTATGCCAAATTTCATTTGAATATCTTGTGAAGTGCAGATACTATGAGAAAAAAACTTGAAAAAAATTAAAACTTTAATACTCTGTATCTTGAAAACGAAACGTTTGCGAACCCATGTTTATGGGACTTTTTCTTCCTAAAACTAATCAAGGAATCTCCCCTTTTCGTTTGTACCTCAAATTTAGGAACACCCTGTATACAAGGAGTAAATTTGTAGGTTGAGTGCATATATTGTGGGTGGTGATAGTACACACCAAATCAATCTTCAAATGATCTGTAGGGTACCCATTTCACTTTCCGAAGGTCATTAATGTATTCATATTGTTATTTATATAGTATACTATTTAAAAGATAAATAAATTCTAGAGTTATACCCACAGATATTCAAAAGGCACAATATGATTTTCAACAAAATCTACACCAAACTGCACAACTTCATCCAATTTTTAAGCAGAAAATCTCATTAAATATAAACACTAATCTAAAACTAAACTAAACGTTATATTGAAAATGGTGGCTCAATATTATTGTAGCTTGTGAAGTCATATAATATATGATATATAATATATATGTTTAGAATTCACATATAAGGCTTCATTCGGAAAACAAAAATAATTTGTTGCTGGAAAAATGAAATTAGTGACATCTACATTTTTTAACTATAGCACTTTTTAAATATTATAAGGCTTTTTGACCTAATCTGTAAATCCCTAGAATATTTGTACTAATGCCTTTTATATATAACACCAACAACAATATGTAAGTGTCGGTTAAAACTGTTGCTAATAAATTTACTAAAATAAAAGACAAAACGCAGACCAAAAAGAACTTCAATTATTGATTGCACTGACTGTCAAGCTACTTATGTTGGGCAAACATCTTGAAGCCTCAAAAGCAGAATAGTTTCACATAAAAGTAATGTAACAATACACTGTGAGTGATTTAGATTGCAATGGTAAAAACTACCTGTTTATCTACCAGTAGCGAAGGGTGCAATTTCTTTTCTGAAAGAACAATGGCAACCTTCAGTACATGAAAATACCTAATCACCTATTGTACCGAACAATAATAACAATTTTGTTTTGATATTATTCATTACTAGTTGATTATTGTCTTCTAAATGTATTTGCGGCATGTTTTTGATTATTTTTATACCACCAACACCACAATTAAAACGAAAAGCTGTATATTAAAAGGAAATACCAAATGTTTCAAGGTTGTTTCTGACTTTGTTGAAAATTATGTCTTGAAATTGTAAATTGCAAATTAGAAGTTTGATTTATGACAATTAAGTTGACATATATGTCAATTTGAATACATAATTTTAAAGTCATTGTAAACGAAGTCAGAAACGACCTTGAAACGTTTGGTATTTTCTTTCAATATACAGGTTTTCGTTTCAATTGTAGTGTAGCTGTTTTTCTCATAATACTGGGAGTATATTTAAATTTAATTGCTTGGCTAGCTCGATTTCTAAGAGGGAGTGCAAACTTATAATCAATAAATATTTATTTTAATTTAAAGCGTGAATTTTTGTTTGTTTTGTGAGAAATCTTTACCCTTCATTTGGGCCCCTAAATAATTTTGACACAGTGTCCCTCTAAGGCACGCTACGCCTTTGTTCCTTGAGTATATTTTCGAATAATTAACCATGTCTTTATGATTCTGTTGTGTAGCTAACATTGTTTAGAATGCCATTGATGCTTTAAGGTTAGTAGTAGCTGTTGCACAGCTGTATAACACGGTTCTGCTAGTTTCAAGATGCATATTTTTATGAACATAGTTCATGCAAAACTACAGGATTTTTTTTATTGTTTCTTGTGGATAAACGTAAATATGCTTTCAACTGTACATAATAAACAATAGTTTTAAACTCCCTAAGTGTCACCAAGGGAACGTATTACAAATACGTTTTTAGGAAAACTCGACATAGAACAATGTACACTAGAGCATTCAAGTTCATATATCACATACCATACAAGCACTTTTCGGAGTTCAGGATGTACTTCATCGCATGAGTTTTACGAGTAACAACTAGTTGACAAGTTCTCCAGCTGCATTTCCGTCTCCTTGATATGAGAGCACAGTCGAGTCTTTCGCTCTAAGCGTCCTCATTGGAACGCTTTATTACTTAAATGGAAAGTGGAACGTTTATGCATTTTCAGGGTATTAGGATATTAGTTTACTTAGAGTATGTAATTTCGATAAGATCCGAAAACTAACAATTAGTTTCATATAAAAGTTTGCTTCTATTACAAACTACAACTTTTGAAAGAATCTATTTTTTTGAATTACATCTGGGTCATTCCATGTCAAATCGACAAATAGTTGGACGCGACCCTTACCGATTCGGATGAATTTTGGTGGAGAGTTTTGTCTCATCATAAAACGAAGTTCTGTCAAAGGAAAAAAATTTAAAAAATTTTTCCAAAGAGATATTAAAAATTAAAAATTTCACTGATTTTCCGATTTTATGAGTTTAGTTATTTAATATTTCAGAAACTACTGAATATTAAAAAAAACTCTGGTACATTTTTAGAAGAGAAGAGAATTTTGAAAATTATCAAAATTAAAAAATTTAGTTTTTTTTCAAAACCGTGGAAAGTAACCATCGCGAGAAAATTCGCGCCTCAAAGTTTTTTTATATTATACCTCTAACATATCTAAAGAAATTCTAAAATTTTCAGAGGGGTGTTCTTTTTTGTTTCAAAGATTTGAATTTTTGAATTTTGGCAAAATAGTTTTTTTCTTTTTTTTAACTTTTTTTGTTGAATATCATTATTCTACCACATGATTACAGTAATTTGAGGTCTAAAATATTTTTCTTATGTTAATGGAACGTAAAACCATAAATATCTCAAAATATATTATAGATTTAACTTTAAATCAAAATTTAGATAATGTTAAAAGTTTCACACTCTGCCATCTATCTATCCATCAGTGAAAACACTATTATCTATAGAGCCCATGCCAGAATTCACTAGAGGGCCCTATTTCTTATTATTATTATGACTAGTACCTGGGTGACCGAGCTTCACTCGTAAATTCAAAGTTCCATCATAAATATACATATATCAAAATAATCGGACATTTGCTATGTAAACTTATTTTGAACTACCTAATATAATATGGGTTTCTTACATTTTTTAAATTACATTGTGTAATACTACAATTCTGCTCTCTCCTGTATTACAACCACCCAATCAAACATTTCTTAATCACCCTGTATAAAGGTTATCCATAAGCAGTTGCATATATAGGGTGGTTGAAATACAGGAGAGAGCAGAATTGTAGGATTACACAAGTAATTTAAAAAATGTAAGAAACACATATTATATTAGGTAGTTCAAAAATAAGTTTACATAGCAACTGTCCGATTATTTTGATATATGTATGAATTTACGAGTGAAACTCGGTCACCCAGCTACTAGTAATAATAATAATAAGAAACAGGGACTTCTAGTGAAATCTGGCATGGCCTCTATCGATAATAGTGATTTCACTGATGGGAACATAGATGGCAGAGTGTGACACTTTTAACATTATTTAAGTTTTGAGTTAAAGTTAAATCTATAATATATTTTGAGATATTTATGGTTTTACGTCCCATTAACAAAAGAAAAATATTTTAGACCTCAAATTTCGGTAATCATGTGGTGGAATAATGATATTCAACAAAAAAAGTTGAAAAAATAGAAAAAAATTATTTTGTCAAAATTCAAAATTCATATCTTTGAAACAAAAAAGAGTACCCCTCTGAAAATTTCAGAACTTCTTTAGGTATGTTAGAGGTATAATATAAAAAATTTTGAGGTCAGAATTTTTCCGCGATGGATACTTTCCATCCATCCAACATTTAGTAGTTTCTGAAATATTAAATAACTAAACTCATAAAATCAGAAAAACAGTGAAATTTTTAATTTTGAATATCTCTTAGGAAAATTTTTTTTAAATATTTTCCTTTGGCAGAACTTCGTTTTATGATGAGACAAAACTCTCCATCAAAATTCATCCGAATCGGTAGGGGTCGCGTCCAACTATTTGTCGATTTTACATTGAATGACCCATCTACTGAGAATAGAAAGATACAGTTTCGTTTTATTTTAAAAGCTTCAATTCAAGAAAAAATAATTTATATTTAAAAAAGAACCGACTTCAGCTGACTGATATTTTAAACATTTCTGCTTTTAAAAAGCAACCTAAAAAACCGTTTATCTTTCAAGATGGAAGACAAATAATATTTGTCACACCGTATTCTTTGTGTGATTGTAATGGTGATGGCGTCTATACACTCGAGGCAGAAAATTGAAAGTAAAACAGCCGACGCAATTTTTTCCTCCAGTTGGCTGCTTTCATTCGCACTGAAGGTGCGATAATGTACGATCAATCAGCGTAATGTGCCGTCACATTTAAGTTTATTGAAGTCGGATCATTTGTGATGTATCCCGAGCAAAAGCGGTGCTTTAGGAAGCTATAAATCGTTCTATTTTTTATCAGGAGAATTTTGCTGCTGTCGTTGTTAAGTGCAGTAATTTTTATTGGATAAAAGCAAAAAATTCACTGATATGTAACTCGGTAGTCTGAATAAGGTACCTATATTGCTACAAAACATTTATCATATAATCATATCGTCTTTCATTGCCCTATAATCAATTTTTGTCGAGTCTTTACTTTGATTTTTGCAGCAAATAAATATTTTTAAAATACACTTTGTTTTTGACAACGAACAATTTTTGGCGCAGTCGGTAGGATTACATTTTGTTATCGAATTATGTTCGTAAATATTTTGGATGTAAATATCTGTCATTATTAAATGTAATGAATTCTGTTGGTCAACAACAATACAATCGCTCATATTTCGAGTTATTCTAAATATCCCTTAAGAAGGTACGAATAACAAAATATCGTTACCTTCATAAATATGAACATTTTCAAGACATTAAATAGTATTGATTGGAGCAACTAATTTGTTTTTTATCGTATTGTTATTATTTTTGTAGATTACTTGCATTGATTGTTTTTGCAAATAAGTATATTAAAAATTATTTTTGTGTTGAAAACATTTTTAAAATGAATTTTTAATTGGAGTAGTTTGTAGGATTGCAATTTGACATCGGGAGGTTTTCGCAAGTACTGTCAAGTTCTGTCTAGGATTAATCGAAGATATTTTAAAATTGATTAGTACATGTTCGAGTTTTCGTAAATTATTCGAGTCTGGATTTGCTTTTCGTTTTATTAGTTTGTGAGGTGACCTCCTTGTGGAACAGGGTAAGAATGGAATTCAAGTGGGACAACAAAACCTGAAAGTATATTCAATTGTCGTCGCGCGATAAGTTCCACTCCACCCTATGTTTCAACCATTCTGTATATGCTACTGCTTTTAACATTTTTTGAATTGTCCGCCCTATAAGTCGAATATCACTACTACACATGCTTTGATCCACTCTGTATAAGTATAGTTTTACTTCACTCTTATTTCAACCACCTAGTATACGCAACTACTTATGTGCCAACCAATACAACATTTTTTGAACCACCCTGTATAATTTTAATTCTGTTCCACCTTTTGAACCCAGCTGTATAACTGTAATTTTACTTCGCCCTATATTTCAATTGCGTACATTGCTTGCTGCTTGAATTTAGATGCACGCCCACACCCACCTATCACCGTATACCGTATCGAAAAGATCGCTCACATAACAATTTTTCATTTCGATACATATTACTCGACTGTAAGCCCGGTAAAATGAAAACCGGTACAAACACTCTGTACGACATACTTTCATGGCATATCTTGACATTTAAGCTAGATATTTATGCTTAAAATTTGACATTTACATTCATGTTCACCCTTTTTTGCAGGTATTATTCCGATTATCAGAAAAACGTTATGTTTTATATTATAGAAAATTATACCGAATTAAGCTGGAACATGGAACATATCTTTGTAGAGTACAATTTAAAATATTCAAATTGATGGAGCTGTTTTAAAGAAAACAATGTAGCTTCATTGAAACTCACTGAAGTGTAGTCCCTTATTTTTAAATCTTCAGTACGATTTGGTCGGTTGAAGTAAACTTTTGATTTCAGATAACCTCACAAAAAGAAATCGAACGGAGTTAGTTTGTGAGATTTAGCATGCCATTCAATCGGTCTTCTACCAACCATTTGTTTGGGAAAATGGTATTTAAATAACTTTGGACAGGTTGTGAATAATACTATGATAGAACATCATTAGGTATGTCTGGATGCTCTGTATTTGGAAAGACTTGCCCGTTCTATTTTTTGCTGTAGTAGTTCCAATTAATTGGCACCATTTAGTGCACCTTCAAGAAAAAGTGGAACTATCACTGCAGACTTCTGGCGTGAAACTTATCTTTTTTTTTGAATGGAAACCATAGTTGGCTATGACCTCAAAAAATCAGACATTTTTAGAGCTTTTCAACGATATAATACTGGTTATAGTTATTCATAAAAATAACGGAGTTATGGATGTTTTTCTCTCTTATTTTCACTTTTAACGTAGGTAGCCATGAAAAAGATTGTTTTCACTTTGACGTTTCCTCATTTGAGAGTAATTCCATTAGTAGTGCTGAACTGACAGTCGATATTGACAAGTTTTCGTGATAAAATGGAATATTCTAACAAAGAAAAACTGAATGTGGTGGAACGTTATATCATATGCCATAAATGTTCAGTTCAGCTGAGGAATACTTTCATAGATATTTTAATCGTCGTCAACCTGCTCTATGTACATTTAAGAGGCTTTACGATAGTTTACGCGGATATCTATTGCTAAACCACCAAAGGAACGTAATCAAATTAACGAAGCAGCACAAATAAATGTTTTGGCATGGTAAATCAAAATCCATCTGCATCAACTCGTGAGATTGCGGCAAAAGCTGGCACATCTCAACGAAATGTAGTCAAGGTACTGAAAGCACACAAGTTCCACCCGTACAAACTTTCAGTTTCTCAAACTTTGCATGCTGGTGACGAACATCGACGTATTTTTTTTGTACATGGTTTAGAGACATGTGCCTTGACAATCCACAGTTTCCATTAAAGGTGTTATGGTCAGATTAAACTAGATTTACGAACTGCGGTATATTCAATAGACCCAATGAGCATATCTGGGCTAAAGAAAACCCTTTCCATGTAGAACAAAGACGACCCCAGATAAAATTTGGTTTTAATGTTTGGTGTGGTATCATAGGGTCTACTATTCTGGGGCCTTTTATCTATGACCAATCACTTACTGGGCAGTGCTACTTGCATTTCTTACAATACACTTTTCAAGACATGTTGCATGATTTGAATTTGAGAACTCGTTTAGAAATTGAGTGGTTCCAACATGATGGAGCACCTGCTGATAACTCGTTATTAGTAAGACAACGCTTAGATAATATATATCCAAACTCTTGGATAGGAAGAAATTGCCCACGCGAATGGCCACCCCGGTCTCCCGATTTGGCAGTTATAGACTTCTATTTATGGGGTGCGCTAAAAAACAAAGTATATAAAAGAAAGTATGAGACAGTTGGTGACCTAAGGGAGGCGGTATTACCAGCAATTGAAGAAATTGACAGGCGGTCTGTGAGGAAAGCGGTAATATCAATCTTAAAAAGATGCAATTTTTGTCTAAATAACAATGGTGGACTTTTCGAACATAAATTGTAACTATTATTATGTACTTTAATTTCTTAAGTTTTTAGTAAGTACCTACTTATTTAGTTTTTTCGTTATATCTGATATATCTAATAAAAAATTGTTCAATGTTTTTTGGAATAGTTATTAATAAATCAGTCTATTTCATGGCTAACTATGTTAAAAGTGAAAATAAGAGAGAATAGCATCCATAACTCCGTTATTTTTATGAATAACTATACCGATTATTATATCCTTGAAAAGCTCTAAAAATGTCCGATTTTTTGAGGTCATAGACAAGTATAGTTTCTATTCAAAAAAAGATAAGTGTGTGTCATATCTCGAAAACGAGAGCTGTCACGCAAACGAGGACATGACAATCATATTCGGGATACAGTTCCCTTCAATTTTGATATTTACACTTTTTTATAAAATCAAAAACAAAGGAGCTAGAGGGATTTGACTAAATCGACAGAATTTCGTTTTTTCAAAGTATCTAGTAAGTCATGACTTTTAAAAAAATCCGAAAGTGTCATTAAATTGGGCCAGTAAAACTGCAAATCTTTCCCAATTTAACCATTGCTCTATCTCCGCTAGTTTCCGAGATCCCCATACTGATCATCAAAAAAAACTCACCATGTATGAACTGAATTGTGGTACATGTCTCAAAACCTACACCGGTGGCGCATATAGAAATTTAAAAAATCGCATATCGGAGCATAGAAGGAGTAATGAGACAAATGATCAAAAATCTAACTATGACTTACATTCAGCTTCTGAAAGTCATCAATTTAACGTTGATTTCGAAATTTTGCATACAGAAAACTAGAGTTTAAAACTGAATTATTTAGAAACTTTAGAAATGAATGGTCTTAAATATTCAGACCTTTTGTTAAATTACCAAGGAGATACAAAAAGCTCCCCTCTCCTTAATCTCTTTAATGGTTCTGTTTGAGATTAATATAAATAGAATAATTTTGGCGTACAACAGTAATTGTTTAAAATACATTGTACACCTGACGAAGCCATAATATGGCGAAACTCGTGTAGTGTAAAACATTTTTTATGTGAAAATTACTGAACTATTTAGTTTGTTATTTGTTGCATTCAATATTCTACTCAAACTGCATCTTCTTTTAGTGTCGCTCCTTGCGACAAAATACCGCCGATATTCATCACTGTCACGACGAAAGATTCCGGAAAAAATTGCCTTTTTTTTAATCAGCCTCCCTCATCCTTCTTTCGCTGTCAATTTTTGATGTACAGCTTTGTGTTTGATAAACAAAGAAGTCGTATATCAACAGCGATAACGTTATAAAATAGAAACTTGGGGTCGGAGAAAACAACGTGTGTCGTGATACGTATTTAGACTTTTTATAGGTAAATCAATCAAAAGTCGTTGCAAGTTTCAATAAACTCACGAAGTTCTTCTTACGGTTTAAAGTTTTAATTCGATCGGAAAGCTTGGCACAGCCTGAAAAATCGAAGATCTCATTATAAGTTCGAATACAAACAAGCCAGAATAAAGACAACCCCCATTATCGGTTGAATCTTTCCAGGATTTTCAGTAATTTCATCGTTTCTCCAGGTATTTCGTATCGTCGGCATGTCGCGACCTAAATAGCGATGACATCTCGAGGAAACGCGAGCTCCCTACCTTGGAAACTTTTCCTGCATCCGGCTACTAAACTAACCGAGCGACATCGTTTTTGCTGAGATGAAACATACACATTTTGTTTCTTTATTTTCCATTAAAGTTCCTAGTTTTAAATCAACATGATTTAAAAGGTTTTAAAAGTTGGGCGAGTGGCGTCGATTGCTTTAAAATTCTCGAAGTAAAGTTGTGATTGCCGTGTTGATTTAAATTTTCAGGTTATTCCTTTTCATCTTTGAAAAGAGTTTTAGGAGAATTGCCTCAAAAGGGGTTGTTTATGTAAAGGAGTTCCGTTTGTCTTGCATTAAATTGATTTAGCTTAAAAAATTATATGGCACTATAGAGTGGTTCTAGTTTAATATCCTATGAACATGAACATGAGAGCATTCTCTCAGCAGTTTATCCCTACACCCTATGTTTATTTGAAATTTATAAATGGGGAACAGGGTAGTAAAAAAGTCTCGTATTCTGGGAGTAAAAGATGCCTACAATATGAGCAAACAGTCGCGTATATAACACCAAGCATTTTGAATATGTAATCTATATATGTATACATTACCGTTTTGTTTAGTAGACCAATCAATAGAGATCAGGATACTGCCTGTGCCATCACATTAAGAACGATTTGTAGTGATATTTTGCTACCTTTTATACTCGCAGCTATGGTTTTTTACTTTATTATAAACAATTGAAACAATAAAATTGCGTTTTTTTTTCGTTGCATGTTTATAAAATGAAAAATAATAAATCAATCTCAATGGTGTCACCAGGTGAGTTGTAAAGCATGGAAATACCAATGAAATGAGCCCAGGATCGATCCGATAAGATCTTTAGTAACAGGGAAAAACGAAAAATACTGGAAAATTGAACGGTTTTCTTTATATTATCATAACTCCGTCATTATCGAAGTTTGAAGACGCGAGATGTAAGACCGACATCTAGGATTTTCAAGAGAATCAGTACACAGAGGTTCCGAATCTGGAGCCTTTCCATGTAATTGCTGTTCTCCCTTAACTCCTAGGACAGAATGTCACGATAAAATTTTCAGGTTACTTCACCTGTCAGAGATATTGAATACTCTCTTCGAGGTGACATTCCTTTGTACGCAAGACAATATATATTATATATAAATATAATATATATACTGATTCTCTTGAAAATCCTAGATGTCGGTCTTACATCTCGCGTCTTCAAATTTAACGAAATGCATCAAATGCATAAAGAAGTGTTCGAAAGGACATTCAATTGTGGGAAGCGCAACTGATGAAGGTTCACGACCAGAAACAATATATATTATATTTATATATAATATATATTGTCTTGCGTACAAAGGAATGACACCTCGAAGAGAGTATTCAATATCTCTGACAGGTGAAGTAACCTGAAAATGTTATCGTGACAGTCTGTCCTAGGAGTTAAGGGAGAACAGCAATTACACGGAACGGCTCCAGATTCGGAACGTCTGTGTACTGATTCTCTTGAAAATCCTAGATGTCGGTCTCACATCTCGCGTCTTCAAATTTAACGAAATGCATAAAGAAGTGTTCGAGAGGACATTCAATTGTGGGAAGCGCAACTGATGAAGGTTCCCGACCAGAAACAATATATATTATATTTATATATAATATATATTGTCTTGCGTACAAAGAAATGACACCTCGAAGAGAGTATTATCGAAGTTGTAGAACTGGGCTTGTGGGAACTGATAGTAATTGATATCTACCTTATGTGTGAGTAAACCAGGCGCTATCGGTTTATTAGTTTTTGAATAATTGCGATCTGAAGTTTTTAGTCCACTATTCTTGCAGTGTGTCTCCATGCGACATGGATCGTCAAATATCAATTCAGAATAGAGATGTTGAAAGTAGAGGTATCATTCTACAACCCCTCTATTTTCATTTTTCATTAAATGTCTGTGAAATATACGAAAAATTTTAGCAAAAGTGACCAAAATTTGGTGAGCGTATGAATGTGTTCGAGTAGAGGGAGGAACATGGTTGTTAAGGGGAACTGCTAACAATAATTATTATCGATAGTAACTGTCACTCTGACAAATGGTGAAATAATCTAAATGATGATGATAAAAATGAGAACATTTTGTTTATTAATATATTTATATGTAAATGGTTTCTCGTTTTTGCTTTAATTTGTGGATTTTGGGCGTACGGAACATCGAAAGAGAGCGGTCATTAGAAAAATTCTTACTTGTGAGGATTTTAAATATTAAAACGATATATGTATGTGCCTCTACTATATATTACTATACCCTTCCCCTCAACCACCGTGTTATTTCACAGACATTTAGTGAAAAATGAGAATAGAGGCTTTGTAGAATGACACCTCTACTTACAGCAACTTTTTTCAAAATTGAAATTTGATTATCTATGACGCATGAGGGCACAATGCAAAAATAGTGAACAGAAAACTTTATATCATAATTGTTCAAAAACGAATAAACCGGTAGCGTCTGGTTTTGGCATACATAAAATAGATGTAAATTACTATCAGTTACTACAAGCCCAGTTCTACAGCTTCTAAAGTGACGAAGATACGATTTTTTTTTTAATTTTTCAGTACTTTTGTTTTTCCCTGTTACTAATGATCCAATCGGATCGAGCCTTGGCTCATTTCATTGGTATTTTCATGCTTTACAATTGACCTGTTGACATTATTGAGATTAGTTTATTATTTTTGATTTTATAAACATGCTAAGAAAAAAACGTATTTTCTTGCTTCAATTGTTTATAACAAAGTAAAAAACCATGGTTACGAGTGGAAAACATAGCAGAATATTGCTAGGAATCTTTGCTAATGTGATGGCACAGTCGGTATCCTGATAGTATTTTTTACACATTATCAGTTAATTTTTGCTCTATTGATTGGTCTATAGTAGCTACTAACGACCTTGACAACAAACTGCTAAAATTTATTTACAATATTGGTTCATTCACTAAATAAAATAAAAAATAAAACAGAATTTACGTCCATTGCCAAAAAGTGCCAGATTGCTTGGTGATAAAATCCTGAGAAGGATTGATTCGAATGAGAAAAACAAAAATTAAAACTAAATTAAAACGAAAAACTAACAAATTTTGTTTAGTTCTAAAAGTTATTCTACATTACCATGCTATTGAGATCTCACCCTCAAAAAATTGTATTATATGATAAGGACCATTTATTAGGTACACGCAGGTTTTTGTCAACTAAAATCAGAAATTTGTATTGTGTGGCAACTGATCAATGTGTTTCCAATAATATTTTATTATTTAAACATTATACTTTTAATTTATATTGTTTCGATTTTAAAATGTAAATGTTCATGTAATTTAATTAGGGTTACAAAGCACATGATATAAATACAAATAGTGAAATTGAAGATAAATAGTTAGATCTGACATCATCGCAATAATTCTAATGTTCACGGCCAGTTCATGGCCAAGTCATTATAGCGAATTTAGTTTAGCGAATTTAATTTCAATTTGACATTTCATACAATGTTAGCCGTTAGGTTAAGGTACCTTTTCAATTCAATGTAAAAATTAACAATGTAATATTTTCAAATTTTCAATTTTAATAAACTTACAAACATTGTCAACAAATAAAGGTATTATTTATTATAAATTAACAGCAGGGTATTTCTTTATATTTTTGATATATTCCCCATGAAAACTCAGGAGTTAAGTATATTTTTATGTGCCAATGAAACTTGAATAAGTATTAGTAATATATTGTTGTATTATTTGATATAAGGTAATCTTTTAAATTAAATTGTTAAATGTTCTTTTAACGAGATGTGATATGCTGCAAATATATTTTTACTTATTTATCTAATAATATAATCCATATAATGTTTGTTTATATGTATGTATGTATGTATATATATATATATATATATATATATATATATATATATATTTGTTAATGGGAATGTATTCCAAGGGTAAATTAAAAAATTAAAACACTAGAGTACTCTTCGTGCCATTTATTGAAAAACTTTTTCATTCTTCAGTTCATTACTAAAAAATTAATACACGAAGAGTACTCTAGTGTTTTAATTTACCCTTGGGCTGCATTCCCATTAACAAAACTACATAATCAGCCGAGACGATTTCTCAATTTATATATATATATATAAATATATATATATATATGTTCTGATGTGGCTTCCGCGGGCATTATTATGAACTAGGCTAGGTTCCGGGTGAAAACCGCATCTAAATTTATTAAATGCTCGATGTTTCGACTCCTGCGTTGGAGCCATTATCAAGAAAAAAGTGAAAGAGTTTTAATGTCTAGATCGAACTCGGGGCCTCAATCCGCATACTCCCCAAGAGTCACTAGGTAACTGAAGTGAATGTGTATCTGCTCTGCTTCTTTTATTTATAGGTATCGACTGGTTAGAAGGGGATGTCCCGTGATGAAGGGACTGTGTTGTGATTAGTTGGCTGTTGGTGGGCGTGTCTGCTTTGTTTAATCTAGCAATTACGGAGGTCCATGCTGTAGGAAGGCGAAAGATAGTGAAAAGACCTCTCTGTCTAAACCGACGCGATAACAGAAAATCCGTTGAGGGTCAGAGGAGAAAATGGTACCCAACCGTTTTGTCTTTGCCTATTTATAAATAAATATGCATTTAATAGTCTCCTCTGGGCAATCTCTTATAATAAATCGTTTTAATTGATATAGCATAATAAGACGTAATTTTTAATTGTAATAACCTTTGTCTTATAACTATTTGAGGTTAATAAAACAAAGCAAATCACTGCGTGATTATTTACTAATCTGAAATTCTAAACGACGAAAGCCTAAGACGAATCCACATTCCTATAAACCACGAAACAAATATATCAATACGCACGATTGAGTGCCATCCCGAAAATTTGAGGTGCAAGCACAAAATCCCTCAACCAATTCTCGACTGTGTTAATAAAGCCTTCAATTTCGTTTCTATTAGCCTGCCAAGCATCGTTCAGCCAAATTTCGTTACGACGACATGAATATTTCATCAAGCGTACCAAAAAGGGGTAAACGATCACAGTTTTACCGCGTGTTTTTACCTACAGCGGGAAAGTGTCGGCTGTAGCTGAACGAAAAACTTGGTGTTCTGCTTTGGCGTTTATGCCCGTTTAGGGGATAATGAACATAAATATGTGGTTATGATTCATGAGCGTTAGCGATGTGCATATACTCCGAACGTGTGTACGTGTTTGCGATTGTCTGTGAGCTTTCGAGTGAATGTGATACGACTAACAATTCTTGAAATTATGTATAATTGGATTTCGTCAGGCTATAAAGCGATGATATAAGCTGGAGAGGAAAATTAAAGTTCCAGTTGCGGAAACGCTGGTTAAAGGGATTTTAATAATTTTGCACTTCACATCATCACTTCACATGTAAATACAAGGTGCCCAACATGATATCTCGTTTATTCGGATCCTTAGCGCTAGGAAAAAATACTAAAGAGACGTTTTGAAAATATTTGTAAACGTACAGGTTGTTCCAAAAATTTGTGAAGAAGAAAATTTATAATTAATATAAAGAATACAATAAAACATTTAAAGAAATATATATAACCGACCTCCACCCATATCTAAAAAGCTGAAAATAATTATAACAAAATACAACTCTAGCAAATAAATAACACATTCATTGTTGTTAGCTACCTACCCAAAAAGTAAAAAATGTAAACATTTTAAGGTGCTCATTCTGTACAAATTAATTACCTACCAATCTAGTATATTTTTGAAATCGGTGCCAAGCAAATCTAAAATCCTACATTGCGTACTTATCTAATACTTTATTAAACTTAATTGTTGCTTGGCACCGACTTCTAAAATATTCTAAATTGGTAGGTAATTAATTTGTACAGAATGAGCACCTTTTAACATGCACATTTTTTTCCTTTTTGGGTAGGTACCTAATAACATTGAATGTGTTATTTATTTGTTAGAGTTGTATTTTATTATAATTATTTTCAGCTTTTTAGTTATAGATAGAAATCGGTTATATATTTTTTAAAATGTTTTATTTTCAACTTTTAGTTTTTTGAACTCAGGTAGTTTTCATTCTTTATTTTTTATTTTGTATGTATAACCTTAATAGACAGGACCAGGTAACATCGAAAGCCCCAACATTACACAATGATACATTCTCATTTAAATTTACAGGTAAAAGTTTACGAACAAAGTGTACCAGTAGGGATTGACTTAATAAGCCCAAAATATATGTATGCCTTATGGACGACGACACGTAATCTTTTTTCAACTTTTTTTCACAACCCTGTATAACTATAGATAATTCCACTCCGCTCTATGTACCAATCATCCTGTATATACGACTGCCTACGGACAAGCATAAATTTGTTAGCTCCTTTCTGTAAATTATAGTACGAAGTAGAATCTATCTCATGTTTATAGAGTCAAATACGTCCTATATTTCAACCATCTTATTTAATTTCTTGTGGGCTAACCCATAAATTCTTTCATTTTTAAGATTTTATATTATGTCCCTGTGTAACATTAATTCCTCTCCACACTTTATGGAACTTCTTATTGGCTATGAAATAAATAATTGTTTATCACACTGTGTAAATATAATTCGACTCCAGCATATATTTCAACCATCATGTATATGATTTGCTTATGTCCACATCATATAACAGTTTATTAATCACACAATATAATTTTAATTTCACATTTTTTCCAAAATTTTTATACCACCAAACGTCCAGTCCACCCTATATTCCAACCATCCTGTATATACGGCTGCCTATGAACCACTATCATTCCAATCCGTCCTATATTTCAATCATCATATAAATGCAACTCCCTCTATCAATTTACTTTGTGATTTTGTTTGCTATAACTAAACACCCTGTGTATAAACGCACCAAATAGCAGTTTAAAGTTTGACATGTGTTGTCACTGAATTTTCTATTAGTTCGGGAGAATGTGACAACCAAAGGCACCGTCTTCGCAAAATGAAAAAAATTGCATTTAAATAGGTATTTGCCTGGTATACAAACAAAACGAGCTTGGTACCCATTGATTTAAGGAGCCGAAAATACTATGCTTTACTACCTATATTCTTGAGATGTACATAGAAAATTTTCAAATCCGGAATTAAAACTTCCAATGCCTAAAATTACCGCACTATTACGTTGGAATTAAAATATTTATGAGGAAATGTCCGTTATGTCATTTCAATGAAATTTTTGATAAAAATTTTGGAATTTTCGGCGATTTTCTGCAAAACTAAAAGTTGCACGTCGCAGAAAAGTTTATGAGATCACCTAGGGATCTTCCTTAATAGATTAAACGTTAAAAAACTATACACATCTATAAGGAGTTATCGAAAAATCGACTAAAATATTGGGGATATTGGTCGATTTCCACGCACGCATGTGTTCATTCACAAATTTCATCACTTTACCAATAGAATTCTTTTCCAAAATTTTTATTTTTAATAGTGTATATATCCAATCCGGATATATACTCTATTAAACAAGACCATATTCATTCAAAACGGTTGACCACAGGAGAAGAAATCAGGTACATACATACAAAAAAAAACAAAAAAAATATACGACGGATTGATAACCTCCTCCTTTTTGGAAGTCGGTTAAGAATGGTAAATATTAACACAAACTTCTAAGGCATACATTTAATTAAGTTTAATATAAATGGTCAAAATGTCCACCTATGCTGTCAATACAGGCATCAAGATGGATTTAATTGATCTGGCAACTTCTTTTAACATATTAGATTTAATAGATTGAAAAGCATTTCGGATTCTATGTTTCAGGTAATCCTCTGTTGTTGAAGGTGTCCTGTATACTAGATCATTTACATAACACTACAGAAATAAGTCAATTATTGTCAGCTCGGGAGATCCTGATAGTCATATGAAAAAACTTCCTTCAGTGATATATTTTTTTCGAAGGACATTATTTAAATGTTCCTTCCTTTGTACGCAAGACAATATATATTATATATTATATATAATGTACATTGTTTCTGGTCAGGGAACCTTCATCAGTTGCGCTTCCCACAATTGAATGTCCTCTAGAACACTTCTTTATGTATTTGAAACATTTCGTTAAATTTGAAGACGCGAGATGTAAGACCGACATCTAGAATTTTCGAGAGAATCAACACACAGAGGTTCCGAATCTGGAGCCGTTTCGTGTAATTGCTGATGAAGGTTCCCTGACAAGAAACAATGTATATTATTTATAATTTATAATATATATTGTCTTGCGTACAAAGGAATGACACCTCGAAGAGAGTATTTAATATCTCTGACAAGTGAAGTAACCTGAAAAAATTTTATCGTGACATTCTGTCCTAGGAGTTAAGGGACAACAGCAATTACACGGAACGGCTCCAGATTCGGAACCTCTGTGTGTTGATTCTCTCGAACATCCTAAATGTCGGTCTTACATCTCGCGTCTTCAAATTATTTACATGATCGATTATCGTATAATGTCTATTTGTTCCATCATACAAATACGAAACCCTCTACCAAACATTATTGAGCACATACCAAATAAATGTTGTTAACTATTCTCTAAAATAATTATTTAAAACTGCAGGTTTACCATATTCACCAAGCAGTATAGCCGCACAATATAATTAATATAATATAATAAATAAGAACCAAAAAAACTCGATGTTATTTACATTACAAATATCTCAGTATGACTTTGGAGTAACACTATAGCTGGTTCCAGATTCGGATTTAGCGACCCAAAAAAAACATATGTATGAATTTTTTCAGATTTTTTGATTATATTTTGGAGATTTGACCTTGGCTTGACCTTGAATCTAACCTGATGAGGTCAAATTGACCCCGGATTCGGATTCAGGGACCCCAAAAGCACTTATATGAATTTTTTCAGATTTCTTGATTAGATTATGGCAATTTGACCTTGGAATGACCTTGGCCCTGACCAGATGAGGTCAAACTGACTTCGGATTCGAATTCACCGATCCCAAAAACATAAGGCCTCATAGATCCGGTCCGAGGCACAAGACTTTTTTTTGTGGGGATGTGTTATCTGACTTTGCAACATACTTCCTTCTTTGTTACTGTTTTCTCCCGCATTTTTATTTCTTTAATGTTAACTTTTGTTACAATTTCATGTCTTTTTCAAAAATCTCATTTTAACCTAGTTTCCATTATGGAAGATAAGGTTGCTTGAGTCCTATAAAGCAGTTTTATGTAACAACATTATGTCATTTTATGGTTACATATGTTTGCAATTCCATTACAAATTACATTTGGCATGCTACATGATAAGAATTAAATGAACTCTCAACGCAAAATGACGCTATGCAAGGTAAAATGATGTGATTATCATTCGAAATTGCATCTGCACAACATAAAAGCAACTCGTTGCTTGTTATCAGCTAATGCTTTATAATCAAGCGATAGAGACGGGCAATATTTCCCTCAACAGCGTAGTACGATTTCCACTAGTCTCAAAGACGGAGCTGCATATGAACGTTGTCAGATGCACAGCATTCATCTCATATTGGATGTTCTAGATGTACGTTTACTCAAAAGGCATTCAGATTCTTTCGATTACCACGATGAATTCTCTCAAATGCAATTTGTTTTCCTCTGGCGTGGTTGATTTCGAGGAAATTCAAAATATGATCATTCCTCTTTACCGCGTCTTCCAACGTTGTCAAATTTGTAGCATATCTGATGTCGTTTGAATGAAGCAGTCCTGGAAATTTATTCAAATCTTAGATTTGTCACCAAGTTATTTTTCCTACAACCAAATTCATACCGAACATGGTTTTTATCACAATATTGTCTTCTTTAAGTTGAGTTGAACAATACCATTAACATCATTAGATAAATCAGCTACATCTACTACTTGTCATTCAATATCCATAAATCTGTAAAAATGTAAATCCGATAAATTTGAATAAAATCAAATAGTTTCGCTAAATGCAGAAATTTATAAACAGTACGAAACAGAACATTATCGAATTGACAGATATAAATGAATTAGTACGTAGAGTTACGATGACAAACATTATAGATCTTCAAACAAACTAAATAGAAGAACTAACCAGAAACAACAGAGGACTAAATGTCTCCGAAAGAAGAGGATTGAAGAATTTACTATGAATCGAGGGAATAAAGGAAAACAAAGACACAAACAGGACAGAGAAGAAGAAGAAGAACAACAACAAGGAAGTTGCATTAGAAGTGAGCTTTCTGAGAAAATTATCCAGTAAGTAGCCTATGAATGATAGTTATGGGATCTGTAATCTAGTATTTCGAATTTTTTGGTAATAACACAACACTTTTTAACCGACTTCCAAAAAGGAGGTTATCAATTCGTACTTTTTTTTATTTTGTATGTATGTTACCTGCTTTATTCTCCTGTGGTGAATCATTTTGAGTGAATATGGTCTTGTTTAATAGAATATATATCCGGATTGGTGAAACTTCAAATTTTGGACGAGAATTTTATTGGTAAAGTGATGAAATTTGTGAATGAACACATGCGTGCATGGAAATATACCAATATCCCTAACATATTGGTCGATTTTTGGAAAACTGTTTATGAAAGTGTATAGTTTATTAACGTTTAGTCTATTAAGGAAGATCCCTAGGTGATCTCATATACTTTTCTGCGACTTGCAACTTGCAGTTTTGAAGAAAATTGCCGAAAATTCCAATTTTTTTTTTTTAATTCCAACGTAATAGTGCCGGAATTTTAGGCACTGGAAGTTTTAATTGAGAATTTAAAAATTTTCTATGTACATCTCAAGCAAATAGGTAGTAAAGCATAGTATTTTCAGCTCCTTAAATCCATGAGTACCAAGCTCGTTTTGTTTGTATACCCGGAAAATACCGATTTAAATGAAAATTTTTCCATTTTGCGAAGACGGTGCTTTTGGTTGTCACATTATCCCGTCCTAATAGAAAATTCAGTGACAACACATTTCAAACTCTAAACTGCTATTTGGTGAGTTCAGACACAGGGTGTATAGTTCTAGCAAACAACATCACAAAATAAAGTGATAGAAGGAGTTGCATTTATATGCTGATTGAGATATAGTACGGAGTAGAATGACAGTGGTCCATAGGCAGCCGTATATACAGGATGGTTAGAATATAGGGTGAAGTGGACCTTTGGTGGTATAACAATCTTGGAAAAAAATGTGAAATTAAAATTATATAGGGTGATTAAAAAACTGTTATATAATGTGGACGTAAACAAATCGTACAGGATGGCTGAAATATATACTGAAGTTGAATTTATATTTATACAGTGTTTATGTGTGTATTTATTTTATAGCCCCGAAGAAGTTGCATAAAGTGTGGAGAGGAATTAATGTTACACAGGGCGATAATATAAAATGTTAAAAATGAAATAATTTATGGAGTAGCCCACAAGGAGTTATATACTATGGTTGAAATATAGGACGGATTTGACTCCGTAAAAATGGGATGGATTCTACTCCTTCCTATAATTTGCAGAAAACAGCTAACAAATTTATGCCTGTCCGTCGGCAGTCGTATAGGATGGTTGGTACATAGGGTGGAGTGGAATTATCTGTAGTTGTACAGAGTTCTCAAAAAAAGTTGAAAAAAGGTTACATGGCGTGGTCCATAAGGCATAAATATATTTTGGGCTTACTAAGTCAAGGCGTACTAGTACATTTTGTTCGTAAACATTTACCTGTCAATTTAAATGAAAATATATCATTGAATAATGTTGAGGCTTTCGATGTTACCTGGTCCTGTCTATTTAGGTTTTAAAAAATAAAGATTGAAAACTAAAAAGTTGAAAATAAAACATTAGGAGGTCCAAATAATAAAACAAATAAAAAAGTTAAAATATATTTGGAAAATACAGACAAGAAGTAAAAATTAGAGAGGAAGAAAAAGAGAGTTAAGAATACGCTAAAATTTTCCACTGAATTGTACCATAAATCAGATAAAAAAGAAGATATGTCTGAAAATAGTGATTGATTGCATACGGTTTCTAAACTGTTTTTATTTCAAGTCTGCTGAAGTCGCTTCTTTTTTAAATAAAAATTATTTTAAACCCTGAAAGTGCTACCAATCGGTTTGTTTCTTTCATTATCCTCATCATCATAAATCAGCCCCATAGAACACTCTCTGACGTTTAAGGCTTCTACAACTTTTTAATTGTTCCCTTCGCGAGAAACTCTAGTTCTCACAACGATGCATTATCCCAAAAATCGTTACCAATATAAAAATAATATGACGCGTACATTTGAAAGAGTCAGACGTTTCTTTTACACAGTGTCCGCATTTTTCCGTAATTCACAACAAGGCGAAAAATTTTAGTGGTTCACACGCCTCTATTAAGACTTTCACGTTCCGTGGCTGCGTGTCGCTCTGGTGAGCTTTCCTGGATTAAACGGAAGTTCAAAAGCGAGTTGTTGCCTACGTACAAAAACTTTTTTGTTATTGTTTCTCGGTGAAAAGAGGCAAATTGAAAGAGACGTATGCCGGCTTTGAATCCAATTAGAGATGATGGAATTAAATTGTTACTTCCGTAGAATATGGAAAAACATTTTAATCAGGTTATGAATGAGAACGGAAGGTTAAAAGGCGAAACGGCTCGTGTGTCAAGTACCCAACGTGCATTTTTTTGTTACTTTAGCCTTTTCTCTTTAGTTATTGTTTTTTTCAAAAATGGTTCCGGTATAGCTTTTTCTCTATGGATCTATTTCAATTATGTTTTCATGGGTAAAACATTCTGATCTTAATTTCATTGGTTTTAAAGCATGAACTTCTATACTACACTAGAGAACTCTTTATTTTTAACCGACTTCCAAAAAGGAGGAGGTTATCAATTCGTCGCGTACTTACTTTTTTATTTGTGTGTATGTTACCTGATTTCTTCTCATGTGGTGAACCGTTTTAAATGAATATGGTCTTATTTAATAGAGTATATATCCGGATTGGTAAAACTTCAAATTTTGGAAAAGAATTCTATTGGCAAAGTGATGAAATTTATGAATGAACACATGCGTGCATGGAAATCGACCAATATCCCTAATATTTTGTCGATTTTTCGATAACTTCTTATGGATTCTTATAGTTTTTTAACGTTTAATCTATTAAGGAAGATCCTTAGGTGGTCTCATATACTTTTCTGCGACGTGCAACTTGCAGTTTTGCAGAAAATTGCAGACAATTCCAAAATTCTTATCAAAAATTTCATCGAAATGACATAACGGACATTTCCTCATAAATATTTTAAGTCCAACGTAATAGTACGGTAATTTTAGGCACTGGAAGTTTTAATTGCGAATTTGAAATTTTCTATGTACATCTCAAGTATATAGGTAGTAAAGCATAGTATTTTAGGCTCCTTAACTCAATGAGTACCAAGCTCGTTTTGTTTGTATACCAGGCAAATACCTATTTAATTGCAATTTTTTCCATTTTGCGAAGACGGTGCTTTTGGTTGTCAAATTCTCCCGGTCTAATAGAAAATTCAGTGACAACACATGTCAAACTTTAAAGTGCTATTTGGTGCGTTTATACACAGGGTGTTTAGTTATAGCCAACAAAATCACAAAGTAAAGTGATAGAAGGAGTTGCATTTATATGAAGATTGAAATATAGGAAGGACTAGAATGATAGTGGTCCTTAGGCAGCCGTATATACAGGATGGTTGGCATATAGGGTGCACTGGACGTTTGGTGGTATAAAAATGTTGGAAAAAATGAGAAATTAAAATTAACTGGAAGAAGTACTGGTTGAAGGTAAAATGATTCCGTGCGTCAACATGAAGGCTAAAGTGTGGACTGATATGTTGGTACCACTGTCTGATCTATTGACTCATTTTTTCAATAACGTGCCTGTGCAATCTTGTCAGCAAGTCATACAGGTTTTGAGACTTGAAGTATACAAAACAAACGCTTCCCACATGACGTTGTTAACGCAAGGCCGATGCACAAACACCACCGAACCAATTTATTTTGTTCAAATTCGCAATGTAATCGACTACGTGTCTAAACTGAAATACATGCTGCTGAGGGGACTCTTCGGATACGTGGCTGCAAAAAGATAACAGAACAGCTAGGAGTGGGTATCCTGGGGAGGTACCTATAACTTTTACATTAACTACAAAAATTATTGTGCAAGAGTTCTTAAGTAGCGAAAAATTGATCGCGCTGTCTTATAAAGTTGTTCCTACTGTGTACATTCGACCCAGAAATGCGAAGAGTAAAACACAACCTTAATCAGGTAGTTTGCGGTATTTTTTTTACTTTTCTGATTTGTACATTGTTCATCTTAATCATGTTTTGCTTAATTATTTCTTACTACATTTCAAGAGATATTTTACCCTACAACTGCTAACATGCTATCGTTCGAGTAGCACTCAGAGTTGCGGATTATAAAACCAAGAATGTTATAAGATGCTTCTACACTAATTTCAACATGCAACTTAAAATTTAATTTGCTATCAAAAGTAACACCAAGATCTCTACTATTGTTCGGTATTGACAAAGTAACTTGTTGTCAAAATAGGAGTTTACCAGCTGGTAAAAGTCATAGCGTGGCACTTTGATGCATTTAATGGCAAATAGTTTTTTCACACCAGGCATTCACATTGTCTAGACTTGGTCGCCTAAAACAGTCATTTATATTTTCTATAACAGTAAAGATTTTAATATCATCAGCATATAGAATATACTGAACTTCATTTATAAACAAGACAAATAATATTGGCCCCATTACGGAACCTTGTGGAACCCCCGATGTGGCCACAATTTCTGGTTAATTGAAACCACGGCCTTCAAAGTACTGCCTTCTGTTCGTATACCAATTACTGAAGCTTTCAGTCTCGGATTCCTGAAAACTTTGTATTCGATGTTTTTCCCGGAAGTACGCGACCTAACAAAAAAATACTAAAATTTTTGGAAAAAAAATATGTTTCAACATAATCTCCTTTCAGCTCTAAGCGATTTTCAATAATTTCGATACCATTTTTATTATAAAAACTGTCTTCCTGCGCAAAATAGCTCATAACTGCCGTCATCACAGCAGTTTTTCGAGTTTGTCAACAGAAAATAAGCCGAGAGGGCTAAATCTGAGGGTGCATGAGGTAGGAATTCAAAACTTAATTCATTTATTTTCGCCATTGCAATAATGAATTTGTGAACTGATACGTCTTGATGAAACAACAGTTTCTTCTTAGCCAAATGCCTCAGTTGCTGTAAAACTTCGCTAAACGCACAATTCATCTTTACGACACTGTTTTTGCTCGAGTGTAAGCAAAATCGGCACCCATCGTGCACAGAGTTTTCTCATGTTCAAATTTTCAATAATATGAGATGTACCTCACTTTTTGAAATGTCTCTAAAGTCGTCACCTCATTTGGTCACCTCATTTGGTCAACCAGAACGATGCTCGTCTTGACAGTTTGTAAGGCCGCGTTTAAACTCGGCTACCCAATATTTTACTGTTATAAACGAAACAGCAGCTACACCCAGAGTAAAATCTAGTTCAGCTTTTATATTGATTGGGCTAAGACCTTTCAAATAAAAGTATCATATAACATAACGATGACCAAGTTTCCCCTTTTACACAAATTCACTGAAAACGTTCACTATTGATGGCTGCCAAACAAATACTAAACCACAGATCATACAATAGAGAATAGATAGGAAACTACGTGTTAAAAATTGTGTTCAAAAAATGACAGTCTTCGCCATCTATCATTTTCAACAAATAGTAAAAATGTACATTTGTGTATTTCGAGATACAGTTATCTGTATGAATTTAACTGCTGATAAAAAAGGAATCTGCACACTATCTAATCGGTGTGTTTCTCTGCTAGTTCTTATCGTTCCAAAAAATACTATGGCGAAATAAAAATCCCCAAATAATTTTGATTTTATTTATAAAATATATTACAAATACAATTAAATATTAAAGTATTCACACCTAACAATAATAGCAAAAAAGGTACAAACATAACATTAACAGTTTACAAATATTTGTATCCCTGTTGTTACTAATATACATTTGTGTTTTTAGTTTAAGGTCTGTATGAAAAGTTAACTTGTCGCTTCGGTAAACTCGCATTTAACATTTTTAAAGGTAACATTTTGATATTAACTTTCAATATTACCTTCAAAAAATGCAAATCCAAGTTCACTCAAATTTTAGGTTAACTGTTACATCGACAACTTAAACTAAACAAAAACCTGGATGAACCACAACAACAATGAGGAACCTATATATATTGAAAGCAACTTGTGATGACTGCTTCTTTATGCAATATTCTGTATATTTGAATTTTTATTTTCTACCTCTTTTGCATTTAGAGTAGTATACAATACAATATAAATGATACCCAAAATAGTAAATATACATACAAGTCCCACAAAAACTAACAAATATTAGGGAAATAGTACATATTAAAAAACTCATATAATAAATCATATCAAAATACATAATACTCACAAAAAATAGTAACATGCTTTGAAAAATAAACATTAGATCTAAAAAAAAAAACAAGAGACTTTTTTTCACTTTTGTAAAATATGCTCATTGTACCAACAATTAAAAATAATGCTATTTACAAGACTACTTAAGAGTTTTTAGTAAGGTAGTAAACAAAAACCTTTTAAGAAATATTTATAACTTTTGCCACTTTGTTTATATATTGATAAGTAAAGCAAAATTTTATCATTTATGAAAAGCATCTGCCCTTTGGCTTTAACTGTTGTTTTCTCATTTGACTTCTACTGTTTACATTTTTAAATACCTTAGTTTGCATTTTTTCTTCTTCAAGTGCTGTAACCACTGTGACGTGTTCAAATTTGTGGCTCACCTTGCTGTTCTCTTCCATTTTGATAGTTCACTCCTCAAAAAAAAAATTATGAATAATTTAAAAACCAATATTAAATTGCTTACCTTGGAATGCTTGTATAATTTGACATTATGAACTGGTGGACTCTGATGCAGGATTTCTAAAAATTTTCTGAAAAGCCTCTTCTTACCTCCGTACACTTTTTCAGGAATTTTCACTAACAATTGGGGGCTGCAAGTGGTAACCGGATCTTTTTCTGGTGAAAACCATGCAAAATTGTCTCCCACACTTCTCTCATTACTTAAAAAGAAATAATATATGAACTACAAGAATATATGAGAAATGTGAACATACCAGTAAAAGTTTGAATCCTCTCGTGCACCCTCCTTAAAATGAGCTTCACAAATTACCAAAAGCCGGGCATTTTCAATACAGTTTTTGATTGTTGATTCGCTGAAGTCATATTTTTTTTGCTATTAACTTGTAATATACTGTCTAAAAAATATATAATTAATAAGTTATCTTGTAAATACTGTAATGTATTACCTTTTAGAAGCTTGATTGAAACATTCAGAAATCTAAGAAAGAAATGCTCCAATATTAGAATAATAAGGCATTTTTTTGTATGATACAATGCCACAATAAATCTTACCAAAAATGGACGACAACGACGGTAACCGATAACAACCGAAAAACTTCAAACGAGTGCGAGCAACCGTCTTATTTAGGGCCGCTTGAAAATGATAGAGGGCGCATTCAACTGTGGTACAATCTCGCCTATATGAGTTCCCACCCCCTGTACTAAACAACGTGACGTCTTCAAACTTAAAACATGTTTCATAGATAGTATATATTATCAAACAACTACCGCCATCTCTAGGTGGGGCCGCGTACTTCTGGGACCAACCTCGTACATAGTGTCGCCGTATGTTCTCTAAAAATAAGTCACTTTCAACTAACGTGGGTCAGTGGTAGACTATTTTTTCCATAGCACATTAGGTTCAATGAAAACACCAAATACCTAAATCGCATTATTCTCCAATTGACATCGTCATCCAAATACCCTTCATTAGCTCCACCCCCACGGGCTGCGACCCACCCTATATCTGTCATAGCTGCCAACACTGGACATCAGCTATACGTGTATGTTTATTGCACTGCCGTCTAGCCAACTGCCCCTTTCGCATCGAAAATTGCAAACAGGATCATCCGCGTTAAACCGAGTTGTATGCACCAATGGATTATGCCATACAGGATGTATTCAGTGTATTGTGGACGGCGTTTCGAATCCCGTCGAACAATCCACCATCAACGCTAGATCTAATCTCTAATCGCGTGTTATTTGTAGGGAGCAGTCCTGTGTGTTGTGCGACACATACCCGGCCGCTGAGTACCGTGAATTATTAATAGATGTCGGCTTTGGGGGTACATTAATAGGGACGGATTACAGATGACAGGTGTGCTTTGGTTTCCTAGACAAAGAATTGTTTTGCGGAGCTCCCGGAAGCGGAGATTAAGCGGCGGTCGAGCCGGTCTAATAACGGAGAGGTGTTGATCTGTTGATGTAGAGATTAGTTTATGAACAGCTAAGGTTGGTCTGGTTATTGGGTGACAATGCAGATGTTTAAATTCAGCAATGCAGTTCTGATGCACTAAATGAAATATAAAAGCATGATGTATTAATCATTTTCTAGTTTCTATGTTTATTGTTTTCTTTCCTGATGTTATTTGTAACGTAACATTTAACATATTCATGGTTAATATACAGGGCTTTTTGAATTATCTTTTAAAAAAAATACAAAAAAACACGCAAATTAATAGTTACGGGGGCCACATTTTACACTTTTATATATTTTATACAGGGTGGTTCTAAAAATATTGTTGCGTATACAAGGTGGTTGAAATAAAAGTGGAGCAAAACTATAGTTATACAGAGTGGATATTTGCGTTATAGGACGGAGAATCATTACAGTTATACAAAAGGCTTTAAAAATTGTTAGAAGCAGTTGAGTATACAGGATGGTTGAAATATAAGGTGGAAGATAATTACAGTTATACAAGGCGGTTTAAAAAAGTTATATAGTTTGGAATATAAGTAGTTGCTTAGACAAGGTGTTTGAAGTAGGGGTGTATTGTAATTCAGGATGGATCAAAAATTTGTTATATAGGGTGTTCGTAAATTGGAGGTACAAACGAAAAGGGGAGATTCCTTGAATAGTTTTAGGAAGAAAAAGTCCCATAAACATGCGTCCGAAAACGTTTCGTTTTCAAGAAACATAGTGTTAAAGTTTTTTTCTCATAGTATCTGCACTTTACAAGATATTCAAATGAAATTTGGCATAGATATTACAATTTAGAGTTTACACCTTGTGACATGCCAATTTCGATTGCAAATCTACAGGGTGATATTTTTTCGGGAACACTGTTCCTTGTTGTCCTTCAGAACTTTTTTTTGGTGAGCCACTGGTACTTTCAAAAATCGTAAAGAAAAACTTTGTTGTTATAGCAAACTTTATGTTTTCTTGTAGTTTTGTCGTATCTACTACCGATTTCGAGAAAAAATTTTGAATTATTAAACTAGCAATGATTCTTAAAGATTCGATAAACTGGTATAATCATCAAAAAAAATGTATTACTGCAAGAAACGTACAACTCAAAAATTAATCATAATAAAAAAACTAAATAACAACAAAGGAACTAAACTACAGCAATTGTTGAAAATGTCCTCCCCCATCCCTTATACAAGCTTCTGTTATTCTTCTCATAGACGATCGAACTCTTTCAAACACTCCTGGAGTATTCCTAATTGTATCAAACGCGCCTATTATACGATTTCTCAGTTCGTCTACGCTATTCACTGGCGTTATGTACACTAGAGATTTCAGATGGTCCCATAGCAAGAAATCTAAACTATTTAAATCTGGGGATCTGGCGGGCCAATCCTCCTGTTTACATAATTTTCGTTCAAATACTCCCTAGCCAAAAGTGAAAAATGAGCAGGAGCACCGTCGTGCATGAACCACATTTCACGTCGCATCATAAGAGGTATATCATCCAATAACAAGGGCAAATCGTTCTCTAAAAAATGTCTGTATGATTGACCAGTAAGTCGCCCTGGCAAGAAGAAAGGACCAATCAAATAATCGCCAATATTACCACCCCACATTTAATGAAACTTCCTCTTGAAAATAAGCTTCTGCAATTTCATGTGGATTCTCCTCAGCCCATATGTGTTCATTATGAAAATTTATGATTGAAGTCCTTGAGAAACAGGCTTCATCAGTGAATAGGATTTGGCAATCAAAATGAGGATTGTTCAATAGTCTGTTGAGGTACCACTGACAAAAAATAATTCTTGGATGACCATCTCGAGGCAAGAGCGCCTGCACCCTCTGAATGTGATAAGGATAGAGCAAAGAATCCCTCAAGATCCTCCAAACAACTTGATGACTTGTATTTAAGGTAACACTAATTTTTCTTGTACTGGTTCCTGGATGTTCTTCTATTTCGTTCAGCACTGCCTGTTCGAGTCGTGGTGTTCTCACACTTCGTGGTCTACCTGCATTAATATTTTTCGCAGAAAAAGATCCAGTTTCTGAAAGACGCCTGTGAATATTAGAGAACATCCGATGACCAGGCATCACTCTATTGGGATAGCGTTCCATGTAAAGACGCTTAGCTTCTCTTGAATTACCATTTGCAAGACCATACATGAAATGCATGTCAGCCATTTCGGAATTCGTAAAATTCGGCATGTTTTGATATTAAAATGCAACCATCTTTAATTTTCAAAACACAGGAGTTTAATTTGATGTGTCAAAACTAATAATAAATTTATTCATTCACCACAGCCTACTAGGCAGGTAACTAGATTTATATGACAATTCGGAATTTTCTGAGGATTTCAAGAGAACCATTCAATTTTTTTTTCTCGAAACCGGTAGTAGATACGACAAAACTACAATAGAACATAAAGTTAGCTTTCTTTACAATTTTTGAAAGTACCAGTGGCTCACCAAAAAAAATTTTTATTATATAGGGTAGACCTTGAGCAGTTGCATAAATGGAATACTAGACATATGGGACAAAGTAAAATCATTGGTATACATGAATAATTTATTAATTTTCATTCAGGGTGGTTTTAAATATATCAGGACCGTTGTAATTTTGTGTTGAGTTGAACTATAGTTCTACAGGGTGAATCAGAAAATTATATACCAGTAAGTTGTGTAGGGGTGACCAATACTCACAAGCATATACAGTGTGGATGCAATATAGAGTGAATTAGAGTTGCATTTATAGAAAGTGGTCCAAATAATAAAACAAATAAAAAAGTTAAAATATAAATAAAAATTGGAGAGGGAGAAAAAGAGAGAGAAATAAGAATACGCTTAAATTTTCAATTGAATTTTACCTTAAATCAGATAAAAAAGAAGATGTCTGAAAATAGTCATTGATTGCACATGGTTTCTAAACCGTTTTTATTTTAAGTCGATTCTTCTTTAAAAATAAATTATGGATTGTTATTTATTGTGTGCAAACAAAAAACTGCTGCAAATGGCGCTCTTTTTCTCGATGACGAGGTTCATCCCTATTTTTGACAGCTTTACTCCTGTCCGCCACCTTGATGGTAACGCTCTAGGCAGATGCCAATCAGGAATTTGCTTAATTACATTACAATAGTGTAAACAGCCAATTTTGTAACGTTTTCTCGATCACGAGACTTGTAACTACCCTCGGTTATCATGATGTACCTACTTCAACAATTGAACTAAATACGATACATTCTGCCCATTTTCTCGATGAAGAGCAAAATCCGGCTTTATCTCTTAGTCTATAACCTTTTATAACGCATCTCTAACGCTTTCGAATAAAATTTTACGATCGACATAAAGCTACACTACTACGCACTCAAAAAACAATCAACGGCACAAAATTACAACAATTAGTAACAACACTGCGACAGATGCATTCCACTCAATTTGTTTTAAATTATTCCGACATCTGCGAATGCGAAATTACAGACACGACTGGCAAAATGAAGACAATTCCAGACAGACACTATATCATACGATTAAATTTTAATTGTATAGAGTAGAGAGGTGATACGGGATCCCGTACTATAGATGTGCACAGACATTCACGACGTTACTTATTGTGCCTACATAAAGGAATGTAAGCTGGGGATCTCGCAGGAATATCGGTATTTCGAAGGTGCAAGTGGAATTCGGCGAGAGAATTTATTCCGGATTTGATTACCAATTACAATGAAACAGAATCGTTAATCATGTGACAGATAAACTGAGTAATCCTTTTGGGTTTTTGAAAGTTATTTAAATGTTGTCGAACAGATATCAACACATAACTAGTAATGTTACTTTAGTGAATAGAGAAACTAAATTACTTGGAGTTGGTTGTGGTAAGCTGTTGGTAGCAGCTGGTTGTCAAAGATCACCCTTGGCTTTAGTTTCAGCTTACCTTGTCTCCTTGTCTCAAATGGTATTAATTGGTTTTGTATTTAATGGAAAGGCTTCCATTAAGTATGTTAATATTGTGATATTGTCTCATCCCATCAGAATCGTCTCTCCCGTATGGGGAGCCAGTCGTTCCAAAGGGATCACCTTCACCTTGGCCCTCGAATTTCAGTGAATGCGATAAGCCATACAGTGTTGAACAGCCAAATGGAATAAATACGATAACGAATAAACGAGGGCGTGCTAGGAAAATGCTTGGACACGTCGATTTGTATTTTTAAATGCGTTTTATTATACAAAATAATTTTTATTACATAATATATATACAAGGTGAGTTTTTTTTGATGATCATTATGAGGATCTCGGAAACTAGTAGAGATAGAGCAATGGTTAAATTGGGAAAGATTTGCAGTTTTACTGGCCCAATTTAATGACACTTTCGGATTTTTGTAAAAAGTCATGGCTTACTAGATATTTTGAAAAAACGAAATTCTGTCGATTTAGTCAAATCCTTCTAGCTCCTTTGTTTTTGATTTTATAAAAAAAGTGTAAATATCAAAATTGAAGGGAATTGTATCCCGAATATGATTGTCATGTCCTCGTTTGTGTGACAGCTCTCGTTTTCGAGATATAACACAAACTTATCTTTTTTTGAATAGAAACCATAGCTTTTCTACAATATACTACTCGATATAGTTATTCATAAAAATAACGGAGCTATGGATGCTTTTCTCTTATTTTCACTTTTAAGGTATGTAACCATGAAAAACATTGTTTTCACTTTGACGTTTCCTCATTCATTTGACAGCAATTCCATTAGAAGTACTGAACTGACAGTCGATATTGACAAGTTTTCGTGATAAAATAGAATATTCTAACGAAGAACTAACTGAATATGGTGGCATGTTATATCATATGCCATAAAAAATCAGTTCGTTCAACTGAGGAATACTTTCAAAGATATTTTAATCGTCATCAACCTGCTCTATGTACATTAAAAGGCTTTCCCATAGTTTACAAAGATATGGATCTTTTACTAAACCACCAAAGGAACGTAATCAAATTAACGAAGCAGCCCAAATAAATTTTTTGGCAATGGTAAATCAAAATCCATCTACATCAACTCGTGAGATTGCGGCAGAAGCTGGCACATCTCAACGAACTGTAGTTAAGGTACTGAAAGCGCACAAGTTCCACCCGTACAAACTTTCACTTTCTCAAACTTTGCATGCTGGTGACGAACATCGACGTATTTTGTTTTGTACATGGTTTAGAGACATGTCCCTTGACAATCCACAGTTTCCATTAAAGTTCTTATGGTCAGATGAAACTAGATTTACTAACTGCCCTATATTCAATAGACACAATGAGCATATCTGGGCTAAAGAAAACCCTTTCCATGTAGAACAAAGACAACCCCAGATAAAATTTGGTTTTAATGTTTGATGTGGTATCATGGGGTCTACTATTCTGGGGCCTTTTATTTATGACGAATCACTTACTGGGGAGCGCTACTTGCATTTCTTGGAATACTTTTCAAGACATGTTGCATAATTTGAATTTAAGAACTCATTTAGAAATTTAGTGGTTCCTACATGATGGAGCACCTGCTCATAACTCGTTATTAGTAAGACAACACTTTGATAATATCTATCAAAACTCTTGGATAGGAAAAAATGGCCCACGCGAATTGCCACCCCGGTCTCTCGATTTGGCAGTTATAGACTTCTATTTATGGGGAGCGCTAAAAAACAAAGTATCCAAAAGAAAGTATGAGACAGTTGGTGACCAAAAATTTAGTTATGGACACGATAAACATTTTTTTATACTCGATATAAAAGCTTGTTATAACATATTTACAGAAAATTATATTAATATTAGGTGCATCTTGTGGATCATAAATGAAATGGCAAATTACGAATGAACAAAACGAGGTAAAATATTTTGAGCGAATCTTTAGACAAAACAGTTACCCTCCCTGCTTGCAAAGTCAAAGTCAGCTCTAAAACAAATCTGTAACGAGTAGCATCCGTGATAGATACTTATAAAGTACAGTTTCAAAACGAAATAAAGATATTTTTTACAACAACTTCCAAACTAACAAGAAGCCCGAATGATGAGAGCCTTTACTGGGTATTCAACATGACAGTTCACTAATTCTGTGGAAAGCAAGACTCAGTTTTCACAATACTCTGAAAACACTTATAATTGGTGGTCATATGGAAATAAAAGAAAATAGATAGATATTTCTTTATTTATACTAAAAATTGGCATGGTACAATGTCAAAGAATACATAACAGTACACAGTATCTAAAGAACATATTTCAAATAAATACATATTTTTTAATTCAATCTTACCCTGTCTGGTTCACTAAAGAATTTATATAATAAAAGGCCTTATTGACTAAATAATTTGATAAAGTTTTTTTAATTTTGGTTTCAGGCAAATTTCGAATACATTCAGGAACACTATTAAATATTTTAGTAGCCCTATATAAACTGAAATTATATCTTTGAGGAATCAAAATAGACCTATTCTTGTTTCATAGCTATGACTCACACATCTCTTTCAAAAAGATCACGATGTTTATAGACAAACATAAAGCAATCAATAATGTACATACTTGTTAACGTCAGGATTTTATTACGTATGAGCACAGGCTTACAACTATCTCTTTTTTTTATTTAAAACACACTTCTGATACATCTTTTCTGAAGTAAAAATACTGTCTCAACTTTTGTAGAGTTATTCCAAAAAATTAGTCCATATCTTATCTTTGATTGAATATATACATGATATGTTGACCGTGCTGCTTTACAGCTAATATTCTGAGTTATAGTTCTTAGCACATAACAATATTTAGATATACTCTGAGCCACACTCCCAACATGCGCCCTCCAGTCCAATCTATTATTAATATTTAGCCCCAAAAAGAAACTTGCCTTGAAGGCTGAATATCTGTATTTCTATACGAACAAGTGAATGCGTGATCTTTTCGGTTATCAAATAAAATACAGTATGTCTTTGACACATTTAACAAAAGGTCAAGGGCCGAGAAGTACATGTCTAGAGTGTGGCACTCCCAAATGTGCACCTGTCAGAAGTCTATCCGAGTTTTTTTCACTATATATATATATATATATATATATATATATATATATATGTATTAGATGGTTTCCGGGAATTCATCCGCGTAGTTGATAATTGATCCCTGCCGGGATCGATGGTAAAATGACGACGTTTCGGCAGAGTCACATCTGCCCTCTTCAGGTCGGTTCGCATCATTCTCGTAGCCTTCTGCTTTCACTTCTAGTTCCTCGAATACTGAGCGAAAGCAGAAGGCTACGAGAATGATGCTAACCGACCTGAAGAGGGCAGATGTGATTCTGCCGAAACGTCGTCATTTTACCATCGATCCCGGCAGGGATCAATTATCAACTACGCGGATGAATTCCCGGAAACCGTCTAATAGATTTAGTGCCCGCGAAAACTTAAAAACAAATATATATCTATATATGATAGGGGCCCTAAAAACGAGCCCTGGGGGATACCTTTCGTATTATAAATTTTGGTTGAGATTATCTGTGTATTATACAGGTCATATTAAAAAACATGTTGAGTGCGATTGCTTAAATATGAGTTTAATAGATGAAAAGCGTTTCCTCTAATGCCATGACTCACTATTTTTTTACAAACTGTTAGATGGTTCACACTGTCAAAAGCTTTTGACAGGTCCATACACATATCCAAGGTAAGTTTTTTACTATTTAAAGAGTCTATAATTTTATCAATAGCTTTATCTATCGCTCGTATGGTTGACTTTCCACTGCGAGAACCATTCTGATGGTTCTCTAATAACGAATGCTTCTCTAAATAATTAATTAACCTATATATAAAGTTTTATATATTGCCTTAACTAGTGCATTTTTGAGAAAGTCGGGATATATATATATATATATATATATATATATATATATATATACCCGTTTTAAAACAGAGATTTATTATGTGTCACAAAGGTCTTGCTATAGAGTCTGCCGTTTCAGAATAATTACAACCGTTATATTATTATTCCCTATTTTTACTTTGTTTTTTAAACTTTTTATTATTCTGCATACCTCTTCAGAATCTGCTGGTTTTAAGTACAACAACCAACACTAGCTACAATCTTCTTTAAATATATCAAACACTTCTCATTCAGTTATTTAGTTCACTTCAGTGCTCAATAATGTCCTATAAATAGTGGAACTATTCACAAATATCATCAGGAAGGATAAACTGCAGTAGCAACATTTATCGAATCAATTATGATTATTAAATCAACCAACCCCGTGAAATTACCAAATATTGTTTTTAATCCAATTGACAGATTCAAATCGAATCATGGGGTCATCCTAAAACTGCTTCGCTGGATTACGTGTAGTGTCATCTAACCTCTCCTCCGTTTCCTTCTGTTCCTCGCTCTAGCCCAATGCAGAGGAGCACGGATAAAACCTCGAGAAGTAGCAACGTTTCTTTAGGATTTATTTCACCCCATCAGATCCTAATCGTCTGGTATCCAATCGACGGTTGCAAATTCATTGATGTATCTGTTTGAGGAAGAACCCACATTAGGATTTAGGGTTTTAGAGGTTACAGCCAAGAATGCTTACCAAGGGGTGAGTCGATGAATTCGTTGAAATTTTTGTTTCTCAGGCAAAACAAAGAGTTCTTTGATTTTAGCCCGGTTAAAACTAACCGAATTTGATGTTGTCTTCAATATTTTTGACTACTCAAACAAACCAAAGATTGGGACTTTATATTTGTTCTTATTCTGGGTTCTTTTTTAACCACTATGATTATTAATTATGCGCCATTTCTTAAATATTTGCAAAGATACACAATTTTGTTCGCGTGTCAAATAAATTTGAAAATGAAAATAAAACTTTCATAATTGACACGATACATATAAATTGGTTATTAAGAAAGAGTGTAAAGAACAAACATCTATATATAAATAGGCTAAGACAAAACGATTAGGTACCATTTTCTCCTCTGTTTCTCAACCGATTTTCTTCATTTTTGTTTTGTTTAGTAGCTACTGACGACCTTCAGTGCAGAATGCTAATCTTAATTTATAATATTGGTTCATTCTTTAAATAAAATATAATTAAAATTCATTATTTACGTCAATAATGTCAATGCCAAACAAATGAATGTGCCGCGTGCCGCCGCCAGACTCAAACCATTGAGTAATTATATATAGACAGATCAATGCTGTTATATACTTAGAGCATGTACGTCTGGAAGTGGCATGCAAGTGTTGTTATTGTTTAGTGGGTAAAGTAATCGTTGAATATCATAATTATACAGGGCGATTTCAGATATGTTAGAAATCATTTTTTTAATGGGTGGCACATAAGCAGTTGCATATTTAGGGTGTTTAAAATATAGAGTAGAGTGCAATTATAACTAATAAAATAATTATATAGGGAAGCCCATTAGCGGTTGAATTTACAGGGTTCTTGGAATAGAAAGTGCAGTAAAATGACAGTTATACAGGGTGGATCAAAAAATGTTACACATAGATGCATATACAGGGTGGCGGAAATGGAAATGCAACATTTCGTAACCCATAAGCAGTTGTATATATATAGTTAAGATGAAATATAGGGTAAGAGAAATTATAGATATACAGGATGGTGATAAAAAATGTTAGAAAAGGAAATGATTTATAGAGTAGACCACGAAGAGTTCCATATATATAATGATTGAAATATAGGTCGGAGTAGAATTATAGTTACAGAAGATAATTAAAAATTTCATAAACAAAAAGAGTAAATACGGCGACTCATAGGCAGTGGCATATACAGAATGGTTTACCGGGTGGTTCAAAAATGTTAAAAAATATAATGCGTGGTCCATGAGCAGTTGCATATATAGGGTGGTGGAATTATATAATGAGATGGAATTATTATAATGAGGATTTTAATAAATGTTAGAGAATTGAGTCAATTATAGCTATACAGGGGGGTTAGAAAAAATAAATATGTAGGGGTAGCCCATTAGCAGTTGAATTGTTGTCATATTAAATTAAGAATTACGAATTTGAACACAAATACAGTTCTATGAATTATATCTGAAAAAAACTTGAATTTCGTTACTTATTTGTAGAAGCGAGATGTAAGACCAACATCTAGGATTTTCGAGGAAACTATCACACAGAGGTTCCGAATCTGGATCCGTTCTGTGTAATTGCTGTTCTCCCTAAAGTCCTAGGATAGAATGTCACGATAAAATTTTCATGTTACTTAACTTGCCAGATATTGACACAATTGGTCGAATTTCGACCACTGGGCGACAGCTAGTAATAATGATTACACTAACAGAATTAATGAAAATTATATAATGATAAATACTGATTAAACAAACAAAAACATCTTACTAACAATGTGATGAAAGTGAAATAATATGGGTATCAAATTTTGTCATTTTTTACAGTACCCACGGAGTATCATTTTAAATATTAATATGTAGGTTCTTACTTTATCAACAAATATTGTCATAGAAACACAAGTTTAAACTATTTTTAAGAAGAAGAAAGAAATCCAACACTAGCAATCCTATAAATGTTGACAAAAATATTGCTTTATCCCAATTTGATATTCATCAACAGCTGAAACAATTAAATAATTAGCAATAATTAATTAATTAATTTATGAAGCAAAGGAAGAATTAAAAAAAAAAGGTTAACAATGTCAACACCAAATGATTAGTAATATTATCAAAAGGTTACTGTGAATGTAAAAACGTAAAACAGAAAGCAAACCACTAAACATTTTAAGATTTTGTTTAAACGTTCTTCTATCCACGCTTCTTTCGCCATGGAAGATAAGGATCACTCCTAAAATCTATTCTTCTAAAATCATTATTATTGCTGGTGTTCAAAACCTCAATGTAAAATGTTCACCTACAGTTTAATTTTACAGTAAACACTTTATTTATTTTTATATCACTTTTATAGAGCACCAATCAAATTTTCGGTTGTCTCAAAATTTGGCCTATAAATCAGTTTTTCTTTAAACAACATTGAGTCTATTTTTTAGCTCTACTTTATATACAACCTTCGAAACAATATGATCAATCTTTTACCTCATAATATACTCACTGACAAATAAATCCAGTAGGAGATGTGTAAACTTTATGTTGTTTTGGGCAACCATAGGTGTTATATTAAGAAGTAAATGATAAAAATTTTAACAAAAAATTTTAAGGAGTTTAATTTTTTATTATTATTAAGTTTGTTAATAAAGTGTTTGTCCACAGCGGTGATTTATACACTCCCCAACATGTCTTAGCATTGATTCCATAATGCCATCTGTTTCTTCTCCCAAGCTACCTGTCCGTGTCCGAGCCTTCTACTCATAATATCCCAAAGATGTTCTATGGGCGAAACAAAAAGGGGATCTGAGCAGCCATGGCAACAGAGGCACATGGGCCTCTGCAAAAGAGTTTAAACTAACTCGAGCAACTTGAGGCTGAGCATTATCTTGTTGAAATATGGGATACATAAGCCGTATAATGAAAGGGAGTACATACTGCTCCACTACTTCCTG
This sequence comes from Octodonta nipae, assembly GCA_034190945.1. NCBI lineage: Eukaryota > Metazoa > Arthropoda > Insecta > Coleoptera > Chrysomelidae > Octodonta > Octodonta nipae. The sequence goes on from CM067221.1 coordinate 120,313,209, forward strand.
AAGATAACGTTGCGATGTCATATTGCCTAATAACAAAGACTAAAGGTGACCTACTTACATGTGCAATAGCACGCCTACTCATCGGTGTACATGTCATAAATAATCTACCTTTTCATCAGTAGTTTCCAACTTATTTATGAAATATTTGGAAGAAAAGCCCCTAGCAAACGTAGTACTAAATATCAAATCCCAAATCAGAATTACTAAACTTCCTGACGTACACATACATAACAAAATTTCCTACAACCCGTCCGCAGTGCTACCTACCAGGTTAAATTTTAAACCAAACCCACTCAAACATACACAATACAATAAGTTGCATCACAATCGGGCCAACCATTTAGGGGAAACTCAAAAAATTCCCTGCAACCCGCACGCAGAGCCACCTACCGTCCATTTGTGAATTTAAACCTGCCCGGAACCCACTCAAATACCCACAAAAATATTTCAATGGATCATGAGGATCGGTCGCCCTGCGAGTATAGCAGCGACGCGTTGGTTGAACAATTATCATATTTAAACAAAGTACCACAAAACAATATTAAGCCATACGTATAAACCTGCCCCTTGAATCATTCTATATATTGATGAAAATCGCATTAAAATCCGTTCCGTATTTTAAGAGATTTAAGCATACAAAATGACAAATGGCAGAAAGCGACTTTTTTTATATTGTTTAAAGATGGTGTAAGAGATTATAATAATGAGTATAAAATGCTAAAGGTAGCTAAGTTGATAAGGATTAATACTGTTTTTTTACAAGATGGGACTCTTTTTCCGACATTTACAACAATTACCATCATATTTTAACAAATTTACACAAAACTTTTACAAATTATTTACCGAAACCTTCCTTATGGTTATATATTGGTGAAAACCGCATGAAAATCCGTTCAGCAGTTTTTGAATTTATCGGTTACAGAGAGACATAAAGACGGGGCGAAGAACTTTGTTTTATAATATGTAGTGATTATGATAAATTTAGATCGATTAATAAAACTCTGCCTTCTCTAAAATCTCTGATCTTACTAATAACTTACATTTAAAAAAGAACCGACTTCAGCTGACTTAAAAACCCGTTTAGAAAGCGTGTGCAATCAATCTCTATTTTCAGACATATCTTCTTTTTTTTATCTGATTTAAGGTACAACTCAATTGAAAATTTTAGCGTATTCTTATCCCTCTCTCTCTCTTTGCCCCTCTCTAATTTTTAGTCTTTCTCCATATTTTCCAAATATATTTTAACTTTTTTATTTGTTTATTATTTGGAACATTTTCAATGCAACCCTAATTCACTCTATATTGCGTCCACACTGTATATGCTTCTGTGTATTGGTCACCCCTGTATATAACTTTTTTGTCTCTCATTTTCTGAATAACCCTGTACAACTATAATTAAACTCAACACAATATTACAACGGTCCTGATATCTTTAAAACCACCCGGTATAAGTATATATACTTACACTATTGAATCTTTATATTTTCTATTGTTTAAATTATTCCTGTATACCAATGATTTTACTTCGCCCCATATGTCTGGTATACCATTTATGCAACCTATATAACAAAGTTCACCGTTTTGAACGTCAGTTTATGACTATAATTTTACTCTACCATTTATTTCAATCATCCGGTATATGCAACTGCTCCTAGAATTTTTTGAATCCCTGTCTATAATTATACCCCGTCCTAAGCCCTATAACTCAAATATTCTAACTGCTTATGATTATATAATCAATTTTTTATGCACCCTGAATAACAATAATTTTCCCCCCACGTACTTTAAACACCTTGTATAAGTAACTACATATGTTCCAAATTATATAACTTTTTTAAAGCGCCCTATATAACTGTAATTCTACTTCACCTTATATTGCAAAAATCCTGTATATTCAACTGCTTCTGACAGGTTTTAAAGCCTTTTGTATAACTGTAATTATTCTCCGTCATATAACGCAAATATCCACTCTCTATAACTATAGTTTTGCTCCACTCTTATGAGCCACCCAATACAATGTTTTTAGAACCGCCCTGTATAACTAATTCAATTCCAACTTGTATTTCAACCATCCTATGTATAAAACTACTTATATACCATACAGAACGGAATATTTTCTGCCATTTCACGCGACTCTAAGACCCCTAACTTAACTTCGACTCTAACAGAAACTTACTTCAAACGAATCATGACATTTAAACTAGATATTTGACATTTACTATGATTTTTACAGTTTTTTGCAGATATTTTTCCGATTTTCAGAAAAATAGTAAGTTTTTCGTTATAGAAAAATATACGGAATCAATCTGGAACATACTTTGTAGAATATAATTTGTAATATTCAAATTTCTTGAGTGGGTTTAGAGAAAACAGTGAAGATTCATTGATATTCGCTTAAATCTAGTCCCATAAATACTTCTTTTTCTGATTTTCTGGAAAACTGTAAGTCTCATGTTATAGACAATTATATGCGACCTTTCTGTAATGGTCCTTAATATAACGCAGTTTAAATCATCAAAATTGTCAATAATCTCTCGTCATACATAAAAAAACTACAGACGAATTGAAAACATCATTCTTTTTGGAAGTCGGTTAAAAATCATCAACAATACATCCAATTCAAAATTCTATATTCTATTCTACGCACATTTCCTTGACCGGACTATCCCCAGGTTGAAGCCCCTCGTTCTGTTCGCTCACGAATTCATTCCCATCGTTTTATTTTAAACTCATTCTGGTTGATTTTATTTTCATTGGCTCACATCTTTGCCTGTCTGCATCGTCGGTCTTTGATGATGTGATCACTTTTATGAGCATTTTTTGGATTTCTTGTTACTTAGTACTGAGATTACCGCGGCATTTGCACAGATTTTCCGGAGTTTCCTTTTAGAACGGGATTGAACGGAACGAGGCGTACTTTATCGACGCTATTTGCGGTTTTGTTGCTTTAAGAAATTGGATTTTCGAGGTGGTTTTTCAACATGTTATTGCCGTGAATAACACAAAGGTGAGGAGGTGGCAAATGGATTAGATCGGATTCTGTTTGTGTTTAATTCGCATTTCTTTAATTGAAAACGGCGGTGAGAAAACCAATTTGGTGTTTAAAATCTCAGGTTGCACTTTGGTCTGAGGAGCATTTTTTTTAACATTTCAACACTTGGCGAATCAAATTGTAATGTCATCGATGGCACATTACATATAATATCCAAAAAATGTATTAATTAGATGTTGCGGTTTTAGTTCAGTGCTGGTTCAAAGCAAGTATGTAATCGACGATGGACCTTTAGCGGAACAATCAATAAAACAATGTACCGTCGCTTAAATTAAATCTCCAAGTAAAAGTTAATCACTGCCTTTTTAAGTCGAAGCCCTGCAGGTAGTGTTTTCTTGGTTCTTCTTTCTTCAGAGTCTAGCCCCGCAGCAACAGGAACTGTTTTAGAGCTTCGTCTGTTCTTAAAGTAATATGGACGACACGTTACACAGAAAATAGCGACGTAATGATTGAGCAAACAAAAATGCGGGTTTAACAAACAAATGATGAGCTTTTGTAAACACAAAAGAAACAAATTAAAGCGGTTTAGCGGTTGTTATGACCGGAACTAATAACTCGCGAAATCGTAACACAATAACAACAAAAAGCGGCCGTCTTAAGACGGAATCAAAAGCAGCGTCCGAACTGGTCGAAAATCACAACACAAATCTTAGTTCTCTCTGTTTTAGAGACAAAAATGTACAAATATAAATTAGCATTAGCGCAACGGAGTGTTTTCGAAAAAGGTGCAAAAGTTTAAAAATCAGTTGAATAATTTAATCAGCTTTAAAAACTAAAAATAAACAAGTTGCGGTGACTCAACACAAATATTAATATAAGTAATTCGTCTAAAAGCATAGGGGAATGAAGAGGTCTTATTTAGAATAATATATTTAACATATTTTAAGAGCCGGTCACCTCGTAACACTTTTCCGAATTACCATATTCCATACGTGTTCGATGAAGGACAAATCAGGTTATACTAACGGCCATTCTCTATGTCAGTTTCTAGTACGGAAGCCATTGTATCCCACCAAAACCCTTTTCAAATATTACGTTTGGTTAGTTTGTACGTTTTGTTGGTAGGTTTATAGAACATTGCCGCCCAGGAAAAACTTGGATTGGTCAATTTCAAATGTTTGGATTTTTTGGAATATTCAACATATTTTTTCAACTACGGTGTGATTTCACGATCGAACCATAAAAAGGGTTTAATCATTTTGTGAAAATGCTGTTACCCAAAAGGAAGCAGACTAAGGATATTTTTTAGAAAATTTATTTTTTTGGTGACCCGAATCGTGAGATTAACTCTTTAAACTAATAAAAAAGTGATCCGTCATTTTAAGAAAATTCTATTATTGAAAGGGAACGGAGGGCGTTTCAATTATTTATAAAGACAATAATTATGCAGTATTGGAAATTGCTATAAATTTTCCACAAATGACAAGATCTAAGTTGTTCTTGACAACATATCCTATATCAAAAAAAAGTGTTAAAAATGACTACAAATTCAAGAAACTCTAAAGTATAAATACAAATATATAAATAACCTCAAAATATGCAATAACAAATTTAAAAAAAGCAAAAATGTCAAAAATGTGACAATGCCAAAAAGCCAAAAATATAAAAAAGTTCAAGTGTCAAAAAATTCCAAAAATGTAAAAAATGTCAAAAATGTTAAAAATGTCAAAAATATCAAAATTGTCAAAAATACTCTCTTCGAGGTGTCATTCTTTTGTACGCAAAACAATACATACGATATATATTGTTTCTGGTCGGGAACCTTCATCAGTTGCGCTTCCCACAATTGAATGTCCTCTTGAACACTTCTTTATGTATTTGATACATTTCGTTAAATTTGAAGACGCGAGATGTAAAGACCGACATCTAGGATTCTCGGGGAAACTAGCCCACAGAGGTTCCGAATTTGGAGCCGTTCCGAGTAATTGCTATTCTCCTGTAAATCCTAGATTAGAATGTCACCATAAAATTTTCAGCTAATTTCACTGATATTGAATACTCTCTTCGAAGTGTTATTCTTTTGGGCGCAAGACAATATATATGATATATATTCTTTCTGGTCGGGAACCTTCATCAGTTGCGCCTCCCACAACAGAATGTCCCCTTGAGCACTTATTTATGTTTTTGATACATAACAGTAAATTTGTAGACGCGAGATGTCGGTCTTACATCTCGCTCTTGACTCCGTCATATAGTGTTAAATTCCGTTTCAACCATTGATATGGACCGACGCAAGCAATCCTTCTTGATATGTCAGTTAATTTTTTGATGTTTTCGGTAGCCACCATAGCATACTATACTTGTCTGCTATGGTCACTTTTCCCAGTAACACGTTTCAAACAATTGCTGACCTTGAATGTTTTTTTCGCATCATATAAACAAAAAGAAAATGCAGCCTCACTTAATTTTCAATATCTCGACAACGATTGACGTAAAATTTTTGGACGTGGCTTTTGAAGATCGGTACTATCAAAAAACAAAAGCGACACTGCATTAGCGGCTCCATCTATGAACCAGTCCCGAGACTTAAACTCATGTAATATTTGGCATCTTCATTCTATAAATGGCATAAAGCCTACAAGGCATTGGCATATAAATATGTGTTAAACGCTGAAGACACAAGGGCGTACCCAGCTTTTAGTCTAGGGAGGGGCAAATTTGGAAACAAGTTGTCCTAGAGGGAGCAAATCGTAAAAAAAAATTTCCTAGAAAGGGGGACAATTCAGAAATTTTTTTGGTTCAGGGGGTGGCAAAACAGAAAATTTATGGGAAGGTTTAATGGTTCACGGCAGATTTTTCAGGTCCAGGGGGGGGCTGCTGCCCCCTCTACCCCCTTCTCGGTACGTCCATGTCTGAAGAATTAGTATAAGACCGAAAAAAATAGCCGGTAATAAATTTTTAAAAAAAGCTGATAAATTTCCAGTACGCAAAACCGTTATAGTTTCCAATTTCCGTATATTTTTTGTCTATATATCGTGAAATTTTGTACTTCATAAATGTTGCGAACATCTGATACAACCTACATTTCCCATCCACCTTGATCTCCACTGCAGGATCGATCCAGACGAAGCTGACAGATAGGCGATATGACACGGAAGAAAATGGCGAACGTACGTGATCTCTTTAAAAACATCCGGCGACACTGGGGGACATCTAGAGCGAAAATCACTTCAGTAAACTGTCAAAGTGTCGTCGAAATCGACGTTCTCCGGAGATAAGATGTTGGGCTCCAAAGAAAATAAATGTTTGTATGCGGCCTGATATGAACAGGAAGTTTTTCCAGTTATCGGAAGTTTATTCTTGAGTTTCTCCCATCTAAGCCTATAGTCGAGAGATTGTTGTAAAGGAAAAGTTTGTTGAAAGGGTCATTCGAAGTGTTGACTGACAAAAAAAACTGCAGAGGGTCTGATGCGACAAGATTGCCAATTTCAAAGGAGCCCTTTGCCCCTTTGGTGATTCCGTCAATCGAGTCTGTTCTTCAATAAACCTCTTTTATCAGTTTATGTTCATTGATGACAAGGCAACGTGCTAATCATAACTATACGGGGTGAATCAAAGAATATGAAGAAAGTGGAACAGATGTGGGTGTTTATTAATAACAAATCTCGACACTTTTTTATATTACAGAGAGACTTTACAACTATTTGCAGGACTTTTACTGCATTACCGACACTATTTCATGCTGTCGTAGACCGCTATGATCCTCAGTCCAAGGGGTTTCTCCACTACCACACCCCCTAATAAAGATCATCATTCTAACTATGGAGCCACTGATTCACTTATTAAACTAATATCTAACAGTATAAAGCTAGCTAAAGTAAATATCAAAAAACAATCAAAATCTATTCCACGTAGTCCTTGGATAACGAAAAGCATTATAACATCTTGTAATAAAAAAGAATCCTTCTATGCATTATGTAATATGAGCCATTCAATAAGACTGAGTACAAAACTTATGCCAAGATTCTTGACAAGGTAATAAAGCAAGCCAAAAACATGTATGATAAACAGAAAGTTGACTTTAATATTAATAATTCCAAAACATCTTTGGGCATTCATAAATGCCAAACTTGGCCGAAATGCAAAGAAAAGTGATCAAATTAAATACATTCACCTGGACAATAAAATTAAAATGCAGGAACCTACTGAAATATCCAATTGCCTGAATACATATTATAATAATATTGGTTATAAAATCAGCAATAAAATTACTCAGCCGAATAATTTTGAACTAAAACTTCCACCCCGCAACCCGAATACTATATTTCTAACACCAACAACTGAATTAGAAATATTAGACATTATTACAAATATGAAAATTAAAAGTAGTGGTGTCGATGAAATTATCACCAAAACTGTATTCGCATTAGTCAACTTTATTGCAGAACCTCTCGCACATATAATTAATTTGTGTATAGAAAGATCCATTTGGCCTAATGCACTTAAACGAGATGAAATAAAGTCCAATTCACATAAGCAAAGAAAAGCATATCATGTCAAATTACAGACCCATCTCTTTGATATCTAATGTAGCTAAAATTTTGGAAAAAATTATTTACAATAGAAATTTAGAATTTGTGAATAAGCATAAAATAATACCAAAAACAGTATGGCTTCATGAAAAAAATAGGTATAAAGATGCCTTAAATTTTCTAACAAATGGAATTTATGAAAAGCTTGGTAAGAGTACCCCAATTGCAGCTACATTTCTAGACTTAGCGAAAGCATTTGATACTGTCAATCACAAGATATTATTAGAAAAATTATACTGTTATGGAATAAGAGGCAAAGTTTATAAGCTCATGACTTCTTACTTGCAAGACAGAAAACAGCGTGTTGAAGTAAATGAGGTTGTAAGTGAATATTGTGAGGTTCGAGCAGGTGTTCCGCAAGGAAGAGTACTGGGGCCATTGTTATTCATTTTGTACGTTAATGACTTACTAACTACTATGCATGATGACGTAATAATATCATTTCCCGATGACACAGCGGTTATATCTATAGGAGAAGACTATCTTTAAATCTGGACAAAACTGTTTACATGACATTTGGAAATTGCAAAATTAGTGTTGCGGTAAACCTAAACATTTCAGTCAACGGAAAAAACCTTAATAGGGTGGAATCATGTAAATATTTAACAATCATCTTTGATTACAGAATGAAGTGGGATAAACAGGTAGAATACATTTTTAGAAAAACAAAGTATTTAGGATTTGTATTCTATAATCTCTCTACGATTATGAAAACGGACACATTGATGAAGTTGTATTACGCAGCTTACTCCAACGCTACAAAACGTCTGCAAAGCCACTAGAAGAAACAATTAAAATTCGTAAACAATAATAAAACGAACTTACATAATCCTCTAAATTTGGAGGAGCTCTTCTCACTTGAATCTTTAAAATATCACTACATTATGTTGAAAGAAACATTCCTGAACTCAAACAGTATTACGAGGAACAAGAGCATTCTTCTCCCACATAGATCTAAAAGAGTCAGTAAGAAACGGAATTTTATAAAAGCAATAACAGTCTTCCAAATGAACTAAAGCGTTATGTAATGTAAATGCAATAAAAATAAGTTAAAAAAGTGGATAATTAATAAAGATAATAACAGAATCAGATAGGCAATTGACAAAAAAGTCAACATTGTTATTGGAACTTCCTGAAAAATTATGTTTTATTTTTTTATTTCTTCTTTTATGTTCTTTTTTAGTTTGTGTATTTTTAGATATTTTCCTGCTAAGTATATATTTTCGATAGGATAGGTTTATATATTATTACTTTTCGGTATTATGCCAAGACCACGAACAGGTAACTCCCCTTACCTCTGTGGAGATTATGTAATAACGTCCTGATATTATTGTGTATACATGAAGTCAATTTTAAGTCAAAACTTACTGTGATTAACGATCTATGAGTTTTTTTTTCGAGATCAGTGTTTTATAACCTTAAAAAGTTAATATGAACGGAGGCAATAAAATCTCTCACTGTATATGTATACACGGCCAGACACAAGTCCCTTCCACACGAACGGATCTTTTAGGAAGCTTTACTTACATCAATGTTTCCCGGATAAAAAAAACGATGTAAACTTCTTTGATAGTGGGAACAGATAATGTGACAGGGCCACTAAGGCCACTAATTTTAAATAGTACCTTGTAGGATAGCTCATTTGAAAGCTATTGAGAATACCTACTCAGTCATATTAACCCTCTGGTAGGCGCGTCTCAAAATTTCTCCGTTGTAGGCGCCTGCCTGTACTGAGTGCCCTGTTTCTAAATTTGCTGTTTTTGAAGAAAATACAATATTAATTATAAAAAAAAACCTTTTTTCAAAATAAAATACCAAAAACAAAAATTACATTATTATTCTATCAAGAACGTATAATACGTCATTGATACGAATCTAATACTATAATACGGGCAATGTTTGTATATATATATATATATATATATATATATATATATATATATATATATGTAATTTTAGTTCTGGAAAACGGCTCTAATGATTTCAATAGAACTTTCCCATTTGGAAGTTTTGATGGATAGAAATCCATTGGTCTTATCTTTGGGAAAAATCTTTTTACTGAGAAATTAAATTATTAAAAAATTTATTGACAGTTTGTGACAATCAAGGCGGCGACTTTGTAATTTCAAGGCGTTCAAAATTATTTTAATACAGGGTGGATTTGGTGACCTATTTGAGAGTAAAACTTTTTTTAAACATTCATTCAATAAAAATTGTGTTTGCATGTTCCGAACATGTAAAAAAATTAGCACGGTAGGCAATTTTTGGATGAGTAAGAGAAGATTTATTTGAAACATAATTTATGATTTGGGGGTGTAAAATTATAATTATACAGGGTTTTTGAAAATATGTTAGATGGACCATAAGAGTTGCTATGCAGGATATGGTTAAAATATAGCGTCAAATGGAATTACAGTATAGTTAGAAAAAAAGCGAGAAAAAATAATTTTATAGGGTACCCCATAAGCAGTTGGAAGTTAATGATAGCTGACATACAGGGCTTGAGTAAAAGCATTGTTATGTAGAGTCGGTAAAAAAATGGTAGTAGTAGTTATACCTATAGGGTAGCTTATTAGCATTTGCAGTAACAGAGTGGTTGCAATATAGGTTGTACTGGAATTATAATTATATATGGTGGTTCAAAAAAATTACAATAGGTGGCCATAAACAAATTCATATACAGGGTAGCTAAAACAAATGTTGGTATGAAATTATAGTTATACAGTGTGATTTAAAATATGTTATATTAGGTATCCTGTAAAAAGTTGCATATGTAGGGTAGAGCGGAAGTATAGTTATACAAAGTGTTTAGAAAAATTTTACAATATAAATGAAAGAATTTGGAAACAAAAGTGTTGGTAGAATGACCAAAAGCGGTCGCATATACAGGGTTGTTGGAATATGGAATCGAGTGGAATTGTAGTGTGATTAAAAAAATATTAGAAACAAATGTTTGGATCGGTTTTTCATAAGAAGTTCTATATATAGGTTTGAATTGTAGTAACACCATTTAAATAAGAAATGTAAGAAAAAAATATTATGTTAGGGAGTTTAAATTAGTTTACAAAGCAAATGTCCGATTATTTGGATATATGTACGTTTATGATAAAACCTTGAATTTACGAGTAAAGCTCGGTCACCCAGGTACTTAATTATTATTTCAGTTCTGTCTTCAGAATCAACACTATCATTATAAGTGTTACAAATGTTACAATTTACAATAAACCTTTTGCAGATAATGTTTTTTGGATACAAATTTGGAGCAAGAAATACAGACAACGGTCGTTTTATTATTTTTTTGTGCAACATGAATGACAAGTTCCAACTGGTTTTTCAATAACAGGATGATTTGGGGCTTTTTAAGTCAGTGCGTAAATAACAAACTATATACATATTTAGAGATACATTTTATGCTGTCATTAAATTGTCCTTTACGCCATAAGCGAAAGTAAGGTTGATGGTTTTCCAGGGATTGTTAGCTTCATAAATTATTTGGATTTTTTTCCAGCTATATCCAGAATCGTAAGAAATGTCGCTAGTTGCCACCTTTTAGTTATACTTTACTTTCTACACGAATTAGAGCGGGAATATAAATATCCTTAAAGCAAGTGCTCAAAATGTTCTCCGTCTACTTGCTGCCAAAAATACAGATCCGGTAACCGAACTGGCCATTCTATCTCGTCTTCCAATTCATCTATCACAATATTCTTCATGCGGGTAACCTCTTACTACACCATAATAATGCGCAGAAGTACCATCTTGTTGAAATGTTTTTTTCCAAATTGCCTAGTTTATCTGTATTATCTACTAGAATTAGCGGCTCAATTGCGTTTCAAATCCAACTAAATCTCCAAAACGAACTACTTTTCTGAGACTAACATTTCGATAAGTCAATCGGATATCACAACGATGATTCAGGTGTTCCCCAACTACTACTACTCTTCCGCTGCTGCTGTAGGTCGGCATTTATATTCTATTACATTTGCACTCGAAAATTCCCATAGCGATCCTCTCTTTCTAACGTATAGCATTGCCTTCAAAAAAAGGAAAGGAAAATTCAGAACTTTTTTTTCACCAACTCTTTTACGTTAAATAATAGTTTTGTTGCAGTTGTTGATGGTTTTTATTATAAATGTTTAATTTCCAGAGGAATGCTTTATTAGTAGTATTTGTAACTGTATAATCGTTGTTGCGTCTGTTGGTGATTGTATAACTTCTAAACGACTTTAACGATTGATCTTATATTCACGCAATGCATTTGTTTTATTGATACGATTGCCTATAGCGAGTATAAAACAGATGACGTTATCGTTACTTGTCATCAACAGAGTGCGTATAAGAAGAGTGTTGCCAAGACATAGGCTAACTGCTGATTGGTTTTTGATCTGATTTCCGGTTTACTACAGCAACGGAGAACAGATGTTTAGTGTTTGTCGCTATGTTGCCAGATCTGATGATTTTAAGTAAATCTCTATCATTTTATCATTTTGGTATTTATTCTTAGTAAGATTTTATTAAATTTAAGCCGTAAAAATACAAACCACCTAAATTATAAAATGTTGACAGCAGCAATCAATAGTTTTCCGAAGTTTGCAGCATTAACCTGATTTTAGTTACCAAATTGCTTATTAAAAAAGTATAGAGAGTTGCTGTTTGCGATCGTTGGGGAATTTAAAAATGAAACAATGTGCCCATATTAGGGTTCATAAAATTTTTAATACCTCTATTATCAATATGTTATTTTTTTAAGGCAAAATTGGTAGGTATATGAAATTGTTTATTACCTATTTTTTTACTTTGGAGGTAAGTGCTTTTAATATCAACTTTTAAGATGGCTGATCTCTTAAATGATATTATTGATTTTTTTGGAATTTTCTCTTCAAGCAATCTAGCAACCCTGCATGATTTTTAAAAATGTGCACCTGTCTATACGGTTGCATAACACACAAGGCGTGGTGTTGTCGATCTTAAAGTTGATTCCTATAGGTGGAAAATGAGCGGAAAATGGCCGTGCTTCCAGGTTTAGCACCAATCTCATTATACGCACTCTGGTCATCAAAATCTATTTCTGTATAGGCTCTCGTGGTCAATAAAATTGTTTTGGTATATGGTTTTGTTACAGGATAAAAAATTGTTAGGTATACAGAAATTTCAATCAAATCCAATTCTTCGACCTACCACAAATAAGGAATCAAGTTTTTCCGAATCAGCTAATATAGTACTTCATGTATATAATATGTGTAAAAAGCGAATATTTGGTATTGTTTGTAAAATTTGGAATGCATAAAAAAAATATTTCCACATCACAAATTTTATTCTGAAATTATGAGTAAATAAAACTGTCCTACTGAAATATTAAATGAGCACAGAATAGAAAATGTATGAACTGTGTTTAGTTATTCAACAAATAACTAGAATTCAATAGGAAAAAGCAGCGATAGACAAAACAATTTTATTTAATTTTTGGAGGGCGTTTTTGTTTTCAAAGTTGGCTCAAATGGAGTCAAGATAATTCTATTAGGAAATAATTGTTAGAACTGCACTATGAGGTTGTGATTTATGTTGAGGTAATGTTGGCTATTATTTGGTGAAAGTTGAAATTCATTACCATTCTATATATAGCGTAGAGAAATATTTATACTCCTTTTTAACAATATTGCGTGTATGGACGAATATAACGCACGGGCCGCTTCCTTCTCGATTTTCTGTGGTAAGTGGAGTACGTCTAGCCGCTTTTTTCGGAATTTTATTTTGACCATTTAGGAACTTTATTATAAAGTTTTGGAAAGCTGACTTGAATAATATCAGTCGTAAAAGACAAATTATGAACCGTCTATTCCTGGCGTCGTTTAAAAATGATAAAATGAACCGATTGGCTGGAATTTTAAAGTGGAACCCAATTTTGAAGTAAAAGTATAAGAAAGCAATGTAATATTTTAAGTTTTTTTAATGGGCCGTATTTTTCATTGGGCTTATATTTTACTGTATGGAAAATTTTGTTTATTACCTAACCTAACCTAACCCCACTTATTTAAATGTTCCCTACGATGAGCTGTTGTTGGCCAATGTAAGCCAATCAAGACAGACATTGTTTTGAAGATATTAAAGTGTTTAGTATCAATGCCTTTTTGAGCATAAACTGTGAAATGTTTTATTAGTTACTCACATACACTTTAAGATTGTTGATATTTTTAATACGCTTTTATAAGGTTCATGTGTACGTATGTATCTATCTATGTAACGGAAACTTTCAATGTAATTTTCACCAACTTAAGGAAGTCCAATTAAGTTGAAAATTGGCACACGTGTCAAGGGCTGATGACAATACAATTCTTTAAGTTGATTTTTCCCGTTTGTTGTCTTTTTGTCACTGTTCTTGTCTAAATACAAATTCGTCTATTAACTACTGCCACCTAGTTGGCAGTAGTAGAACTACAATGAACGGTTACGCAAACATGAAGTAAACTTATTAATTATAAATATATCGTTGAGACTAAAAAATAATTATAGTTTAAAAAAACTAAAAAATACGCTTTAATAGCAAACCGAACTAAAAAGCAGAAAATCATTTTTAATTATGAACAGTTTATATTAGAGCAGTAGAAAGTAAAAAGCGTGGGGTGCATTTCACAATATTTGCATAACTCTCCTCTTATAAATATTTGCCAACAGAATAATTGTAAAATTTAATATTTCAAGCTACTGCTGTAATGTAAACTGTTCATAATTAAAAGTTATTTACTGCTTTTTAGTTCGGTTTGCTATTAAAGCGTATTTTTTAGTTTTTTTAACTATAATTATACAGTCCCAAATCACAAGATACCTTTGAAAAAAAAAGCAAAATGTATGTGTTAACTTAAATTTAAAGCGGTTACTTTATTACGTAATATAGTGGCAGTTACCATATTGTATTTTATATAATTTTTATTATACACTAGATCGTCTAGAAAGGCAAAGCAAAAAAAATGTTTAATATAAATCTGCATTTATAGAGGCACTAGTTAGTCATCTGGAACCTGGTCCGAGCCTAAAATTTGAAAAGCCCGTTTTTTTTTCTTACAAAAATGGTTTCTTTCTAATGGATGATATTTCTCCGGAAGTAATAACAGCGTGTACAGAATGACGCACATATAAATATAACTTTGTTGGTTGTAAACCTAATTATTATAATTATGTTTGCACCTTATTAAGTGATAAAATGTTATAAAGAGGTTTTCCAAAGAACTTACAAATCACAAACCGTCTTTCGCTTGTTTCTCTTGGGGTTTTGGACAACAATATGGCTATTCAGCAACCAAAATATAAATAAAAATCATCAAACGCAAATATAACATTTTGTAAAATCAAAGGAAACTCTACCCCTTTATCTCACAAAGTAATGACATCAATTGCCATCACAGGATCTATTAATAGAAATCCTGTCATGGCTTTTTCTTTTTCTGATCTTCCTGCCTCTCTGATGAACCGAACGGAAGCTGAAAGCAGGCGAAAGAGACAGAGAATGAGGCGATAATGCCGGTCGTACGTTTAATGTCATTTAACGGTCGCGTCCCCTTTGAAAATTCCACAGATATTGACGTCGAAGAGCTGTAACAATGCCTCAGGGCGCTAGTTGCTTATTTCCAGGGAATTGTTTATTTTATTGAACTATTTCCAACCATGCGTGTCTTTTAATCTGCTGATCTGACGAATCAGCACATATGACCAACGCCGACGTTTTGTTGATTTTTCGTTGTCTGATCAAGCGAGAGAATTACGAAACTCAGCAAAGGCGTTTTTTGCCTTCTACAGGAATTATTTGAGGTAATTCAAGAAAATACAAAGAACGGCAATTATTTTGAGAAAAATAATTGTAAACATAATTTAATTTTTTAGATGAAATTTGAAATGATACTCTTTGAATTCTTCAAATCGAGAGTGAAGTTTACTGCTGACTAGCTGCCCCCCTCTCTTGGCTAAGAGTTGACAATTTTGACTTTTTATCTTGAACAATTTTTTTAATTAGATATTGTTTACCTCTACATTTTTAGACATTTCTAACAGTTTTGACTCTTTTGACGCTTTTGAAGTTTTTGACATTTTTGATATAGTTGAAAGTTTTGATATTTTCGATATTTTTGATATTTTTGATATTTTTGATATTTTTGATATTTTTGATATTTTTGATATTTTTGATAATTTTTATATTTTTGATATTTTTGATATTTTTGGTATTTTTGATATTTTTGATATTTTTAATATTTTTGATATTTTTGATATTTTTGATATTTTTGATATTTTTGATATTTTTGATATTTTTGATATTTTTGATATTTTTGATATTTTTGATATTTTTGATATTTTTGATATTTTTGATATTTTTGATATTTTTGATATTTTTGATATTTTTGATATTTTTGATATTTTTGATATTTTTGATATTTTTGATATTTTTGATATTTTTGATATTTTTGATATTTTTGATATTTTTGATATTTTTGATATTTTTGATATTTTTGATATTTTTGATATTTTTGATATTTTTGATATTTTTGATATTTTTGATATTTTTGATATTTTTGATATTTTTGATATTTTTGATATTTTTGATATTTTTGATATTTTTGATATTTTTGATATTTTTGATATTTTTGATATTTTTGATATTTTTGATATTTTTGATATTTTTGATATTTTTGATATTTTTAATATTTTTGATATTTTTAATATTTTTGATATTTTTAATATTCTTGATATTTTTGAGATTTTTGATAATTTTGATATTTTTAATAATTTTGATGTTTTTGATGTTTTTGATATTTTTGATATGTTTGATATTTTTGATATTTTTGATATTTATGATATTTTTTGTATTTTTAATATTTTTGAAATCTTTGATATCTTTGATATCTTTGATATCTTTGATATATTTGATATCTTTGATATTTTTTATGTCTTTGATATTTTTTTATGTTTTTTGATATTTTTGATTTCTTTGATATCTTTGATATCCTTGATATTTTTTATTTTTTTGATATTTTTAATATTTTTGATATTTTTGATATGTTTTGAAATTTTTGATATTCTTGATAATGTATTTGATCCAGAATACATTATTGAGCCTATTCTGATACATTTCAGTAGTTGTTCGAAAATTTGCAACAAACTTTGTCACCACAAAAAATTTCGTGTCTTGACTTACTAAAAATAAAAAATTCATCAGCAACTTCCCTAATTGTGATCTAAAGATAATTGGTATTGACTCCTTTCACATTTTCCTTAGTTTTTAACACACGACCAGGGTGCTTGAAATCACTTATAGCACTCGTAAACTCTGGTTATATCTATAACAAATTCCCTAAAAACAAGGCTACTCTAAGTCGTTTTATCAAGATTTGATACTTGTTAGAAATATTTACTAACAACTAAGGAAATATGGCCCAATAGACCTCAGTCACCACCTTCCATGTGACAGGTGAGAGAAGTACGACTACTTAAGTTGCTATGAAAGCACAATTTATTAGTAAGAATAGTGCAATTGTTTACTTTATGTTACTACGACAATGTAGGGCAACAAATTGCAGCAATTAACATCAAAGTCAGCACACGAGAGTGCATCACAAATTTCCTTCACTTAAGTAATTTGGATAACCACCACCTTCCACATGGCAAGAAATTCTATTGTAGCTGTCAACTGCTTTGCACCAAGTAATTTAACACAGAAACTTACCTTAGAACACCTTAAAGCCATAAGACAACTATTTTGCATATAATCAAGTATGGAAATTTATGTTGTTTCAGAGTAGTTATCTACTATCGTCTGTATGCTGTCACTTGTTATACTTTCGACTTGTTAACCGATTTTCCGTGAGCACAAATATGACTGTCGAGGTGACATCGCCTCAGGTATATACGACGCGATTATTTATTTCAAAGTGTGCCGAGTTTGTGAACATAAAGTTGGAGAGTCTTAGTTTGCGGCAAGAAGGTAATCGCAATTGCAAGGTCTTGATGCTGGATCAGAGAACAGGCCTTACGCGGTTGAAATATGCCTTGAACGTGCCGCAGAATGCGCGCTGTAAATTCTCACCTTGAATGGTGAAAGATGTCGACAGCTTTAAAGTTTTATGTGGGTAATTCATTGGGATTTTAGTTACTACGTAACTAATAATGAGTGATTTATTAAAACTATTACTGGTGTAATTATGTGAATAAATTGCCAACTTCCCATGAACATTTTCAAACGAGTTCTTTCAAAGCAGATTTAAAAGTTATATGTGGCGCAGTTTGTAGGATATAGTTTATGTTGTTTGAAGGAATTCTAGAAATTTACCAGTTTTGTAGTTCTATGAATAGCTACACAACAACAGATAGAAGCCTCTACTGTGGTAATTATAACAGAATTCTGCAACACAACATAAAAACTGAATATGACAATTTAATTAGATGCTAATTGCTGGAGAAACTAAGATGCTAGAGAAACAGAAACTCCGTGTAGTACGAAGATCTATCCCAACTAATCGGTTGCCTTTTCCACTGAAATATCTGAAATGATGATTGAAACAGTTAGCCTTTATTCTGTTCTCACTCGAGGGCAGGATCAGTCTGTATACTAGTGATCCAAGAAGAAAAGTATGTCGGAGGCAAATAGAAGGATTTTCAAAAAGCTGCGTTGAAGAAAAGTGTGCTTGTGGAGGTGGTTTTTACATGATCTGGAGTACTATTTCTATGGAAGCACAAATCAGCTCTATTTTCATATGTCGCAACACTTCTTGACAAGGAAGCAGCCGATTTTAGCAAACCATGTGGTACCTTACCTCGATTGCACTGGGGACTAATTTATTTTTATGCACGAAAATGCCAAAGTACACATCACAAGATTCGTGCAATATTATAGTGCAGAGGTTTTTTTTTTAAATTGTAAAATTGCCAGCATGCAGTCCAGACCTAAATCCCATTGAACGTCTACTTAATGAGCAAAAACGAAAAATTCTACAACGAATTTTTAGTTTTAGCTCAGATTCCTGCCCAAAACCTCAAACCCAAAGCTTAATACAGTTAAAGAAGAGCTTACGTCCCTCAAGAAATAATTTCTAATTTGATTAGATCTGTGCCTAATCATATGAGGATCCTATTGGTTCAACAGATGATCGATGATACATTATATCAAAATTGAGTTTTATTTAAGTAATTGTTAATTACATATAAATAATTGCAAAATATTAATTACGAATTAAATTTTAATAGTAAGACGGAATAAACAGACATTTTTGACGTCAATGTCAAAAAATTTCGAAAATGTAAAATATCTCAAAATATCAAAAATGCAAATAATGTCAAAAATGTCAAAGTGTAAAAATGTCTAAATGTCGAATTGTCAAAATAAGTAATTTCGAAAAGATTGTTGAGGAGGTCTTGAATTATTTTGTCTATTCATGGGTTTTCTCTCCTCCAAATTTTTTCCTCTGTGTATGGAGACGTTTCAACTCCGAGTCTGGAGTCGTTGTCAATCGTTTAGTGTTGTTTTCGAGGTTTTTTTCTAAAAAATTTTCGCTTTGATTTTGAATTTATTGTTTGTCAAAAAAACGTCAGTTTTCAAAATTTTAAAATGGAAAATGGCAAAATATCAATGCAAAGAAAAATGTCAAAATGTCAAAAATGTAGTAAATAAAAAATTAAAGACGTCTGTAACGTCAAAAATGTAAAAAATTTCAATATAAAAAATATGCAAAATTTCAAAAAATTTCAAAATATTAATATTTTATCGCGAAATGAATTCCGACATCCAGAAGTTTCAGGAATTGGATTGAAAAATCTCGAAAAAAAATGCCAATATCATGAAAAAATGTCAAAACGTAAAAAACTTCCAAAATGTCAAAAATGTCAATAAAGTTAAAAAGGTCAACAACCTCAAAAGTGTCAAAAATTTCAAAAAACCTCAATTTATCAAACGGACAACATCTCAAAATTATCAAAAATGTCAAACATGTAAAAATCTCAATTGTCAAAAATGTCAAAAACGTCAGAAAGAGAAAATATCAAAAATGTCACAAATGTCAAAATTGTAAAAAAAATTCACACATTTTAAAAATGTCAAAAATGCCAAAAGCGTAAAAAACTCACAAAATGTCAAAGTTGTCAAAAATGTCATAAATGCCAAAAATGTTTAATATGCCGAAAATGCCAAAAACATAAAAAACGTCACTAATTTCAAAATTTTAAAATGGAAACTGGCAAAATATCAATGCAAAGAAAACTTCGAAAAGATTGTTGAGGAGGTCTTGAATTATTTTGTCTATTCATGGGTTTTCTCTCCTCCAAATTTTTTCCTGTAACAGATAAGTATTTAAAAAAATTTTTTGACAAACAATAAATTCAAAATCAAAGCGAAAATTTTTTAGAAAAAAGCCTCGAAAACAACACTAAACGATTGACAACGACTCCAGACTCGGAGTTGAAACGTCTCCATACACAGATAAGTATTACACAATATACAATACATTACTTATATACAGGAATACTGGTTGATCATTTTATAGACATCTCTTTCTCTCAGAAAAACTGTGAGGAAGAATCTCTGTACAGACAACCAGTAATCCGGGCAATTTTACGAAATTGCCTTACTACACTTTGTTCTACATATACAATTTTTTAAATACTTATCTGTTACAGGAAAAAATTTGGAGGAGAGAAAACCCATGAATAGACAAAATAAGCAAAGAAAACTGTCAAAAATATCAAATATTTCAAAAAATGTCAAAAATGTAATAAATAACGAAAAAATTAAAGTTGTCGAGAGGATATTCAATTGTGGGAAGCGCAACTGATGAAGGTTCCCTGACCAGAAATAATGTATATAATATATAATATATATATTGTCTTGCGTACAAAGGAATGAAAAAAAATGTCAATGTCATGAAAAAATCTTAAAACGTAAAAAACTTCGAAAATGTCTAGAATGTCAAAAAAGGCAAAAATGTCAAAAACCTCAAAAGTGTCAAAAATGTCAAAAAACCTCAATTTTTCAGACGGATAAAATGTCATAAATATCATAAATGTCAAAAATGTAAAAATCTCAAGTGTCAAAAATGTCAAAAAAACGTCAGAATAACAAAATATCAAAAATGTCACAAATGTCAAAATTGTAAAAAAAAATCACACATATGCCAAACATATCAAAAATGTCATAAATGCCAAAAAATCGTCAATAATTTCAAAATTTTAAAATGGAAAATGGCAAAATATCAATGCAAAGAAAAATGTGAAAAATATCAAAAATTTCAAAAAATGTCAAAAATGTAATAAATAAAAAAAATTAAAGATGTCTGTAACGTCAAAAATGTAAAAAATTTCAATATAAAAAATATGAAAAAATGTCAAAATGTCAAAATTGTGAAAAAAAATTCTCACATTTTAAAAATGTCAAAAATGCCAAAAGCGTAAAAAACTAAGAAAATGTCAAACATGCCAAAAATGTCATAAATGCCAAAAATGACAAAAATGTTAAATATGTCGAAAATGCCAAAATCTCAAAAATGTCAAAAAACGTGAAAAACCTCAAAAGTGTCAAAAACGTAAAAAAACGTAAATTTGTCAAAATGCCAAAATTTCAAACACGGTAAAAACTTCAAAAATGTCAAATATGTAAAAAATGTCAAAAATGTCAAAATGATTATAAGGGGACGAGTCAGCTAGTCTTAAGTAAAAATATAACCATTGACAACGAGGTCTGATCTAGACCCCGAAACGTTTGGAATACAGCAATTTTCTTTAAACTGTGGTGTTATTTCCCAAGAAGCACTTAGACATTGAAAAATATGCCACAAGTATCATTGAGAAAACTACTAAAAGCATACACTTTGCAATTTCCACTACATGCGAAACTCAATTCAAAAGGGTATAAATCTCAAAGGTCATAATTTGAAAGAGAAATTTGTGCTTATTTTTATCATTCCTAGCGGTTGTAAATAACAAAAAAAACAACCACCAGACCTGAATCATTCCTCGCTAGCAGAATACGCTTTTCAACGTGTTAAACCGTCATCCCAAAAATAAACATCCAATATATCAAATTCGGATATCGAAATTACATTCTCCCCGCAAACGATCCCCTCGTATCGATCAAAAATTAAAATCGAGGACCTTGCTTTTGGCAACGCAACGTTTTTACATGGAACGCGATTGTCTCCGATGTTACCCCATTGATCCATAACATATAAAAAAACACACACTCACAAGCGAGCGAACGCTGTAAAAACATGAAAACCGAAACGGCGTATTTATCGCGGCATTCCTTGCCGATGTTCAGCGTGAGTTATATTACTAAAGGGAATGTTTTTATTTCGAGGGAGACGAAAACATTTTATATATGTTTGAAATATTTTACTACACAATTTTTTATACACAGGAAAGATTTTAAAGGGAAATTCATTTCGGACAAATTAGCTTTAGTCAATTTTGTTCGAGAAGCTATTTTTTAATATCTTGAAGAATTTATTAGTAAGAAATTTTTTTCATAAGCACTTATACTGTGACAAATTCGTTCATTCAAAATCAATTACCTTCTTAAGATAACTTTTTAAGATATGCAAATCTAATTCTAATCTTTTTTAAATTTTCTTCAACTATTCAGACCAGTCCATTATTCAATGCGACTTATCTAGAACGTTCTAGAAGAGTGTTCTGGTATATTCCTTTCTAAGTGCCTTATGTGAGCAGCCGAATCTCGAATTCTGATCATCCCAGGGGCGGATCCAGACACGTACTTCAGGGGGGGGGAACCTGTACTCAATTTACCAAAATATAATTTTAAACCCATATTTCTTGGACTATTACATTAAAATTAGTTATAATGTGGTTCAAACGCATAGAAGTGATGTTCTTCTAGGTTCTTGGAGTTAAGATTACCTCGATTTAATATTAAATTTACTAACTCTGAGGCGAACGCCCCCATCGCCCCCTCCCTTACTTGGAACCGGATCATCACCATTCTCCTGGTAAGTTTGTCTAGCTAAACAAGCTTATTTTGCCATAGTTAGTCTGCACCTTCACCAATTTCTTTAAGACATTGCCCTTCTGGAGATGTCCTGTAAGAAGATGAGCTCTCAGTGATGATCTTTCTCGGTCTTCTCCTCGTACTTTGTTCTATAGTCAATGTACTCCAATTTTCTAGGCTGTATTTACTGGGACAGCAGTGCCAAATATTGCAGTTAGAACAATTAATTAATTAATTTGTAGATTAAGTTCTCTGGGTTAGATATGTAGAGCTAGTCTTCTGTCATTCTGTCAGTTCTGCACTAATCATTTCTGAATCGCTTTCATCTCTGGAAGTTTCAACAAGACTATTGAGGAATTCTTTGAGCCCCACACCGCTTCGTTCTCGCCTGTGACATCCAAAATTCGTATAGTTGCCTTTATCCCAGTTTCAACCCTTATCGCCTTCTTTATCATGATTCATATATTTTTCAGCTCTCTTTCTATTCTCCATTTCAGCTATTTCAGATGAACCTGAGCGTGTTTTGGAATCTAAGTAGATATTTGCTATTCGGGCATACTTTTGACCATAACACATTTTTTAAACCCATCATTGGTGATATACTTGGTTTGGTCAATATTAATTTCATCGCAGTGTCATCAATAAAACCCAAAATCTTATGGGCTTTTGCCTTCATTTCCTTAAAACTTTGGAAAATTTCAAAAGACAAACACTTTACCTCGTGTTCTATTTCTTTCATACCTTTGACCTTTGTCATATAACCTCAGGGATTTGCAACTTTTATGAATTTTTAGGCAAAAAAGAACAGAAAAAATAATTCAAGTAGCTAAATATCAAATGAAAAGGTATGCAATGACAATAAAGGCTTTTCAAAATATACTGCATCATGGGCATCACTCAAAGTACACATAATGCTAAAACAACTAACCAGAAAAGGCTTAAGAAGGTACCACATATTTTCAATGCAATCTTGAGACCTAATTGTTTGCTGAAACCATTCAAAATCGCCAAAATATTAACGATATCAAAGCATATTTCCCGTAATATCTAAAAGTTAAAAGCAAAAGAACTTAGCTAGTTAAATATTATTTTAGTCATTAAATCTATATGAACATATGACATCGAACCTTGGAGTTGTGTCAGGACATCACATATGCCAATCATACAAAGGTGTCAGTAAAAAATTAAAAATCTTACCAACTAAATCAACTGGAAATCCATTCCTCTAATGTGCAAACGATGGTAACGGTCTGCTAGCGGACTTGCTCACCTTACTGACTGGTCATTCCCGCCAGGAACGGGACTCCCAATCCGCCACCTCAAACGGCCTTCCTCTATCTTCCCACGCGATAAGCGTATAATGCGCGCTTGACCGACCAACGAGGATCGTTATCCCACCCAGGGGTACAATCTAGTTTTACCATTGTCCGTGCAAAGCGAATCCAGAATGGAGAGGCCAGTGGGGCTCCTCTCCACCCGCACTACCCATTTTGGACTCTTACTAACACCCCAGTTCATTAAAGATGGAACATCGCCGCTGGATAACACGCTCGATTTCCTACATGTCTATCTCTCTTACTTTTCTGGACGAGACTTGCATCCGCTTTCAAGGTGTGGGTGCTTCCACTGTTACCCACCAAGTCGTTTCATCGTCACTATCCCGAAAGAAAGCAAGTCTGACGACTCCTTGTATTAAGGCTTAACAAGTCGACTTCGTTCCCTTGTCGCCAGAATCAAGGTCTGGAATCGACTGTCATGATTCCGACAGTTTTATGGGTAGCTACTAGGCCGTGGATTTGACTACGCCGTCAACACAACATAAAAATCTCATCATTCCATACGTCATTGAAGTATCACATGAACGAGCTCATGGTAAACTGGAAACCGATCTCAACCTACTCTCTCTCTCTTGGTGCCTTTACAACAGAACGGAAACACAGAAAACTGTAAAGACTTTGGTCATTTCATTTCTAATGGAACTGAAAAGGAATAGGCGGATGATATACCTTTATATGTCATGAAAATTACAATATTTTTTCCAACTAACTGTAATCAATAATAGTACAGGATCCGTGGCCTATTTTTTCACTTGATTACTATCAAGCTAATTTTCCGTGAGTAGCTTCATTTTGATAAGACGCCCAACAAATTCCTGTGCGAAAATTTTTGATTGTGGTAGCTAACAGAGGTAGCAATGATAAAATATGTCGATTTGATGATTCTTCAATATTTATTACTAACTGAATTGTTTTTATTAAATCTTATGATAATTATCTAAATTATTTGAAAAAATATTTGTCCTACAAAATCTATGGTTTCATCAAAGAGTCCTCCCCCTCCAACATGTATTGATAACGAGATCACCAAAAATGATTACTAACCAGCTGATTTTTTTTTTTTACTTAGTTAATATTTATATAATGTAACGGTCATATTGTCCTACAAATTCCGTGGTATGTTATCCCGGTTCCTACGCTTAAAAGTAGTAGTACAGATCATTGATGTAAAAATAATTACTATCAAGCTGAATCTTCGTGAATAGCATCGTTTTGATGAGACGCCCAACAATTTCCTGTGCGAAAATTCTCGATATTGGTAGCTAACAGAGGTAGCAATAATAAAATATGTCGATTTGATGATTCTCAAATATTAATTACTAACTGGATTGTTTTTCATTAAATCTTAAGATAATTATCTAAATTATTTGAAAAAATATTTGTCCTACAAAATCTATGGTTTCATCAAAGAGTCCTCCCCCTCCAACATGTATTGATAACGAGATCACCAAAAATGATTACTAACCAGCTGATTTTTTTTTTTACTTAGTTAATATTTATATAATGTAACGGTCATATTGTCCTACAAATTCCGTGGTACGTTGTCCCGGTCCTACGGTCAAAAGTAGTAGTACAGATCCTTGATGTAAAAATAGCGTGGTACGCTATTGCGGTGCTCCAATTGAATATATATTGGAAAGTCATGAAATTAAAAATCAATTTATTTCTCAAGCGTGAGAAAAAAAAAAGTTGACTTTTTGGTAGATTTCACTCAACAATAAGTTAAAAAATTACTGAACGTCAACTGAAATTAAACAAAACAATAACAAAGAAAACTTTGTGCGGCTTGGGTTTCTGTATTTTTCTACAACAGCTGAGTCACGCCGTTACGCGTGCGTAGAGCATTTTTACTCCGTCGTAGTAGGTATCCCACGTTTGTGTCGAGTATAAGCGTGTTAGTAAGCATTTTTCAGTTAACTACGTTTTATTTTTTTTTTGTCTTTCGAGAAATTATTTGAATATATTTTGACGTGATAATATAACGTCTTATAAATCGATGAACGCCAGCAGCACGCACGAAAAAGTATGACTCATTGTCATGTTCCGCCTGAGCCGAGCGTGCAAGCGAGAGCGCCGAAGAAGATTATGAAGATTCATCAGATGAATATGATGAAGATTAATTTTTTTTTTTATCTATAAATACACCAATACACCAATACACCAATTTTTGTACCTAATTTTCCAAAAAAATAAACTTATTTAAATTTTAAAAAAGATTTTTTCACTGTATCTTATGTTAGAAATAGGAAAACGAAAAAATGACAATTCTTGTCGGACAAGTGATACATACCTGTTTTTTTTGTAGGACATTGTTTTATTTGGGCACTGAACACACTAACCTATTATGTAATATTTTTGTCCTACAGTTAGTAATGAGAAAAATGGTCTTATGGTATTAACAATTTCTCAGCGTAGGACCGGGATAACATACCATGGAATTTGTAGGACAATATGACCGTTACATTATATATATATATATTAACTAAGTAAAAAAAAAAATCAGCTGGTTAGTAATCATTTTTGGTGATCTCGTTATCAATACATGTTGGAGGGGGAGGACTCTTTGATGAAACCATAGATTTTGTAGGACAAATATTTTTTCAAATAATTTAGATAATTATCATAAGATTTAATAAAAACAATTCAGTTAGTAATAAATATTGAAGAATCATCAAATCGACATATTTTATCATTGCTACCTCTGTTAGCCACCACAATCAAAAATTTTCGCACAGGAATTTGTTGGGCGTCTTATCAAAATGAAGCTACTCACGGAAAATTAGCTTGATAGTAATCAAGTGAAAAAATAGGCCACGGATCCTGTACTATAACAAATTACCAAACAGATTTTATATTTCTGATAATAAATATTTGTAAAAAATGCAATCTAAATGTTAAACTTATGGTTAACGCTTATTCTTATTGTTTCTATTTAGCCTGTAACCCAAGTAACATTACAACGTATAATGATCATTTTTCATTGTTATTACATACTTACAGCATTCTCATTCAAATTACCTAGTTAACTCAGGTATCTATTATCAAATTGAATTACGTCTTTAATGTATACCCTAATGTAGGATATGCATTACCGTAAAAGTTGCGAAAGCTGCTCCCGGTAAAACTATTACCTCGCGTGAACTATAAGGACGTCACATTGACACATCTTGCTTAATTTGCCTCCGTGCACGGTAAGCCTAGTAATTCAGGAAGACCGACAAATTCGTGGAGTGCATTAAGGGGAGTGTCAGTGACATAAGTCAGTCTAAAAAGCTTTCTTATTATTAAACGGGCTAATGAGGATAGAGCAGCGTTGCAACGTATTTAGGTTTTTGTCTGTTTAATTAATTAGTATACAGAAATTGGTAAACGAGTTCATAGAATTGTCTGATAGAATTTTTCTAGATAACATCTCGTAATATTTATTTCAGAGATATAACAAACTTGACTTTGTACATAGCTCATAGATTTTTGTTAAACATAACAGAATTATGGAACTGTGGTTAGGGCTCCTTTCACTTAATAAACCAGCGCCCCTTACCTTATTATATTTGGCGCTATGCACTGGCGAATCCAGAGGAGGGCTAAGAGCTGAAGCCCCCCCAAATCACCTGATTGGTATGTATTCAGTGAAGTCTAGCCCCCCCAACGAGATCAAGCCCCCCCAAATGACAATCTTGGATCCGCCCCTGGTGCTCTGGTAATTAAGGAACATAGAACTACTGAAGTGTCAAAAATAGAAATATTTTGGATTGTAAAAAAAGCGATTTCATCCCGTCAACAAAACTTAGAGCTTATTTTTCTGGAGGTAATCTCCAATGCACAAATATCGTGACAAGACTGGAAACAAAAACCAATAGAGAAAGTAACAGGCTATTTCACTTAGTAGGTGGATGTATATAAGAGAGCCTTCAAAGATTCGAAGCAAAGGTTAGTTAGTGGACTTGTCCTACCCAGACCTGCCAGAGGAAACTACAGATCAATTGGCCACACAGAGTTTCATAAACGGTATCAAAGATGTGGAAGTGCAAAGAAATCTAAGACTAAGTGGCATCAACAAAAGTAATGAAGCTCTTTGGGCTCTGGAAGTCAGAGAGTCAGAGCCACCATTTCAAGCGCTGCTGGCTGGTGTAAACAAACTACTGGAACAGTCACAAATAACTGAGACCGAAAAAGCATTTTACCGTTGTGGGCGGACAGGATACTGGGCTGGTGTGACGTCACTCCAGTGAAGTGGGAGTGGACCAATGAGAGCGCTTCAGTGGGGGGTGGCTAACTTCAAACGGAATCTCAAAATTGTCGCTGGTAATCTCAAGAAAATCACAATCTTATAATAGAATGTTGTGATCAATATTCATTTAAGATCAATGTGTGGTGTGGATTATTTAATGATCAAATATTTGGACTTAGTTTCTTTAAGGACATTTTAACGGCTGATAGATACCGTAATTATCTGAATAATGAATTAAGTGTTGTTCTGCATAATTTGCAATTCAATATTAGACAAAATTTATGAAATCAACTTGATGGTGCTCCAATACATCAAAAGATAGAAGTAATGGATTGCTCAATGAACTTTTCAGACGTTGTAAAGATATAGGGCGCCATTTGGAAAATTATTGGCCACTTTTATCGCCCGATTTAACTCCTTTAGATTTTCGGGGGTTAACTTTCACAAGTGTTTATAACCAAAGACCATTCAAAAATATTGAACATTTGAAAGGCACTATCCAGGATTGTTGTACTGATATAAACACAAATTTGTGAAAAATGCCACAAAGGATGTCAGTAAAAGAAGAAATATTTGTATTGAGAAGGAACTTCCACATACAAAAAAGTAGTTGGACTGATGCTTAAACCCTCCATATGGGTTACTGTTTAACAATTATTTCCTGTATTATGTAATGTGTTGACATTTTAAGACATATGACCATATTTAGTAATATAAAATCTAATTTTGAAGTCTTCTCATACAAGCTTTTGTCCATTATATTAAACATGGCCTTCTTGTTTTAATTATTAACTTATTCTTCGCCAAAACATGTAGACAATAAATATAACATGCAATACAAATATTTAAGCAGCATTCAAAACAAGAAATACACTGAATTTACTAATATCGAAAACAAAACCATCTAACAAAACTCTGAACTCAAAAAACTGCATATACAAGATTCCTTGCGAATGCAATAAATTTTATATTGGAGAAACATCGAGAGGATTAAACGTACGAATTAATGAACAAAAGAATTACATAAAGAAATAACAATTTGAAAAATCAAAAATTTCTGAACAAGCTTGCAACATAGGCCATAAAATACAATTGACAATTCAACTATATTGCACGAAGAGCAACATAACACAAAACGAAAAATAACAGTCTGCGTTAATTATGTTGAATGAAGACGGCTGTATCGCTTCTACTTCTGTAGAATTCAATCGTATCTGGTTACCGACAATTAAGGATGAAATTAAACATTAGAACAACCCAATATCGGGATAATTCATAAGGTTTTTCCTAGGTTTTCCCTTATGACGTTAATGGGATCACTGAAATAAACATTTTTGGCGAATGCGCTATCTTATAAATTATAAGATAGCGCATTCTTATAATTCTTATAACAAAGTCGTACCTAGGAACGCCACTTATAAATTCTAAAGACAACTCTTTCAGGTTCTTGCAACTTGAAAGCTGTTTAACTGTAATACATGATCTTTAGATTTTTTTGTGCCACCTATATATCTAGAAACAACAATTTTTTCTTATGTCAACTTAAATGTCATATATCAAACTTTCATTTTGCATTTTATATTTCCAATATATGTTAAAGCCATGGAAAACGAGGTCAGAATAGATCTGGAAATTTTTGATACCTTGAACTTACAGATTTTTAAGATAAGATTTCTGCATTTATTTAAAAAATTGCCAACAGACATATCAAAATTTTAAGACTGAACATCTTATAAAAAAATAGGACTGCGCGATGAATTATGTATGTCTAATTATAATAACCCGGATTTGTTCAACTTATATTTAAAAAATGGTCATAAATAGGAAAAAAATCAATTTTACTCTAGAAGGCTCAAATTTTGCACATATACGTAAATGAAATGAGAAATAAATTATAATATTCGACGAAATAATGCCATTTTCTGCCATTTTTGGAAAAAAATCAATTCTGACTTCTATGCGTAGTAGCTTGCTGAGACATGATACTTGTTAGCATCATTTTTATTTATATTCTAATACTAAACTGGTCACTGTTTCACCGGCGAATCCACCATAATTTTATATATTAATGCTGCTTTGTAATTAACTATAATTTATTTATCAGCGTCGGTAATCACCGTAAGTAATCACTTAATCCTGCTGGTCAGAAAATATTCGTCTTTTCTTTGACTTCAGTTAGGTCAGGCGAAGTAGAAATTTGGAAAAATTATGATCCATGTGTAATTTTTCCTTTTTAAGTCAACTGTTTACATCTAGACTTTCCACAACTTTTTATTTTGTAAATGCTGGTCAGGATGCTACAATTTAAAATATTTAAAATTTTAAAATTAAACAAAACTGCAAATACCAGTTTTACCAATACTATTTTCATTCCTATTCAACAACAATATATTATTCTACTAAAATAATTTCAATTTAATAGTCCTTACTGATTTATATTTTTTGTAATAGAATTCACTGAATACGTGACAATAGATTTAGTGACGTTAAATCATAGTTTTGTCCTGTTGCACAACCTAACAGATCACTTCAATTTACATTTGCAGACAGCCTCAATTAAGATAACCTTAATTTAGAAACTGATTAAGCCCGGTTAGCTAGATAGTCACATAGCAATTAGAGTAATGAACCAGTGGAGATGTCAATGTGTAATTTATTAACAGCAACAATCTATGTATGATAATTAGTCTTATGAGAAAGGGTTAATTTGAAACATGTTTCTCAAGAGTTTAGGATTATCGATTACTCATTACTTCTTTGTTAGAACAATTTATTCAAAAGTAATCTATGTTTAATGGGTAACACGAAAGTTTGACATCAAGAAAATTCATAAATTGAAATTCATTCAATTTTTCAGTATTAGTTTGTTTTTCAGAATTTCTACTGTCTAAGATTGTTTGACCAAAAAGGGTTTGATCACTAACTTGTAAATATTTGATATTAGGAATTTTCAACACTGTAAAAATTATGGTCATTTTTGTTATGGAGGGTTGAGTATAAGGAGGACACACTCTGTGTAAGAAAAAGTGTCCACATGGTTTCAATTTGGGGGAGCTACTGGGACGACCGGGTAATTTGTTCGTAGAAATCAGTTTTCAGATCAAACCTAAGTGAATAAAATTAGGTTAATGTGAAGAACTCACATCCAAAAAATGCAAATTTAACCATTACAGTTCAACAACCAGATTTGTATTTAACATTAATAAAGTGTTAAGTCAATGAGAAGATTGTCTCCAATTCTAACTTAAAGAATAAAAAAGTCTGGTCTACTATAGTATTTTTTTACCGGCAAACAAAGAATAGGCTGAATCCCGTACACCTCCAGATTTGGAGTAAATTGCAAAAAAACTCTAAAAATCGCAAAAAATCGTACAAAATTGGAGTTATGCATGCAAAAAAATTTTTATCCAACTTACTCAAGTATATTTCTTATGTATGCTGAATTCGAATCAGAAGTTAGTTTGGCCCTTTAGCCCGATAACCAAATTTAAAGTAAATTATAATTACTACATAATTACATAAACCAACTCCACCCCACTATTCAATTTAGACTAGAAACAGAAAGAAACAACACATTAGATTTTCTAGATTTAACTATAAAAGTATCTGATAATAAACACAATTTTTCGATATATCATAAAAAGTCCCATACAGACCTCATTATTCACAATACTTCATGTCATCAAAATAAACACAAACTTGCAGCATATCACTCCATTGTGCACAGATTAATAACTGTCCCGTTATCTAAACCTAACTTTAACAATGAACTCAATAGGATAAAACTCATTGCTATCAATAATGGGTACAACCTCCAAATCATTGATAACATATTATCCAGAAAATTAAAGAAAAAAGCTATAGAACAAGCATACCCTTCCTCACCCAACGCTAACACAAAATTTCACCAATCCATTACATTTATAGGTTCTCCATATGAAAACTCAGGAGTCTATAAGTTAACATGTGGTAGTTGCCCAAAATTTTACATCGGTCAGACAGTAAGGTCATTTAGAACAAGATTGTCTGAACATTTAAAAGCCTATGAAAATCAGAAATATAACATATCTACATTTGCCGAGCATTTATTAAAAGAAAATCATATTCCACAAATTGTTTTCGAAATTTTACATCTAAAACAAAAAAGTAAAAAATGAGCTCTTTTAGAATCACTTGGGATCAATAAAAATAAAAATTCACATTTTTTAAATGACCAAACTGATACAAATATGTCTCCCTTACTTAATCTTAATATACTTATAATAAAAAATTGAAGATTATATTAATAATATTTACCTTCACTAATATTATCCAGTAAACATATTGTACATTCTACCTATATACTCATTTAGTTTAATATTTAATTCTGACGAAGCCTGTCATTAGATCGAAATAATTGTCCAATAAAATATAATAAGTTTGTGAAAATTACCACAGTGGTAGTGTTTTAATATAAATAAAATATGAATTTTCGCCAAGGAAAATTGGAAAACGCTATAAATCATAAAAATTCCAGTAGGTAATGCTAGTGAAAAAAATTCTCGAACTAAATTACGTATATTTCTTTTATATTTTGATTCATTAAATTTAAATTTTAAAATCAAAAATCAACTAAACCAAGTATATTTTTTATGTATTTTAATGCGCTAAATCCCACTAGTTACTTAAAAAAGAAAATTTTCGTTCGAATAATTGCAATTTTTCATGATTTTTTAGACAATTTTCAGTGTTTTTTTTTTAATTTACTCAAATTCTGGAGGTGCACGGGTCAAATGGACTTCGTAATCGGATTTAACACTCCAACATAAATAATCTCAGATGACTCTGGTCAAATTCACACACCACTTTTTGTGTGAGGGTGTTTTTAACATATATTTTTTAATCAAATAAGCTTTTTATTCCGTTTAGTAGCAATAAATTAATCGATTAGTTTAGCTGATACTAACGTTGGTGACAATATTTTTTCTGCTTCTCTTATGAAACCCAAAACTAACGATTCCTCAAATAAGACTAAAATCCTCTTTAAAAATTAAGGGCCACATCTTAAAGAAAAAATCTGCTCGGCTATCTGTTATTGTTTTTCCAGACAGTCAAACACTTTGTTCTTTTCCGCAGTTGTTCAACGTTGTCTTGCCGGAGCTTTTCCGCCCTAAATTTTATCCTCGTAAGGAGTCGCTGTCACCCGAGTAAGTTTCTAAAAAGAAAGGCTTGAATGTTTCACGCTTATACTCAATGGGTAGGGCTGATAAATGATGTGAAACAGACCGGCTGTTTGGGATCGTCATTATTCAAGTGTCAGGTAGTTTTTTTGGAGGCTTTCTCGAAGTATCAATATAATTTGTCGCTAAATTAAATTACCAAAAAAAAAACTAGGAATATAGTAAAATAAAATAATATCGTACCTGCCTACATATTTGACAAAGTACATTTATATATTTTGTCGAGTAAGACTAAGAAAACACAGCTTATACGCCAATGATGACAAACTATTTTTCATAATTTTATTTTTATTCCACACGACAGAGTATTAAATTATTAAAGGTATACTTTAAACTTAATTTTGTAAATATTTAATTTTATTACGGTTTGGGGGCCGTCCTATCCCAGGTGCAGGATGGTGAAAAGAGGGTGATCGAGTACTACAGCCGTGGATTCTAGAAACCGGAAAGAAATTATTGTGTCACCAGAGAGGAACTTCTTGCAATAATAAGGGCTGTAGACCATTTCCACAAATACCTCTATGGTCGTCATTTCTTAATCCGAACAGATCATGCCGCACTCAAATGGCTGCTGGACATGAAGACACCGGAAGGACAACTGGCCAGGTGGATGGAGAAATTACAGCAATACGATTTCAAGGTGGAACACCGTGCCGGCTATTTGCACAATAATGCCGATGCCCTATCCACAAGACCCTGTATAGCAGCATGCGGACATTGTCTGAAGACGGAACAGCGAGAGGGTATCTCTATCAGGCAGATCCGAGTGCAATCCAATGAAGACTGGACAACGGAACAGTGCATCCAGGGCCAAATGGCTGATCCAGACATCGAACCAATCTTGTCACTCAAAGCGAGAGGGGCACCCAGGCCACGATGGGACGAGGTAGCTAGATACTCCGACGTTCTGAAATCGTTATGGGCTCAGTGGGACTCTCTAAGAGTAGCCAATAGAATGCTCAAGCGAGTTTGGGAAAACGCTGATGGACGAGAAACGAAGTCTCAACTGGTAGCTCCGAAGAAAAAGGTACCAGCCATCCTGACCGAAGTACATGATGGAATTACCGGAGGCCACCTGGGCATGAATAAAACCCTAGACAAAGTTCGCCAGCGGTACTACTGGGTGAACTACTTCGAAGACGTCAGAGCTTGGTGCCGCAAATGTGCTACCTGTGCAGCCAGTAAGGGCCCGAAGACTCGGACCAAGGGCAGAATGCAGCAGTACAATGTGGGCGTCCCATTTGAGAGAATTGCCATCGATGTCGCCGGTCCGTTTCCCGAGTCTGAGAGGGGGAACCCTCATTCAGAAAACAGCTAGAATCAACCAAAGGCTATAGGGACTTATACAAGAAGCTTTCCAGAGCCAAAAATAGTTTGACATTCTTGTGCAAATGTCGAAAGATTAAGATTATTCCGAACGGGTTAAGTTTCATCAACCATAGACATACATGTGTGGTACAGTCAAATCTAAAAAAATTGGATAAGGAATAAAGAAGGGCTTATAGGGAAAAACGCTTCAACACGTCGATTTGTATTTTTAAATGCTCATTTTACAACAAAAAAATATGTAGGG
The DNA here is from genome assembly GCA_034190945.1 of Octodonta nipae. Taxonomy (NCBI): domain Eukaryota; kingdom Metazoa; phylum Arthropoda; class Insecta; order Coleoptera; family Chrysomelidae; genus Octodonta; species Octodonta nipae. The sequence goes on from CM067221.1 coordinate 120,348,127, forward strand.
TGTGTCATCAGATAGTGGCCAATACAAACTTTCTTAATTCAAATGCAAGCCCCTGTATATTATTAATTTTTTTGGATTCTCCAGAAAATTCTGGACATCATTAATGTAACATGTCCTACACCTATCTTTAACTGTTTCGGAAATATTAAGTGTTTTCTGATTACAGAATACTATATTTCTAACACCAACAAAGGAATTAGAAATATTAGACATTATTAAAAATATGAAAATTAAGAGTAGTGGTGTCGATGAAATTAACACCAGAACTGTATTCGCATTAGCCAATTTTATTGCAGAACCTCTCACACATATAATTAATTTGTGTATAGAAAGATCCATTTGGCCTGATGCACTTAAGCGAGCTGATATAAAGCCAATTCACAAAACTAAAGAAAATTATATCATGTCAAATTACAGACCCATCTCACTGATATCTAATGTAGCTAAAATCTTGGAAAAAATTATTTACAATAGAATTTTAGAATTTGTGAACAAACATAAAATAATATCAAAAAAACAGTATGGCTTCATGAAGAAAATAGATACAAAGGATGCTTTAAATTTTCCATCAAATGTAATTTATAAAAAGCTTGATAAAAGTACCCCAATTGCAGTTACATTTCTTGACTTAGCGAAAGCATTTGATACTGTCAATCACAAGATATTATTAGAAAAATTATACTGTTATGGAATAAGAGGCAAAGGTTATAAGCTCATGACTTCTTATTTGCATGACAGAAAACAGCGTGTTAAAGTAAATGAGGTTGTAAGTGAATATTGTGAAGTTCGAACAGGTGTTCCACAAGGAACAGTACTGGGACCATTGTTATTCATCCTGTACGCTAATGACTTACTAACTACTATGCCTGATGAAGTAATAATATAATTTACAGATGACACAGCGGTTATATCTATAGGAGAAAATTGGGCTGAAGTAGAGATCAAAATGAATATCTTGAAGCTATAAGTAACTGGCTAGCTTTAAATAAGCTATCTTTAAATTTGGACAAAACTGTTTACATGACATTCGGAAATTGCAACATAAGTGTTCCGGTAAACCTACATTTCAGTCAACGGAAAAAACTTGAATAGGGTGGAATCATGTAAATATATGGGAATCATCTTTGATTACAGAATGAAATGGGATAAACATGTAGAATACATTCTTAGAAAAACAAAGTATTTAGGATTTGTATTCTATAGTCTCTCTAAGATTATGAAAACGGACACATTGATGAAGTTGTATTGCGCATTTTTTCACAGCATGATCAACTATGGAATCATTGCCTGTGGGGAGCTTACTCCAACGCTACAAAACGTCTGCATAGCTACCAGAAAAAAAAAATTAAAAATCGTAAACAAGAATAAAACAAGCTTACTTAACAATCCTTTAAATTTGGAGGAGCTTTTCTCACTTGAATCTTTAAAATATCACTGCACTACTCTGAAAGAAAAATTCCTGAACTCAAACAGTATTACGAGGGACAAGAGCATTCTTCTCCCACATAGATCTAAAACAGTCAGTGAGAAACGCAGTTTTATAAGAGCAATAAATGTATACAACAGTCTTCCAAATGAACTAAAAGCGTTAAGTAATGTAAGTGCAATAAAAAATAAGTTAAAAAAGTGGATAATTAATAAAGCTAATAACAGAATCAGATAGGCAATTGATAAATAAGTCACCATTGTTATTGAAACTTCCTGAAAAATTATGTTTTATTTATTTATTTTTTCTTTTATGTTCTTTTCTATTTTATGTATTCTTAGATATTTTCCTTTATGTTAAGTATATATTTTCCATAGGATAGGTTTATATATTATTAGTTTTAGGTATTATGCCAAGCCCACGAACAGGTAACTCCGATTACCTTTGTGGAGATTATGTAATAATGTCCTGATATTATTCTGTATATCTATTGGTTAATAAATAAATAAATAAATAAATTTATTACAAAAATTAACATTAAAAAAGATTTTTATTTAATTTCACAAATTCCCTACATTACACTAAAAACCTAACAAGTAATAGGTACTCATTATTTCTTAATAATATAACATTAATGTCAATGTAGCAAATGCTCGCCGAGAACGTCTTGGCAACATGCTAATCTAGTATAGATATGTCTTCTAACATGTCAGGCCTGACTGATCTAATCCCAAGCCTGATTCGTCTTTTTAGGTCATCTAAGTTGAAGGGTTTAGTTTTGCATACAGTACTTTTGACATATCCCCACAAAAATAATCCAATGGCGTCAAATCAGGAGATTGTGCTGGAAGAATTTGGTACAGGTACCGCCTGACATTGATTTCGTAAAGGGGTGGTGCTCCATCTTGCTGAAACTATGTTGTATTGGCAAGAACTTGTGGATTTACTGGATCAAGAGATAGTTTAATGTCTAAATACTTCTTGGGAAATTATACCACACTTAAGAAAATTGCTGTATATTCCAAAAGTTTCGGGGTCTAGGTCAGACCCCGTTGTCAATGGTTAAGAAAAAGGCACAATTCTAAGATGTAAATTCAAATATTTGACAATTTGTATTATCTGATTTCTGACGTAACTAAAATTTTATTTGTAATATACAAGGTAGCACAGAAACTTCTAAAGATCATATAATCATAAAGTTGCTTTCAAATTGGAAGAATTTGAAAGGGAGATCTTTAGGATTTTATGTGGCGCTCCTAGGTGCGACTTTGATATAAGATGCATTCGCCAAAAATGCGACCAAAGAATTTTGTTGATTCAGTGATCCCATTAAAACCATAAGGAAAAACCTAGGAAAAACTTTATGAACTATCCCGATATTGGGTTGTTCACAAGGACATGACCATTAGCAAATATTGCTTAATCATCGGCAACCAGGAACGACTGAATTCAACGGAGGTAGTAGGAATACAATCGTTTTCATTTAACAAAATTAAAGCAGACTCTTTTAGTTTTCTTTTGGTGTTGTGTTCTTCTGTGTGTAATATAACTGAATTTTGAAACTGTATTTTATGACCAAGGTCCCAAGCATGTTCACAAATTTTGGATTTTTCAAATTGTCGTTTTTTTATGTAATTTTTGTGTTCGTTTATTCGAACATTTAGAAGTCTAGAGGTTTCTCCAATATAGAATTTATTACATTCACAAGGGATTTTATAAATGCATTTTTTTGTATTTTGAGATGTGTTATTTGGTTTGGTTTTTGATGTAATTGATTTTACTGTATATTTTTTGTTTTAAATGATGTTTTGATATTATATCTGTTTCCCACTCTTTTTAGTCTTTCTTATAGTCCCTGTATGTATGGTATAGTTATTGTATTAATGTGATTATCTTGGGAGTCAGTGTTGCTTGGTGAAGTTTGATGTTGGTTGTTAGGGATTGTTTGGTATTCGGTTTTGTTTAACTCGTTATTAATAAATTTATTTGGGTAATGAGTGGCAGATTGTACATTTTTTATAAACGTTTTTTTCTTCATATGCCACAAATATAATTCAAGAAACAACAAGATATAGTTTGTCAAAGTTGGCACGACATCACTTTGGAGCAGTTCTAAATATTTATGTCCATTCAAGTTGCCATCAAGGAAAAAGGGACCTACGATATGATTTTCAACAATTTTTGCCCAAATATTGACTTTTTCAGGATATTGCATATGTTTTTCCGTCATCCAGTGAGGATTCATTCATTACATTCAATCACCAGGTTCATGACTACCATACAAGGGGTGCAAATAATTTCTATGTATTCACGACACATTATAGCCGGACAATGAGTTCCATTTTTCATAATGGGTTAATAAAGTTTAATGCACTCCCTGAACACATTAAGAGTTCCAATAATATTCAAATTTTTAAACGTAATCTGACAGCTTTCATTAAGTCTAAAAAATAATTTTCTGGATGATATAGTTATTTTATAAAATGTTTTTTAACTTGGTTTTTGTATTATTTTTGTAGCTATTAAAGAATTGTCTTGTGATTATTCGTCAAAAATGAAATATGTAATGTCATTTGTGTATTAGGGTTACTACCTATTTAATAAAGATTTTCTATTTATATTTCTATTCTCATTAGATGAATAGCGGCAATTTTAACGATTAACATGACCGTGAAGTGTAAATGTGCTGTCGTCAGAAAATAAAACATCTTGTAATAGGATGACATTATTATCTAACATTACAATCATTTGTTCAAAGAATGAGCTCTTAAGTCGGCCTCATTTTATAGAGATATATTTTACTTTCCTTTAATACCTGAAAAATTGATGTGTGGCTAACGCTGAACAGTGGGGCTGCTTTTCGACTAGAATTATGTGGGTTTTCTTGAAACTTAAGTATAATATCCAATTTCGTATTATCACTTACATTGGCAGCTACTTTTTGTATGTCTTAGACGACCAAGCTCGCTACATTGCTTTTCTATTTTGCTAATTGTTCCTTGGAATACAGGCGGTAAATTTGGAAAATTTTTGTGAAATAAGCGAAAAACTTCCATTTGTATCTGTGTTATCTCCATAACCAACTAATCATTTGTAGAATGGATATTTTGTGTATTTCTGTCAAATGAACCGTTTTTCTGATATTATTACGTACAGTTAACGAAATTCAAACGACAATAGCACTGACACTGATCACCACTGCCATGTAAGCAGTCAACAAAATGCTAAGGCTATGAGTTTTGACGAAAATAAACAACACTGTTTTTTACCATATCAGTAAAAAGGAACGCAAGAATGGAATTTAAAGTACAAAAAGATATTGCGTACTTACGGAATTTCTTTGCTGACTGTATACCAGATCATAAAAACCATATCCCAAAATTTATGTTCAAAACAAATATTTTGATCTAACTGTCATGAATGTATCACATAAAGTATTAAACATTTCTAAAACCTCAGTTTTACAAAAGAGCCTAAACTGTCTCCAAAAACTATTCCAAAGTTTTATATTATCAAATTATACCTTTAAGGTACAATTTGAGCTACGCGACCGGGACAAACGCCAGCGACCAGAGACATGAGGTTGCGACACGTGACACTTCTGCTTTCTATGCAATTATATGAAGAACATTTGAAGTGCCAGACAGAGACACGCCACGATGACTGACAACAAGAGACAGCATTCATGCGACTGCTTCTGAAGCAGCAGTGTTGCTTGCCGCCTCTGATTTTGAGCTTAAAAACGAGGAACTTCAAATTTTTTTGTGAAGCAGTCAATCTTCTGATTCAGAAATAGATCATAATATTAGGGCTGCCTTTTATATTTCGGGATTAGAGAAAAAAAACAAATATTAATCATCGAAAATCAAAATTTCAAAATATTCCCCATGAAGATCTATACACTTTTGCATGCGTTTGAATCAATTGTCGAAGCACTTTTACCACTCTGATTGAGGTATCTCCAAAACATGCATTCTGAACGCAGCAACCGCTTCTTCAGGTGTCGAAAAACGTTGACCTCTCAATTTGTTTTTTACCTACGGGAATAAAAAGAAGTCTTTTGGTGACAAGTCAGGACTATACGGCGGATGACTCATCCAATCGATGTTTTGAGTGGTCAAAAATGCAGTTGTTTGAGCCGATGTGTGAGTTCGCATTGTCGTGGTGAAGAGTGATGCGTCTTCGGCGGTTGGTTTTCCTCATTTCTTGGACGACAACTGGCAAACAAATGGTTGTGTACCACGCAAAATTGACTGTTATGCGTTGTTGTAGTGGTACGGTTGCGACATGTCTAGTTTTTCCGAAAAAACAGGCGATCATTTGCTTGGAAGTGCTTCGTGCTCGAACAACTTTTGTTGGATTCGGCTCATCTTGAAACACCCATACAGTCGACTGCTGTTTACTTTCGGGCTCATACGCGTAAATCCACGATTCATCACCTGTCACTAAGTCATAAACGTCTTTTGAAGCACAGCCATCGTATTTTCTGAGCTTTTCTTTCGACCAATCGACACGAGCCTTTTTTTGAACGATTGACAAATTGTGTGGGATCCAACGCGAGTTTGGTTTTGGGAGCATCCAGGTCTCTTCTGACGTCGCGTGTGGCTTCCCTGGGTGGGGCGCAGCTAGCTTTCCGTGGGATGTTCTGTGTTTTTCTGTTGTTCTTCCAGAAAATTCTATTAAACACCATACCGGCCCGGACCCGTCCAATAACAACTCAACCGGAAATAACACATCAGCAGGCGGGGGGCGTGCCCACTGAGCGCCCAGGGCCAATCACACGCAGCCGTTCACGGTGCCAACCAAAAGGCGCCGAGCCGCGACTATATAACAGCGCGAGCGCTTCTGAAAATCTTAGTATTCGAGTAACTAGAAGCGAAAGCAGAAGGCTACGAGAATTATGCGAACCGACCTGAAGAGGGCAGATGTGATCTGCCGAAACGTCGTCATTTACCATCGATCCCGGCAGGGATTTAGTGCCCGCGAAAACTTAAAAACAAATATATATATATATATAGTGGATTTTGCCCAACTGACAGCCTAGAGTATGGCTGATGTTGTTCATTGCTGCTACGTGTCCAATAATTATATATTTGGAAAAACGCTCGGACACGTCGGTTTTTTTTGGACTGCGGTTTTTGTGATGATAAATGCATTTATACAGGGTGAGCCAGAAATAAATCGCGACCATCAACTTATTTTTTTCAAATTGAAACATTTGTTTTTTATTTTATTTCTGAATTCTGCATTGCATTCTAAGTATTTTTCATGTACAATGTCCTATACCGAAAATTAACAGTTATTACAAAAATTAAATTTGTTTCTAAAGTTAAGAAAACAACGGTAAAAATGAGGTGTTTGTTGGTTTGAGCCCATTTATTTATATCTAGTTTTTATGATTGTTGGCGGTATTTTAGTAGCAAGAATGGAAACCTTTTTTTTAATGTTGGAGTTTTTAACACCTGTTTATTTCCATAGAAATTGTACTATAATTTTACTTCAAATAAGTACTTGTCAAGAGCAGTCGCAAAGTTTCAAAGTATGGCGCGTTTAACTGAAAAGCAGCGAATAGAAATTTTGACAATGGTAGGATATGACGACAGAACTCGAACACAAACTGAAGTTTGCGAATTGTTTAATATGAAGTACCCAGAGCGGCCTATTACACAATCGGAAGTTAGTAAAACAGAAAAAAAGTTTCTAGAATTTGGCCACGTAAGTGACAATTACAAAACCAAACATCTTCCAGAAGATTAAATGTTTTGCTCGATTTAGAAGAAAATCCTCACAAATCCACTAGACAAATAGCCGCAGAACAGTCAATAAGTAAATCTTCTGTTCTAAAATGCTTGCATAGAAATTAATGGCACCTATAGAAAGTTCATTTCGTTCAGGAACTTACAGAAGATGATTTGGACCGGGGAGTAGAATTTTGAGAAATAATGATGGATAGATGTAATGCCAACCAACACTTTTTAAGTAAGACCGTTTTTTCCGACCAGGCAACATTTTGTTTACATAGTTCAGTAAACCGGCAAAATTTTTAATATAAGAAAACCCACTTTGAATTATGGAAAGTCATACACAGTTTTCCAAGAAAGTTAACGTATGGGCTGGTATTGTGGGTACTTCAATTGTGGGTCCTTTTTTTATTGAGGGAACACTTAACTAGGAAAAGTATTAAGACCTATTAGAAAATGGCAATATACTGGCAGATTCGGTATGGTTTCAACAAGATGGAGCGCCCCCGCACTATTCAGAAAAAGTGCGAAATTATCTTGACAATATTTTCCCAATTAGATGGATCGGAATATCGAATGGCCAGGTAGGTCTCCAGATGTAAGCCCGTTAGATTTTTATCTTTGTGGTTACGTGAAATCGAAAGTCTACTAAGCCGGAAAATATCCAGGAATTAAAGAATAGAATTAGGGCCGAAATACAACGAATCCTGCCACAAACGCTAAATGAAGTGCTACGAGAATTTGAAAACCGTCTTAGGTATTGTCAGGAAGTTAATGGTCAACAATTTGAACATTTAAATTGATACAATGCAGAATTCAAAAATAAAATAAAAAACAAATGTTTCCAAAAAAACCGATGTGTCCGAGCGTTTTTCCAAAAAACACCTGAATTTTAAATGAATTTGTTCCAACCCACGCGTTCTCACTGTATACTTGATCATTTCTAGTAAGTGCTTCTTAATATTCATTTAATTAATACGTAATATATAATCAACGAGTCGTCAGAATCTTAAGCTCAAAGAAAAATTATTTGAAACTAGTTTATACTCAAGCTGTAACATCGTGAGATATTTTATTGTATAGAGAAGACTTTGTCGATATGAGCTGAACAGCCTCAAAATATAAGCTCATATGAGAAAATCGACTTCGCTATGTCCAAATGTGCTAATCTAAGAATATTGAAACTTACAGTATATTTCAATTGGCCTATTAGGAAAGAGGTCTTACTTACTTTATTCATACATAATCAATATGTTTTTCCCATTTTTGTCAACAATGATTCCTAAGAATTTACATAAATTTGTCTATTTAATAGATTCACTATTTAATTAAACAAGATATTTTATATTATTAGGTAGGATTGACATTATATGTATTACAATAGTCATGAAATTTCGGAGAAGTTATATTAGCATTTCTGACAAGTTCTGAATCACTTTTTCCAAACATACCAAAATTTATGTCATCAACATAGATCATTTTCAAATCGGATATGCAAACTGATAGTGAAATATCATTAATAAATATAAGATATACTAAAGTGCCCAATATTGAGCCTTGTGGCACCCCGGTATGGACTGTCTTGAAATTGAATATAGTGTTATCTATTTGAACAGCTTAATCACTGTTTGTAACGTATGATCGAATCCACCCATTTCTGAGCCTCTGACACCTATCTTGTTAAGTTTATCTAGTAACAAGGAATGATCTATGCACCCAAATGCAGGTGATAAATCGAAAAAGCAGGTTACATTTAATATTTTATTTTTGAATAAGTCATATAAAATTCCATAACTCCTATAAAGAAATATGTGTAGATTTATTTTTACTAAAGCCGTAATGGAAGGGGATTCATAAATTATTATTTTCTAGAAAACTGTTCAGTCTTAGGTTGTAAGTCGCTTCAAAAACTTTAACTAGCTGACTTTGAACCCAAATGTTTCGATAATTTGCAATTACAAAGTGGAAGGCAAATTTCGTCAATTACGTATCTCAAAACAGTACCATTTATTTCATCTATTGCAGCTGTTTTCATTACAACAGCTTTTTTAATTAAAGATTTAATTTCGTCCGGTGTAGAAGGCGTTATGAAAAAAGATGATTTTGAATGTCGCAAAGTTTAATATCTTTATATATTGAACTGAAAACTCTATATTTAAGAGATGTTCATTAAAAGCATTACATATCTCTCACATATTCATACATTTGTTCTCAGAATTATCATATATTTCCTTAGGCAGGCATTTATTTTCTTTCATTTCATTTATAATTCTCCAGGATTCTTTACTAATGTTTTGTTTTCAGAGAATTCTGTCTGTCATTTTTCAAATTTGCTTTCACCTTTTTAACTTTTTGCTAATATAATAGTTTTAGTACTCTGTACCGTTCTTTTACAATATCCTTATCTAAACTGATGTATATACTATGCAATTTACAAAGAGTAACCTGTAAAGATTTAAGTTCACTATTATAGCAGTTATTTTTTAATTTATTGGGATAATTTTGTTTTGTAACTGAAAACTGTATTAAAATGTTGCAAGAAAGTATAATAGAAATCAAATTGTGTTTGAAAGTCAGGAACCCTGTACATATCTACCCATACTCTCTTCGAGGTGTCATTCCTTTGTACGCAAGACATTATATATTATATATAAATATAATATATATTGTTTCTGGTCGGGAACCTTCCTCAGTTGCGCTTCCCACAATTGAATGTCCTCTCGAACACTTCTTTATGCATTTGATGCATTTCGTTAAATTTGAAGACGCGAGATGTAAGACCGACATCTAGGATTTTCAAGAGAATCAGTACAAAGAGGTTCTGAATCTGGAGCCGTTCCGTGTAATTGCTGTTCTCCCTTAACTCCTAGGACAGAATGTCACGATAAAATTTTTAGGTTACTTCACCTGTCAGAGATATTGAATGCTCTCTTCTGTGTACTGATTCTCTTGAAAATCCTAGATGTCGGTCTTACATCTCGCGTCTTCATATCTACCCATGTTTCGTTTTTTAGCAATAGACTAAAACAAGCAATATTATTACATTAAAATCTTTGACAAAAAAGTTATCAAGTTATGTTGTTTGTTGATAAATATATCAAATTCACAAATTTGCCGAGAGCTGTTAACTTTAAAGACGTTTTTTATCCTATTATAAGCAAAGTAGACTAATAAAGTTCAAAATTCATAAAATAAACCTTGCTTTGGTTCATAATCCTAATTAGAAGCATCATTAATAATAAGTTACCTTTTGTTCCCCCAAATCTATTATACAAAAAAGGAAAGCACAATATAAAAGAAAATATAAACATAGCAATTTAAAAAATGTGACTGATACTCAGTTCAGAAAAAAAAACGTAAATCCTACCTTTCTACTACATCATTTTCAGCCCTCTCCAAAGCTACTTTTAAGTTAAACACAGCAAATCTTGTGAAACGGTTGAACAGAGGACAAAAAACGGATGTTCCAGTCAATTTGATAGCGTTAACAGTTTTCCAGGGAATTTTCAAAAGGGTAGATAAACTCGATGTCATGTTGGAAATCAGGACGTTTATCTCTACGCGTGATTTGAGAGAGAAAATGTACTACAATTACGAAATTCTGTTCATTTGGAAGGTTAAATGTCTGCAAAGCTCAGTAAAGTCGATATTTTGGATGCAAAAACAGAGCTACTTAAATTTTTAATCTCTTAATAATTCGTGTTTGCTTATGGAATTTTTGCTTTTGGGAATAAATCCGACTGTAAATGTAAATAGTCCAATCGAATTGGTCTTAAAATAAAAATTTGGGAAGTTATTTGAAATATTTAATAGGCGCATGAAAGAAACTGCCTAGAAGGGTTGAAATATATTATAGTCTTTTACAAGAATATTTGAACCAGTAAGAGCTGAAAAAATAGTTCTGAAGTAAATATCTTTTGACATTTTTATACTAGAGAAGTAGACCGATAGAGGCCCCATGTTCGATCTAGGACATTTTTGAGTTGTTTGGTGAGTCTTGTGGAGTAGGCAGATTCAGAAAAAAATACTTTTTCTATGCGTAAATAAATATGAAATAAACAGTAAGCAACAATATGTAAATCATTGAATCAATCTTTTAATTTCAAATATTTTTTACAATTAAAATTAATTTGATAGTAGTTTAATGAATTTTTCATGAAAAGATCAAATAAGTAAAATTGAAAAACTCAGAAAATTGCGCTATTAAAAAAAATACTTAATGTGATGTTTGCAGTATGTATATTTACAAAACAATTTAATACATTGCAGTATTACGCCTGACCCATTCAGCCATTTGCCAGTTGTTGTAATGTTTGGAGAGGCTTGAAATAATTTCATAACCTAAAAATTGGTTTAATGAAAATCTTGAAAATGTCAAATTTTAATTTCCCGCTTTTCAGGTTAGTTCAAACTCCCAATGAACATGGTACGCTGATGTCGTGCTGTTTCCGATATTCTGTCGGGAATCGAACACGATGTTCTTATTTTCTTTATGGTACCCTTTTGTGAAGTGGCGCCACCATGCGGTTGGCGTTCCGTGAATCTTTGTCATTCTATTAATAAGGCCAGCAAATAGTTGCTGAATTTAAACAATTGTTTCCCATTAAGACAGTTAACACCTTCGTTTTTATCATTCATGTACATAAAAAAATATTGTTATAAAATTTATTCGCAGCCACTGGTGAAAACATTATTCATTCCGATAAAACATCAATCTCTGGGATAATACAAAAAGAGAACTGGAACGAATGTAATACCCATCCAGAACGACGGGAAAATTCGATGAAGGATATATAAGGCATTATAGAGTTCATGACTTAGATAGTTCAGCTTAGATAGTGTTATTATGATGAACCGAATGCCATGATTTTTTACAAGGTTGATACTATTGAAAAACAAAAGCAAAAGCAGCGACGCCATCTACTTGTTAGACACGGGGCTTAATTAGACATCATTTTGCTACGAAAAATAACTGTTATATTGTATCGGATGTTTGCAAAAGAAATCAAAATCTTTTGTGTCACATTCACTTGAAACTTTTTGTTTGCAACATCACTCGAAATTACATCAGGTTATCTGAGCTGTACATGAAATTCACTATTGAAATTGCAAAATCTCTTTAAATAATATTTAATAACAAAATAGTTTCATTCGCCGGACATATTTGTTAGTAATTCACATTAATTGCCTTCTAAATGTTATTTGTGGCATGTTCTTGATTATTTTTAAGTTTTCTTGGGAATAACATACTGAAATCACTAATATCCAACAAAACAAAACCAACCAACAAAACTCAGAACTCAAAAAACCGCATATATAAGATTCCTTGCGAATACCATAAATTTTATATTGGAGAAACATCGAGACCATTAAACATACGAATAAATGAACACAAGAATTACATAAAGAAAACACAATTTAAAAAATCGAAAATTTGTGAACCTAGGCCATAAAATACAATTTGACAATTCCACTATACTTCACAATGAACAAGAAAACACAAAACGAAAAATAAAAGAGACTATTTTAATTCTTTTGAATGAAGACTATTGTATCGCTTCTACTTCTGTAGAATTCAATCGTATCTGGTTACCGACAATTAAGGAAGAAATTATTAATAGTCATCTCTTTTTGAACAACCCAGTATCGGGATAGTTCATAAGGTTTTTCCTAGGTTTTCCCTTATGATGTTAATGGGATCACTGAAACAATAGAATTCTTTGATCGCATTTTTGGCGAATGTGCTGTCTTATAACAAAGTCGTACCTAGGAACGCCACTTATAAATCCTAAAGACAACTCTTTCAAATTCTTCCAACTTAAAAGCTGTTTAACTTAATACATAATCTTTAGACTTTTTTGTGCTACCTGTATATTTAAAAACAACAAAAATCTTATGTCAATTTAAATGTCATAAATCAAACTTTCAACATTTTCATTACAAATTTTAAAGCCATTGACAACGAAGTCAGATTCGACTTTGAAACGTTTGGTATTTTCCTTCAATATACAACTTTTAATTCAATTGTGGTGTTATTCCCAAGAAAACTTAAAAATAATTAATTCACATTAATCATAAATATTGTGTAAGTGTCACCTGCTGACGGCCATACTCGTTGCATTTCAAAAACTTGTATACAGTGTCGCAGTTATCTTTTCTTCACAAAATAGATTACTTGCGTACTGATTGTTATATTTTGTGTCGAAAGTGCAGTGAAGTTTTTTACTGATCTATTCAATCCTATTGCAGGAAACAAAGTGAGTAGTTTTATGTTTGCACATTGAATTTTCGTTGCATCTTTGCTGGATTTTATGTTCCACAACTGACCATAAATCCACTCGGTCCCCGAAGTCTCGTAGAGCTCAGCATTTGTAGCAGTAAAATAATCCTCCTCATAACTTTCCTCTCTCGTCTGTTCTTGTGTTTTTCTATTTGCGCCCGACAGTCCGTCACTTCTCCCAACATTAAATGATTGCCGCTGATCCGCAAAAAGGCGCGCATTCTCGTCAAAGGTAAAATCGAGTCTGACTTTCGCTCTTGACGGGATTTTTTTGCTTCTGTGAGGCTTTTTCTTCGGCTTTTTGCTTTCGGCCGTGTTTTTTTATGACAATGATTTACGAGCTTTGTGATTGTGTGAGTTCCTTCAGTGCCGAACAAAGGACTGGAGAATATTTAGAGTTGTTGATTTAATCCAGAGAGAATTGAAAACAATTTTTGATTTTATTTTGCGAACAAGAATATCATTTGAAGACGCGAGATGTAAGACCGACATCTAGGATTTTCGAGAGAATTAGCACACAGAGGTTTCGAATCTGGAGCTGTTCCGTGTAACTGCTGTTCTCCCTTAACTCCTAGGACAGAATATCACGATAAAATTTTCAGGTTACTTCACCTGTCAGAGATATTGAATACTCTCTTCGAGATGACAGGTGAAGTAACCTGAAAATTATATCGTGACATTCTGTCCTAGGGGTTAAGGGAGAACAGCAATTACACGGATCGGCTCCAGATTCGGAACCTCTGTGTGCTAATTCTCTCGAAAATCCTCGAAAATCCTAGATGTCGGTCTTACATCTCGCGTCTTCAAATTTAATTAAATGTATCAAATACATACAGAAGTGTTCGAGAGGACATTCAATTGTGGGAAGCGCAACTGATATGATATATATATTATATGATATATAATGTATATTGTCTTGCGTACTAAGGAATGACACCTCGAAGAGAGTAAATAATACCATTATTCGAAATGATGTATGCTTCTTTAATCTTCAGTTAACAATTTTATAATGCAACACTTATACCTTTACACCCTGTTTTGTATTAATCCAAAAATGACTCAACGGAATGAGCGCCGAGTTAATCACAGAGGTTAGTATATTACACATTACACATTACACGTCCCCGGTTCGATCCCATCTCTCGACTAATATTTATGGGCTAACATTTTTTATTTATTAATTTTAATTTTTCTCCTTCATATATTGGAAATAAAACACAGTATCTAAAATTGTTTTTATTTATTAATTTATAACGATATTAAAAACCTGAGACTCCAGATCAATGTCATCGACATCATCTGGAATCTCTTTCATATTTCAGCATTTGTATCTCTTCTTTTTTGGAGGTGGCTCAATCCCCGAAATCTTCTACTGGCGGCCCAGGTTCCGGTCCTTCCACTGGTGGTTTCCCTTCGCAATCTCCTTGGGCTACTTCCACTTGTGGCTGCTCCCCCTCGGAGTGGCTCAGTAACGCAGTATGGATTTTCAGTAACTCCTCAATAGTAAAAAGAATACGGGATCTGAGGTCCATCCTATTTATTATGAAAAACCAGCTGCCTGTTGACCACATGCCGAGATTCACTTCGGTACTATCAGCACAATAGGTGTGTTCATCCCATATTCCTTCGGGATCATCTTTTTCATAATAAGGATTCGTGTGAAATTCATACGCGTACTCGACGTTTTAAAAAGATGGAAATCTCTTTTTCACTAGTTATACTAATTTTTGCGATGTTGAGCACTTCGTAGCAACCAATATTCGGGTTTAATTCTACACCTTTTTGAAAACTCATGGTTGTTGACTAGCACTGACACTTCAACAGGCACTGGATAACTATCTTCTCATTCAGTTTAACCGCATATATTTATATCAGTTAGCACGCTAGCTGACCTTTACCTACATATTTGCCGGCAGAAGTTAATCTCACATACATTAGCTCACAGATGAGAGCCATATAGTATATATTCGCAAAATTAAGATTCCTGCCATCTAGCTGACCTTGACCGGACACCTTTTACAAGTCATTACTTGCAAAAAGTGTGAATCCAGCCGGCCGTCCTTGACGGGGTAGCATGCTGATGACCCTTGTTTACTGACGACCAAGTGTGCAGGTGTCGCGTATATTATGGTGAATGCGCTGATACCAGTCGTGAACTAAATAATAATAATTATCTCAACAATTCCATGTTTTAATTACACATACATTACCAAACAATACACAGATTATTAATATATACACTTGCAATAAATAAACCGCCCGAGGAGATTCTCATGAGCCTACTACTCTACAGCAAATTTAGATACTGCATGTAGAGGGTGTTTCTAAAATAGGGTTCCAAACTTCTACTCATTAAAAACGTACTCTTAGGAAGTTATATGCCCTTAAAAGGACTTTGATATAAGATTCGCCAAAAATGTGATCAAAGAATTATTTCATTTCATTTCATTAATGTCATAAGAGAAAACCTAGGAGAAACCTTATAAACTATCCCGATACGGGGTTGTTCAAAAGGAGATGGTCATTACTAATTTCCTTCTTAATTGTCGGCCACCAGATACGATTGAATTCTACAGAAGTAGAAGTCATACAATCGTCTTCATTCAAAAGAATTAACGCAGACTATTTAATTTTTCTTTTTGTGTTATGTTGTTTTTGTGAAGTATAGTTGAATTGTCAAATTGTATTTTATGGACTAGGTTCGAAGCATGTTAACAAGTTTTCAATTTTTCAAATTGTCGTTTGTTTATGTTTGTTTTGTGTTCATTGATTCGTACGTTTAATGGTCTCGATGTTTTTCCAATATAAAATTTATTGCAATCGCAAGGAATCTTGAATATGCCTTTTTTTGATTTCAGTGTTTTGTTGGTTGGTTTAGTTTTCGATAATGGTGATTTCAGTGTATTTCTTGTTTTGAATGCTGTTTTGACATTAAATATGTTGTCGACTCTTTTCGATCTCTCTGAGAGACCCTGTATATAAAGTTGTAACTAGATAAATAACAAACAACCAACTATCAAATTTACCCTAGAACAAAATGATAAACTACTTTTCCTAGACATATTAATAACAAAAATAGAATATTCATTTGAAACAGACGTTTTTAGCAAACCAACTCATACTAACAGATACCTAAATTTAAATCCAAATCTTCCGAATACAGTAAAAAGAGGTGTTATTAAGTGGTTATACGAGGGCTGCCTTTTATATTTCGGGATTGAACAACCCTAGTGTTGCAATCTGACAACTGACAGCTCTGTCGTAAAGTTTGACATTTTTGAGGTTATACCTACTCAGAACATTTTGACATACGAGCGCTATGTGTTGTTTGCAGTAACTTAAAGGATTCATCTCGGCCAAAAAATGGAATTAAATCGTGAACATTTTCTTGCGATTATTTTTTACAACTTTCGACGTGGATTTAGTCAGCAAGAGTGCATGGATTAACTTAATTTAATTTTTGGCGATGAAACTCCATCAAGGACCACTGTTTATCGATGGTATGGTGAATTCAATCGAGGTCGTAGTTCACTCCAAGACGAATTTCGTGAAGGTCGTCCAAAAATAGTTGTTGTTCCGGAAACCATTGATGCTGTGCGCGAACTGATGTTGCAAGATCGTCATGTGACCTATCGTGAGATTGAGTCAACCTTACACATTAGTGGGACCAGCATACATTCAATATTGCATAAACATTTGAATGTGAAAAAAATTTGTTTGCGTTGGATCCCACATAATTTGTCAATCGTTCAAAAAAAGGCTCGTGTCGATTGGCCGAAAGAAAAGCTCAAAAAATACGATCGCGGTGCTTCAAAACACGTTTATGACATAGTGACAGGTGATGAATCGTGGATTTACGCGTATGAGCCCGAAAGTAAACAGCAGTCGACTATATGGGTGTTTCAAGATGAGCCGAATCCAACAAAAGTTGTTCGCGCACGAAGTACTTCCAAGCAAATAATCGCCTGTTTTTTTCAGAAAAACTGGACATGTCGCAACCGTACCACTAGAACAACGCAGAACAGTCAATTCTGAGTGGTACACAACCATTTCCAAGAAATGAGGAAAACCAACCGCCAAAAACGGATCATTCTTCACCACGACAATGCGAGCTCTCACACATCGGCTCAAACAACTGCATTTTTGACCACTCAAAACATCGATTTGATAAGACATCCTGACTTGTCACCAAATTACTTCTTTTTATACCCGTACGTAAAAAACAAACTGATAGGTCAACGTTTTTCGACACCTGAAGAAGCGGCTGCTGCGTTCAGAATGCATGTTTTGGAGATACCTCAATCAAAGTGGAAAAAGTGCTTCAACAATTGGTTCAAAGGCATGTAAAAGTGTATAGATCTTCAAGGGGAATATTTTGAAAAACAATAAAGCGATTTTCGATGATTAATATTTGTTTTTGGTCTCTAATCCCGAAATATAAAAGGCAGCCCTCGTATGATAGAGCTAAGACCAACTGTTCTAATGATAACAAATTCAAGACAGAAAAAACCCTTACAAAAAATGTTCTTACTGTAAAAAGTTATCCTTCAAAATTTATCAACAAAAAATTAAACAGACTTGAACAGAAAAATAAACCATAAGAATCAATCCGAAACTTCTCTTAGTAATACTAATAATCAGGGTAACCACATTGTAGTTACAACTATAGCATATATACAGGGTCTCTCAGAAAGATTGAAACGATTGGGCAAAAGATTTAATGTCATAACAGCATCCAAAAAAGAAGTACACTGAAATCACAAATATCGAAGACAAAACCAACCAACAAAACTCAGAACTAAAATACTGCATATTTAAGATTCCTTGCGAATGCTTGGAGCCTAGGCCATAAATACAATTTGACAATTCAACTATACTTCACAAAGAACAACATAACACAAAACGAAAAATTAAAGAGTCTGCATTAATTCTTTAAGAATGAAGACGATTGTATCGCTTCTACTTCTGTAGAATTAAATCGTATCTGATTACCGACAGTTAAGGAAGAAATTAGTAGTGGACTTCTCCTTTTGAACAACCCAGTGCCGGGATAGTTCATAAGGTTTTTCCTAGGTTTTCCCTTATGACGCTAATGGGATCACTGAAATAAGTAAAAAAATTCGTTGATCACATTTTTGGCGAATGCGCTAGTTTATATCAAAGTCACACCTACGAACGCCACTTATAAATTCTAAAGACAATCTTTAAAGTTCTTCAAACTTGAAACCTGTTTAACTGTAATACATGATCTTTAGAATTCTTTGTGCTATCTCTATATCTAGAAACAACTTTTTTTTATGTCAAATTAAATGCCATGTATCAAACTTTCATTTTGCAGTTTGTAGCTTCAATGTTATATGTTTAAAGCCATTGAAAATGAGGTCAGAATAGACCTATATGAATTAAATTTTTTGTTTCACCAAAATGATTATTTCAATTCTTTAATTTTTTTTCCACACCAACATCGGAACTTTCAATTTCCACCAAATAAATTCCTCCCTTATATCGTCCACAAACCATTTGTAAGCCCTTTTCGGGAATAAACACATAATGTTTTCTTTCCTGTCCAATAAAATTTGCGCACCCAGATTATTTAATGACTTGTAAACCCCACAAAGTTATTTGTATTGTAACCGGCAGTATTTTTTTATTTTCCCGCGTATTCCCTAAACGATAAATTCACGTGAATAAGGGTTTAATTTTCACTAATTTCCTTAGGGCCATTATAATAAATCTAGAGCTAATTAGAGAGCTTGTATTTTAGTTTTTAGACGTACCGTTTGTTTTGCAAAGGCAGCCGGGATTGTCTAGTTTTTACTTATAATAATTAGGTACAAAACCAGAGAGAGTAGTTCTGCTAGAGGGTTGCTAAGAAAACACATATCAAAATACGAGTAATTTTTTTTCTGATGTAGTTAGCTATGAAGATCTGAGCGAATGCCACTGGCAAATATGGCAGCCATTAAAGTATGTTATCATTAAGTTTGTTTGAATCTATGTTATGTATAATCACCCAATCGTGCGTAGTAAATCTCTATTCTCATTCTGCTTACTGCTTACCAATTATTTCTACAACCTGAAAATTTCAAACTTACTAGATGAAAGATTTTGTAAAATATAAAACATTAAAAAAATATATAACCGACTTCCACCTATAACTAAAAAGGTAAAAATAATTATATCAAAATACAACTCTAGCAAATAAATAACACATTCAATGTTGTTAGGTACCTACCCAGGAAGTAAAAAATGTAAACATTAAAAGGTGCTCATTCTGTACAAATTAATTACCTACCAATCTAGTATATTTTTGAAGCGCCGGTGCCAAGCAAATCTAAAATCCTTCATTGCATACTTATCTATTAATTCATCAAACTTGATTGTTGCTTGGCACCGACCTCAAAAATATACTAGATTGGTAGGTAATTAATTTGAACAGAATGAGCACCTTTTAATGTTTACATTTTTACTTTCTGAGTAGGTACCTAACAACATTGAATGTGTTATTTATTTGCTAGAGTTACATTTTGTTATAATTATTTTTAGCTTTTTAGTTATAGGTAGAAGTCGGTTATATATTTTTTTTAAATGTTTTATTTTCAATTTTTAGTTTTTTTTGAACTCAGGAAGTTTTCATTCTTTATTTTTTATTTTGTATGTATAACCTTAATAGACAGAACCAGGTAACACTGAAAACCTCAACATTACACAATGATACTTTCTCATTTAAATTGACAGCTAAATCTTTACGAACAAAATGCACTAGTACGCGTTGACTTAATAAGCCCAAAATGTATTTATGCCTTATGGACTACGCCATGGAACTTTTCTTCAACTTTTTTGACAACCCTGTATAACTATAGACAATTCCACTCCAACCTATATACCAACCATCCTGTACATACGACTGCCCACGGACAAGCATAAATTTGTTAGCTGCTTTCTGTAAAGTATAGGACGGAGTAGAATCCATCCCATATTTACGAAGTCAAATCTGTCCTATATTTCAACCATAGTATATAACTCCTTGTGGGCTACACCATAAATTATTTAATTTTTAACATTTTATATTATCGCCCTGTGTAACATTAATTCCTCTCCACACTCTAAGCAACTTCTTATGGGCTATAAAAGAAATAATTTTTTAATCACACTGTATAAATATAATTGAACTCCAGTATATATTTCAACTACCAGCAAACGTCCAGTCCACCCTATATTCCAACCATCCTGAATATACGGCTGCCTACACACCACTATCATTCTAGTCCGTCCTATATTTCAATCTTCATATAAATGCAACTCATACCACTTTACTTTGTGATTTTGTTTGCTATAACTAAACACCCTGTGTATAAACCCACCAAATAGCAGTTTAAAGTTTGACATGTGTTGTCACTGAATTTTCTATTAGGCCGGGAGAATGTGACAACCAAATGCACCGTCTTCGCAAAATGGAAAAATTTGCATTTAAATAGGTATTTGCCTGGTATACAAACAAAACGAGCTTGGTACTCATTGATTTAATGAGTCGAAAATACTATGCTTTACTACCTATATGCTTGAGATGTACATAGAAAATTTTCATATTCGCAATTATAACTTCCAGTGCCTAAAATTACCGCACTATTACGTTGGATTTAAAATATTTATGAGGAAATGTCCGTTATGTCATTTCGATGAAATTTTTAATAAGAATTTTGGAATTTACGGCGATTTTCTGAAAAATTGCAAGTTGCACGTCGCAGAAAAGTATTTCCGAAAAACCTAGTTTTTTACCTTTGACCTTCAATATCTTAAGACGTGGACACCATAGCATTTCTGACTTTTGAGACAACATTTACATCTTATTATAGTTCATTCCGAGGTTGACCCCTTTTTACCTAATATGACTGGGCTATTTTGTAATTTTTACCTTAATAACTGAACGAACAGAGTAATTTTTAAACTCATAATACTCGAAAACCATTGGAGATATCGACTTGGACAAAAATAATATTTTGGAACTTTTTAACCCTATTTTTAGAAACATGTTCAGTACCAGTCGGAAGTTCCCTTTCTGTTCTCCATATATCGTAAATTAGATTACGTTGGAATTTAAATATTTATGAGGAAATGTCTGTTATGTCATTTCGATGAAATTTTTGATAAGAATTTTGGAATTTTCGGCAATTTTCTGAAAAATTGCAAGTTGCATGTCGCAGAAAAGTATATGAGATCACCTAAGGATCTTCCTTAATAGATTAAACGTTAAAAAACTATAGACATCCATAAGGAGTTATCGAAAAATCGACTCAAATATTAGGGATATTGGTCGAATGCCATGCACGCATGTGTTCATTCGCAAATTTTATCACTTTACCAATAGAATTCTTTTCCAAAATTTGAAGTTTCACCAATCCGGATATATACTCTATTAAACAAGACCATATACCAGGGTAGGCGAACCAATGGCACGCGTGCCATTGATGGCACGCGACACAATATTTTGGGCACGTCGCAGAATTAGGTATTTTATGACGATCGAACGCGATGCTCGTACGCTGCGGAGTGTTCGGTGCGCGGGGTGGGGGCAGCGCGGCGGCAGGCAGGAAGCGCTGCACGGCGCTAGTTTGTTTTGTTTTTATAATGCCGTGGGTTTCAATTGCGAATGACGCATTGTTTGCTTACGCATAAAGTAATAGTGAGTTTTGTTGACATAATTGTATTGTAAAGTTTATTCGAGTGATTTTCATGATTTTAAACTGATATTAAAGATTTTTCTTATTATTATTAAATTTTAATATGGCCAGCTCAGCAAAAAAACAAAAATTTCATGATATTAAGTTTAACAGAGAATTTCAAAGTTGGTGGACTGAGAAATATGGCATGACTAGTAAAGGTGACAAAGCGGTGTGTGTTTTATGTTCTGGAACAGTGGTATGTAGAACATCGTCTGTTAAACGGCATTTTGAAACAAATCATAAATCTGTTAGTCAAAAAAGCGAGGCAGAGCAAAAAGAATTAATTGCAAGTGCATTGAATGACAGAAATAAACAGTCAACATCTATGATTAAATTTGTTGGCAAAAATTGTAATACAAGCGCGGCAAGTTACGCGGCTGCAAATGTCATTGCTCGGCATAGTAAACCTTTTCAAGAAGGAGAGTTTTTGAAGGAAGCCTGGTTAGCTTGCGCGCCCTCTCTTTTTGAAGATTTCGACAATAAAGATAAGATAATTCAGCGCATCAAAGATACTCCTCTATCAAGAAACACAATAAAAGAAAGAAAAACTGGCCGAAAATATAACAGATCAACAAAAAATTGACATTAAAGATGCTTCTTTTATATCGTTATGTCTTGACGAAAGCACTGACGTCACTAAATCTGCACGTTTAGCTGTTTTTTGCTCGGTATTGCGTAGAAAACGTCATTAAGGAAGAATTAATTGCAATAAAATCGTTGCTAACAACTACAAAGGCAACAGATATAAGTATGGCAGTTAAAAATTCGCTTGCTGAAAAAGAAATTGATATAAAAAAAATTGTTTCTGTAACAACTGATGGTGCTCCAAGTATGGTGGGTAAAAAAAATGGTTTCATAAGTTTATTTCAAGCTGACGTAGGACATTCGATTCTTGAATTCCATTGCATCATTCACCAACAAGTCTTGTGTGCTAAGAGTGGTTTAATATCCCTTGATAATATAATGGCGGTAGTTACAAAAACAGTCAACCTTATCTCGTCACAGGCTTTAAACAAGCGAAAATTCGATGCTTTGTTGGACGAAGTCAACTCGGTGTATAATGGCTTACTGATGTATAATAATGTTCGCTGGTTGAGTCGCGGGAATGTACTTGAAAGATCTGATGATTGCTTGGAAGAAATCAGACTGTTTTTGCAAAATGAGGGAAAAATTGAACAATACCCACAGTTATTGGACGTTATGTGGCTTTCAAAATTGATGTTTTTTACAGACATATGCCAACATTTAAATACATTAAACGTAAAGCTTCAAGGGACAAACAAAACAATTATTGCAAAACTGCAAGTTTTCAGAAACGGTATTATCACAAGAAACTACAAGTATTTTCCAAACTTGAAAAAATATATGAATGATTTAGATATTCACGAGACAGCAGACAAAGAAAAAATTACTGAAGAATTTATTTCTGTGATCGATTCTTTAATCAAGGAATTTTTAGGGAGATTTTCTCAGTTCAAAGAATTGTCGGAATTACTGAAGTTCATTATGTACCCTGATGTGACGTTATTTCATAAACTGAACTTCTCTCAATTTGATTGGTTGGAAATTGAAGAATTTGAAATGCAGCTGATTGATTTCCAATCTAATTCAATATGGATTCAAAAATTTATTGAAACAAGGAAAGAATTGGAATTAATTGAAACTGAAAGATTGACAAGTAATTTAAGTAAAAATGCTAATAATAAAATTCTGGAAACATGGAATGCGTTACCAGACACATTTAACTGTTTGAAGAAGCTGGCTCATGCTATTTTAACCATGTTTTCATCTACCTATGCCTGCGAGTCATTATTTTCAGAGATGAATAACATTAAAAACTCGGTTAGAAACCGTTTGACAGATGAATCTAGTTCAGCATGCATTTTGCTAAAAGTAACATCTTACAACCCTAACATAAATTATTTGTCATCTAACCTGCAGCAACAGAAGTCACACTAATTTTACTGAAATTTAATTTATGCGTTTAATAAAAACATACCAAAATGTACCTCTTTTGCTTATTTTATTTAATAAAGAGTTTTGATAGTATTTATAATTATTATTTTCCAAATAATCAGAAAGTCAAAATTATTTGATGGCACGCGAATGACCCCATTAAACTTTTTTTTAGAAAAAATGGCACGTTGATACATAAAGGTTCGCCTACCCTGCCATATACATTCAAAACAGTTCACCACAGGAGAAGAAATCAGGTAACACACATACAAAAAAAATGCGAAAAAATACGCGACGAATTGATAACCTCCTCCTTTTTGGAAGTCGGTTAAACATTTCAGTAATAGAGAAAAATAATAGATGAAACTAAGCAGTACAGGCAGTATATTGCTGACCTAGGGCTTAAAAATTTGCTTATACTGATGACAAGGCGCTAGCCACCCAACATAAAGTTAATGGAGGCCCAGTCAACAAACACAGATGGCTTGAAAATCATAGAAAATGTCTTTCCTCAAAGTCAACTTCAACCAAATGCAGCCAAAACTGGAATCACATGTTTCGATCTTAATAATACATTAGCAGATAGATTAACAAATCTGCAAATTATCTTGGAATTACTTAAAAGCTGTTTGACACCACGGGGGATCCTCAGTCTTCACACACAGCACCAAGACCATGTGTATAACCTCTGTAACAATTAAAACAACACCTCTACATTAGTCACCAACATTCTGTCATATCCCAGCACCATGTTTACACAGACAACAAACACTTGTCTCTGAATATCAGACAAATCAAAATAATTTACAGCATTCCGTACTTTCATGGTGTGATCAACTGGATATTAACAAATTTCGCTCTAGAATCTCACCCGTTTCAATAGCTCGAAATCTAGCCCAGAGTTATCTTAACATCACCCACCACTGGAAGAGAGAATGGCAGGAACCCAGCAGACTCGCTGGGTTTATGAATACTCCGAGAGGCCACTTAGAACCACTTTGATTGTACGTCTGGGTTTTCGCTGGTCATAGTTTCTACCCCCATCTTTCAATAATGTCTATATGGTTCCTTAGATCTAATGGAAAGATTCTCAACAACTGTCATGATAAAATTCGACGTTCTAGTGTACTTTGTTTTAGTTCTTTTTACTGTCTCGGCTTTATTTGTTGTTTGTCATTTGAACAAATTTCCGCCCCACCTTTCTTCTTGAATACTGAGTAACTAGAAGCAAAAGCAGAAGGCTACGAGAATTATGCCAACCGACCTGAAGAGGGCAGATGTGACTCTGCCGAAACGTCGTCATTTTACCATCGATCCCGGCAGGGATCAGTTATCAACTACGCGGATGAATTCCCGGAAACCACCTAAAACATATATATATGTTATATAAGTTATTCCATCGACTTATGTGAAACCATCTAGCAACAGTTCCCAAGCTGAGTCAGCATCCACGTGTCGTCTCAGGTTACCTTCGACGACGTACATCCGTGAGAACAGCAAACGCTGCGACAACTTAGTCAGCATTATTATGTTATAAATTGTTCATTTGCCTTATGTCTGCATTCATTATTACTTACAGTTCTGTCTAGTTTAGTTTTAACACTCACTTTTGTCTTTTTTTATTGTTATAAAGTTTTATTATTATTTCCATTATTTTCAAGTTTATATTAAAAGTTTAATTATTTGTGAAGTATAAATAAAGTCTTTTTTAAAAAGAGAAATTTTGGAAGTGTGATATAACAAATTGGCGCAGTCAGTAGGATCCGTCTAACGTTACTAGAACACGAGTACTCTAACTGGTAGCGGCGGATTCCTATCCCTCAACGGAACAACGAACCTGGAAGAAGTCCTCACTGCAATCAAACGTAGAACACGGCGCTTTCAATGTTCCTGTTGATGTAAGTAATGGTGAATCGTCATTCGTTTTAAGTAAATATTATTTGATTTATTTTATTGACCATTGATTTTTAATAATTTGATTTAATACATTCGATTTGATTGATTTTTTTATTGATTTTATTATTTGATTTTTATATATTTGATTTGAATGAAATATTGATCTATTTCATTACTTGATTTATTTGATATATTTATTTTATTTCTTTTATTGACATTTTATATATTTGATTTACTTATCTTATTGATTTATTATCTGAATAATTGATTTATTTGAATTGATATTTTCATCTATCGTGTTTAATTGCCTTACATTTTTTTATACCATACTGTTCTATTGTTCAAACAATCCTTAATTCCCACTAACGTATTCTACAGTTCATTAATTTTCTACACCTTTTAACATTTTATTCTATAAACCTTATATTCCAATTCATTTATATCGATAAACATGGCACAAGCTTCACCAAATTCAGGTACCCCTGAAACAGAAAGATATCGGTTAACGGAAATATTTTCCGTTATACCCGAATTTGAAGGCGACCAAATTTCCTTGGGAACCTTTATAGATGCGTGTAATTGCGCATATAATATGTCCACGGCGGATCAAAAATATTTGTTGGTGATCCATATCAAAAATAAACTCAAAGGGAAAGCGGCGCAGTTGATAAATTCAAGGAACCCTGGATCGTACCTTGAAATCAAACAACTATTGACCCTACACTTTGGAGATTCTCGTGATCTCTCTTCCCTTATTCACGACTTACAACGTCTAAAACAACTGTCGAACGAGTCCCCATTAACGTTCTACAATCGTCTCCAGGTATTGAGTGCGAAAATGCACTCCTGCATCCACAAAACGGCTGGGCTTAGTCCAGAACAAAAAGACGCCCAGACCACTCTAGTGGATACAATGGTTATGAACACCCTTCTTACGGGATTAGAATCCCGTTTAGGTCAGGTTATACGTGCCAGTAATCCTAAAGACCTTCTAGAGGCACACTCCCGTATTAGAAGAGAGCTCCAACTTTCTTATTTCGAGGATCAGAAAACAAACAAATCTGTTCCTCTCAAACCAAATTTCCCACCTCGAAAGCCGACACAACCACTTAAGTGTCTTCATTGTGGTCGATTAGGCCACATAGCCGTAAATTGCCGATTGAAAAATCAAAACAATTCTCAACAATTCAATCAAAACCATAGGCCAAATCCTGTTGGGCCTAACCAACCAACAAGGCCAAATTTCCCCTCAAACACACCCCCTGTTCAACAAGGACAACAGTTTCGTCCACAAAACTTTCAGAGACCCCCTTTTAGGTCTCAAATGAACCCTAACTATTATCGCCCATCGGTAATACAAAACAATCCTAATAACCGTCCTGAAAGGACACACCATTTCAATCAACACCAAAATGTTGATTACACTAATTATTCAGACTACAATTATTATACGGATGATAACACATACGATTATGAGGATGATCTTCAAAATTATCCTATCGTTGAACAAACGTTCGAAGATACTCCTATCGAACCCTTTAATAGCCATCAATACCAGGATTTTCTAGCGCTTCCGAGCCTAGACCAACCTCCCGATTCGACAACAACTTTGTGCGAAGTCGAAACGCAGATTCAAAGCTTGAATCTCGACAATCTGAACCCCAACTTGAACTTCCCGGAGCAACTATTTCTTTAAGCCCACTTCTTACCGTTAATTCTAAAAACCTTTATTACATTCTTGACGCTTCTTCTAAATTCAAATTACTTATTGATACCGGAGCTGGTATCTCTATCTTCAAGGAAAATACCGTAAAGAATTTCACCCAAAGATCTCCTGAAAGGGTAACGATTCAAGGTATTACCCATGAAAAAATCCCTATCTCACAATCTACCCTAATTCCATTCGCTCCACGTAACCCACATAAAGTTTTCATATACGATTTGGACATTGAGTTTGACGGCATACTAGGTTTAGATTTTCTCGAACACTATGAATGCATAGTTGACTTAAAATCTAAACAGCTAATAACAAATTTTAAAACCATCCCTTTACACAAAGTTCCCGATAACGATCAACCCTTGACTGATGTACCCGACACACTCAACGTTAAGCCTAATATTACTTCACAAACACCTACACAAAACAAAATAACCATTGAGGCACGCACAGAAAAGATCTTTAAACTTAAATGCGATCTTTCTAACATCGACGCCATCTTACCAACTCAAGAAATTGACAGAGTACGACTTCCAAACGCACTCGTACACATTAACTCAAAAGGTGAATTTCTAACTTCCATTATCAACGCTAACGCGATGCCCAAAACACTAACTTTTTCTGATTTAAAACTGGAACCACTTGACAAAACTCACTCTCTTCTGAATTTCAATACAGACGATTATCATGAACCCCAATACATAGACAGAAACTCGACTATTAGACAACAAATTAGAACTGAACATCTAAATGACGAAGAACGCGAACAAATCACTGATCTTTGTTTGGAATTTCAAGACATTTTCTATCTTGAAGGTGACGTCTTGACTTTCACTAACGAGGTTAAACATTCGATTGATACGAACAACGCAAAGCCCGTTTTCACTAAATCCTATAGATACCCTCAAGTACATAAAGAGGAAGTGAAAACCCAAATTGGAAAAATGCTTGAACAAGGTATCATTAGGCACTCCTCATCTCCTTGGTCCTCCCCTGTATGGGTCGTCCCCAAGAAGCTCGATGCTTCTGGTAAACAAAAGTGGCGAGTAGTTATCGATTACAGGAAATTAAATGAATTGACTGTAGATGATAAATATCCTCTGCCAAATATCTCTGATCTTCTCGACCAACTTGGAAAGTGTCAATATTTTTCGACACTGGATCTCGCTTCCGGGTTCCACCAGTTGGAAATCCAAGAGGAAGATATTCCTAAGACTGGCTTTTCTGTCGAAAATGGTCATTACGAATTCGTTCGTATGCCATTTGGTTTAAAAAATGCCCCTTCTACTTTTCAGAGGGTCATGGACAATATTCTTCTGGGTATACAGAATGAACGTTGTCTCGTCTACATGGATGATATCATCGTCTACTCTCCGACCATCCATGAACATATTTCCCGGTTGACAGAAGTTTTTAAACGACTTCGGAAGTCTAACCTAAAAATTCAACCTGATAAGTGCGAATTTCTTCGTAAAGAAGTGGCTTATCTTGGCCATCTTATCACACAAGAAGGTGTAAAACCAAACCCTTCAAAGGTTGAATGTATTCAGAACTTTCCTCAACCCCAAACTCCGAAAGACATCAAATCTTTTCTTGGTCTCGCTGGGTATTACAGACGCTTCATACCAAATTTTGCGAAGATCTCTAAACCTCTGACAAAACTACTCCAAAAAGACGTCAAGTTCATCTTTGACGCAGATTGCAAGTCTTCCTTCAATGAACTGAAGCAAGCCCTTGTATCTGACCCAATCCTGATATATCCAAACTTTGAAGAACCCTTCCTGCTCACTACTGATGCTAGTGCTTTTGCTATTGGAGCGGTTCTTTCTCAAGGCCCCGTGGGAAAAGATCTCCCTGTCGCATACGCTTCTCGCACCCTCTGTGCTGCAGAGACACGATATTCCATCATCGAACGAGAATTGTTGGCCATAGTTTGGGCTGTTAAGCACTACAGACCGTATCTTTTTGGGAGAAGGTTTACACTCCTGTGTGACCACCGTCCGCTTACTTGGCTCTTTTCCATCAAAGATCCTGGCAGTCGTCTAGCCAGATGGCGCCTTAAGCTAGAGGAATACAATTATAAAATTGAGTACAAGCCCGGCAAGGTAAACCAAAACGCAGATGCTCTTTCTCGCATCAAAATCAACCATTTCAAGCAATGTGCTGATTTCCTTTCCAAAATCAAAATTTTCGCTAACAACGAAACTGACTCCGAACAACCTGAAAACTCTGACAATGACGACGAACATGACGAAAGAATTATCACTGAGTTTAATCGATTTGTTCAACTCTACAAAACTGAGTCAATAATCGATTACTCTAAAATTGAAATATCCAATTCTCAACTTTTAGACAAGTCCCACAAACGCATAGTTACATTCTTTTGGCAAAACAAAACCAACGACTTACACGACAAAATTATTGATGACTTTTTCGAAGAAGAACCTAATTTCAGTAATGACACTCTTAACATCATGGCCAGTAAATCTGTCAGGCATAGAAAATACTTAGTTGTACCTTTGCCCTATGACCCTGAAACTGTCGTCTCACATCTTTTCAAAATTATTTATACCAACCAAGACCAATTCAACGACTCCGAAACATACTGCATAGAAAATAACATAGAACTTCCCATTCTCGAAATTTTATCTTTCATTCTCTCCGACAAAGAAATCAAACTGAAAATCTGCCAAAACATTGTTACAACTCCTACCGAAGACGAAATTCCTATAATAATACAACAATACCACTCTGGTAAAAACAACCTCCATCGTGGCATTAACGAAACTATCAGACGTATTAGGGAAAAATACAATTGGACCGGCTTAATTAAAACTGTAGAACAATTCATCAAATCCTGCGAAACTTGCCAAAAAGTAAAGGTCTGTAGGAAAAACTTAAGTGCACCTTTTGTTATTACGGAAACACCCAAGACTCCTTTCGAACGTATTAACATTGACATCTTTGAATATCCATCTAGAAATCATGCACTCACTATTAGGGACGAACTCACGAAATTTACGCAAGCCTACCCCATTAACGACAAAACAGCTTCAACTGTCGTAAACACCCTTCTGATTTTCTTTCAACATTACGGAACTCCACTTCGCATCCATTGTGACTATGGACGTGAATTTGACAACACTTTAATGCGGGATTTATGCCAACTATACGACATAAAACTGACATTCTCCAGCGTTCAACATCCCGAGTCAAACGGTTCTATTGAAAGATTTCACGCGACCTTAGCAGAAATGATAAGGGCAAATACAGCGGAACATCCAACCGAACATCCATTTAACGTCCTCCCTTATGCCATCATCTGTTATAATAACACAAAAAATAAAACCACCGGTTTCACGCCCTATGAACTCATATTTGGGCACACTTCTAGTAGGCCTCCAGAAACCCTTTACAACCAGGAAAAACTTATTTCGAAATACGTAAGAGACCTAAATAACAGAATGGACTATTATTACATACTCGCCCGTGCTAAAACCGAAAGACAGAAAGAAAAATCTAAAGTGCGATTTGACCAACACGTTTCTACTAAACAACCCGATTACAAAGTAGGCGACAAAGTCTACGTAAAAGAGTCCCAAATTAAAAATAAAGCCGAAAACAAATTCAACGGCCCCTTCGAAATTACCGCAATACGAAAAAACTCTGCCACCGTCATAAATTTACAAACAAACCAAATAACTAAAGTTAACTTTGACAGACTAAAACCCTATTTTGAATAAATCCCTTTTTTCAGATTCTGTGGACTGTTTTCAGTCGTGAACCTTCAACAGTACTCCATTACGCCTGTTAACAATACTATAGGAGTTTTCTTCCATGAAGAAGGAACCCTTAAAATTTCTAATGACAAATGGACACTCCTTGTTTACAAAGATCTAAACCCCTTTCGAGACGCTATTTCTAACAACGACAATATACTGAACAGACTTTTAGAAACTATTAACGACAACAAAACCAACATTAAAATCTTCAAATCAAAAGTACAGACTCACGTAAGCCTCCTGAAACAAATATCTAAATCAATTAACATCAAATATACAGAAATTTTCGCTGACACTGAGACTTACAGTCCCAACAGAAAGAAACGCGGACTCATTAACGGACTGGGATCAATTTGGAAATCTATTTCCGGTAACTTAGATGCAACAGACGGACAATACTTTAGTGACTCTATAAATAAAATAACTAAAGACCAACATCAAATTGAAAACTTAATGAAACGACAATTATCCGTAACAACTTCGGTCATTAAGAACCTTAACACCACAATACAAAAATTTCAGTCCGAAGAGAAAATATTTTCGGAAAATATTGAAGCAATTAGGAAGTCAATTGTGTTCATTACAGACGATCTTGCTTTTTATGAACTTCAAGCCAATGTCTTGGAGCTTAATGGAAAGTTACGTATACATTGAAGATACCCTCAACGATGTATTAACTGCAGTCTCTTTCGCCCGTCTAAAAATCTTACATAGCTCAATTATAAACCCAGTAGATTTGGTCGACTCCCTTCAGAAAATATCACAGTCACTTCATGAAAATAACTTACCACTTCCAACCTATAGTTCAAATGTTGCTAGATACATCGATCTAATAGAATTGGAAGCTTTTCAAATCAATACTAAAATTGTTTTTGTACTAAAAATCCCCTTAGTCAATCCTGAAACTTATACACTATACCGCTTGTATCCTATCCCAGTTTTGGATTATCGAACAGGATTTCACCATATTCTTTCAACAAAATTAAAATATATCGCGAGAGATGACGATTCGCTATTGTACGCATCTTTCGAAGAATTGAGTGACTGTAAGCCATTATCTAAAGAACATAAGATCTGTTCCAAAGTTATTCCACACACCATAGACAAAGAAGCCCTCTGCGAAGCACAGCTTCTTAGACAGCCAGCAGCCCTTCCTCCAACTTGCAAGCCTTTAATATTATATGCCGAAGAGTATAATATTCAAGAGATTGACCTGAACCTTTGGTTAATATCGATTTCCGGACAGTTGCCCATCAAGATCAAGTGCAAGGGAGAAGATGTCGTTACCCAATCCATATCGACAAATTCTCTACTGACCATCCAACCCAGTTGCAATGCCTTCATCGGAAACACCAGGGTCCATGCCAGAAGGACCACCAACAACGTTGACAACATCACACTTAAGAGTCACCCAGTCAACATCCCCTACAACTGTTGCGACAACCTGCCAACCATCAGTCAGCTTCCAAAGTTGAAACCCATGAGACTACAAGAATTGGATGCCAGAGACCTGAATATCGCTAACCATAAGCTTAGCCAATACTCCAGGGAATTGGAAAAGCTCCTGGACCAACCATTCTTGGAGAAACACACCTCCTGGTTTACGATCATCACAATGGCAACAACCGCAATTGTGGTTGCCCTCCTTTCCATCGGCATCATCAGGAAGAAATTCCAGAAGCCTCCAACAATCAGCCCTTCTGCCGATCCAGCACCACCACCAGGTCCATCAACCATCAAGCCCAGGGTAAAACTCCATAGCCTCCTTAGTCCTGTCGAGGATATGGAATTGCAGAACCTCCCTTAAAAGTCGATGCTGTAGCATCAACTTTTTTATATGGATGGGAGTTGTTATATAAGTTATTCCATCGACTTATGTGAAACCATCTAGCAACAGTTCCCAAGCTGAGTCAGCATCCACGTGTCGTCTCAGGTTACCTTCGACGACGTACATCCGTGAGAACAGCAAACGCTGCGACAACTTAGTCAGCATTATTATGTTATAAATTGTTCATTTGCCTTATGTCTGCATTCATTATTACTTACAGTTCTGTCTAGTTTAGTTTTAACACTCACTTTTGTCTTTTTTTATTGTTATAAAGTTTTATTATTATTTCCATTATTTTCAAGTTTATATTAAAAGTTTAATTATTTGTGAAGTATAAATAAAGTCTTTTTTAAAAAGAGAAATTTTGGAAGTGTGATATAACATATATATATATATATATATATATATATATATATATATATTCGGGTGATTCATTTCCGCGAAAAATTTTTTTTTCTCGGTGCTCAAGCAAAATTTTAATCTACCCATAAAAACAAAAATTCTCACCAAGATTGAGCTCTTAATTTTAATTTTAAGTACTTGCAATTTAAATATGAAGTTTTCTCTTTTAAAATGCACGTAAAAAAAGTTTTTTTTTTCAAATTCCTAATGCTCAGACACCTTTTAACATTTTGTGAATCCGTTTTATGAACCATACGGGAAATTCCACGCTCTTTAAAATTGCTTTAGTAATTTTTTTCGTAACTTGCACTGGGTCGTCAGTAGGAGCGATCAAAGTGCAGTTTTTGGAATAAATTGTTATTTTTAATTTTTTTTTTAGTGAATTGCTAAAAGTAGGCAGAAAAAAAGAATTGACTCTGAAAAAATAGTTTTTTTACCAATATTTAATGAATTTACAGCCATTTTTAGGTCTTCAAACGTAAGAAATTGATAAATACTAATTAATGTTGCTCTTCCATTCAACTTTTTTCTTGATTACTAACATGTTTCTCTACAATAATAACTTTTTCTAAAGTTATTATCATCTTTGTCCTCTTTTAAATAAAAAAACAATACATTTAGTAATAAAATAACAACAAATCTTTATTCGAAACATACAGATGGTTACGTTATTATGTAATATATTCCAAATGTAATAATTATCTCAACAATCATAAAAAAACAAGTTAATAAATTATAAATAATTACGACTCTTATGAAAAACACTTTACGATTTTAAAGCTGAATAAAGCGATTCACTAAAAAAAAATTGAAAAATAACGATTTATTCCAAAAACTGCACTTTGATCGCTCTTACTGACGACCCAGTGCAAGTTACGAAATAAAATACTAAAGCAATTTTAAGGAGCGTGGAATTTCCCGTAAGGTCCATAAAACCGATTCTCAAAATGTTAAAAGGTGTCTGAGCATTAGGAATTTGAAAAAAAAAACTTTTTTATGTGCATTTTAAAAGAGAAAACTTCATATTTAAATTGCAAGTACTTAAAATTAAAATTAAGAGCTCAATCTTGGTGAGAATTTTTGTTTCTATGGGTAGATTAAAATTTTGCTTGAGCACCGAGAAAAGAAATTTTTTTGCGGAAATGAATCACCCTAATATATATATATATATATATATATATATATATATATATATATATAAAGATTATAAATATATAAAGATTAAATACCGAACTCCAGACAAATTAAAATCTAATGTGGTTTATCAGATCAATTGTAAGAACTGTCCAGCTTCTTATGTGGGGCAAACTTCTAGGCTATTAAAGGATAGCATTGTCTCACATAAATTTTTTAAAACTTTAATTGAATGTAATTCGTTTTTCGAAAGGTTATTTTTTATACGCATAGGTTATTGATGAGATTTCTTTTCAGCCACTTGAGTTGGTAGGTTGGTAGGTTACTTAGGTGGGTCGGTCAGGATAGTGAGGCAGATAATCTACCTGGCGCCTAGAACAACTTACTTAAAGGTAAGTTACCATATAATTTTGGCTTGGGCCTTTTATTTGGTAAACCCACCCCGTCACTGAAGCTGCCGTGCACCCTAATATCAACGCCTGAAAGGAGGGCCATCTGTTAGGGCAGTAGCGTGACACAGAGTAATTCTCTGGTACTTTGCTTGAGTTTGTTTTTCGGTCACCTTTATTCCACGAGGTTGGACATAAAGAATTTGGGAGTCGTGATCTACATATTTGTGTAGTGGGAGATAACAAGCACTTGCATTCATTATCATCTTAAGGTTCCCAACATCTTACGTTAAAGTTTCCAATATCTAGTGTGGATCATCAATCAGCCAATTCACTCCACTCGCTCGACACAACACCCAGTCCTCGATTTTTCTCTAAGAAACCGCCGTCCACATACTCAAATATTAATAAAACCGCAAAAAATTCAATCACGAAATTCAATTTAACGATCAGGAAACTTTCTAGTCGATGCAGTCTGTTACTCTAAAAGCTCGAAAAGAATGCCTCTTTCCGTTTCCTCTGCAACTCACTCTATTGCAACGGGACTTCGTAGAGCAGCAGTTTCTAAAGCACCGCTTTGATGGCATTGCGCTAAAGTAATATTTGAAAAAGTTCGCTCTGCCTCAATCAAAAGCCCTCTTAATGCAAGTTTAGTGGACCACGACGTGCCGGCTATTCACGTATTCCTGTCTTGAAGGGGATTTTACCTTCTGTTTTCACATTTTGTTCCGTGACGAGAAGCTGCGAGTGGTCCATTAGCGGAGCCGAATAGGGCGAACAGGAAATTCGTTTTTGGATAATTATGGTGAAGATTAAAAAAAAGGAATAGTTAAAAATTGAGTTCGTTAAGAATAAAAGGAATGTTTCAGGAGGGACCAGATTTCCACTCGTCGTTCTTCTTCACATCTCAACTGAAAACGGCCCTTAGCAGCTCACAGGCAGACACGTCAGGTTTCACAGACCCCAATTAAAAGTCCTTCCTTCGTTGTAATGTAAGCTGGAACTGTAATCTTTCTTCTAATGATTACTTACAACATTGAGATTAATTGGGCTCAAGATCTATATTGTCATTTAAGTAAATCTTGCATAACTGCAATTTAAATAAATTATAGAAATATGGTGAGAAAAATTTATACCTTTTGAAGATCTTAAAAATATTTTATTAACATGCTATCAACTGCTAGAAAGATAGTAATTAGTAATGACATAATATTAATATATATATATATATATATATATATATATATATATATATATATACAGGGTGAGTTTTTTTGATGATCAGTATGAGGATCTCGAAAATTAGCGAAGATAGAGCAATGGTTAAATTGGGAAAGATTTGCAGTTTTACTGGCCCAATTTAATGACACTTTCGGATTTTTGTAAACAGTCATGGCTTACTAGATATTTTGAAAGAACGAAATTCTGTCGATTTAGTCAAATCCCTCTAGCTCCTTTGTTTTTGATTTTATAAAAAAAATGTAAATATCAAAATTGAAGGGAATTGTATCCCGAATATGATTGGCATGTCCTCGTTTGCATGACAGCTCTCGTTTTGGAGATATGACACAAAACTTATCTTTTTTTGAATAGAAACCATAGTTGGCCAGGACCTCAAAAAACGGACATTTTTAGAGCTTTTCAACAATATAATACTCGATAGTTATTCATAAAAATAACGGAGTTATGGATGCTTTTCTCTCTTATTTTCACTTTTAAGGTAGTTAGCCATGAAATAGATTGATTTATTAATAACTATTCCAAAAAACTTTGAACGATTTTTTTATTAGGTATATCAGATATAACGAAAAAACTAATTAAGTAGGTACTTAATAAAAACTTAAGAAAATAAAGTACATAATAATGGTTACAATTTATGTTCCACCATTGTTATTTAAACATAAATTGCATCTTTTTAGGATTGACATTACCGCTTTCCTCACAGACCGCCTATCAATTTCTTCAATTGCTTGTAATACCGCCTCCATAGGTCGCCAACTGTCTCATACTTTCTTTTGTATACTTTGTTTTTTAGCGCACCCCATAAATAGAAGTCTATAACTGCCAAATCGGGAGAACGGGATGGCCATGCGAACGTGGGCCATTTCTTCCTATCCAAGAGTTTCGATAGATATTATCTAAGTGTTGTCCTACTAATAACGAGTTATGAGCAGGTTCTCCATCATGTTGGAACCACGCAATTTCTAGACGAGTTCTCAAATTCAAATTATGCAACAAGTTTTGAAAAGTAAATTGCAAGAAATGCAAGAAGCGCTCCCCAGTAAGTAGTTTGTCATAGATAAAAAGCCCCAGAATAGTAGACCCTATGATACCACACCAAACATTAAAACCAAATTTTATCTGGGGTCGTGTTTGTTCTACATGGAAAGGGTTTTCTCTAGCCCAGATATGCTCATTGTGTCTATTGAACATACCGCAGTTAGTAAATCTAGTTTCATCTGGCCAGAACACCTTTAATGGAAACTGTGGATTGTCAAGGCACATGTCTCTAAACCACGTACAAAACAAAATACGTTGATGTTCGTCACCAGTATACAAAGTTTGAGAGACTGATAGTTTCTTGCCCTTTGACGGGTTATGGGTCCGCTTGTCATTGCGATATTGTTGGGTCTAGGAAGAGCATTCGCCATTTTTTTTTCTTTTTCTAGAGATTTTATTTTAATGCTAATATAGCGGTCTGTTAGTGCAGCTCTCCAAGTGGGTGGGAGGCGTTGCGCATCGTCCCTTTTATTAAGGTTTGTTGTATGTTTTTCTATTTCCATAAATTTCCTGACGACCCTTGTGCTATAATTTTCGCTTTTTGCTAACATCTTCTTCTGGTCGAAATATATTTGATGACCGGTATTTAGATAGTGATGTGATAATACAGACGTCGTTGTTTTTTGTTTTACTGAGTTTCTGTGTTCTTCTCTCCGGTCACTTGCTTTTCTGTTCGTTTGGCCGACAGACGCGAGGTTGCAGTCCTTGCCCGGTATCTCATATACACCCTGATCTTCGAGGGGAATTTTTGTCTTTAAATGACGGTATAATTTCTCCAAACTTTCTGTGTGCCTTGAAACCTGTTTTTATATTGTGTTTTGCTAGTACTTTTCCAAATTTGTCAGTTGTACCCAGTACGAAGGGGAGAAAGGCTGTCGAAATGTTTTCATCTTCTGTTGTGGGTTTTGGTTTTTGTGTAGTGCTTTCTGTATTATGTGGTGGTTTGATGTTAATGCCTCCTTTAGAATGTTCAACTCGGTCTTACTGTTTTCGTTGTCTGTTAGAGTTTGAGATCTGTGGGTAGGGTTTTAACTACTGAGGATAACTGAGCGGGGTGGTGGTGCGAGTTTGCGTTAAGGTATATGTTTGCGTGCGTGGTTTTCCGGTATCCTGTGTGTCCTATGGTTCCGTCGGGTTTCTTTTTTATTAGTAGGTCGACGAATGGCAGTTGGTTATTTTGTTCTGTTTCCATGGTGAATGCAATTTTCGGGTGTGTTTTGTTTAGATGATCCAGAAACTTGTGGAGTTGTTCTCTACCATGTGGCCATATTATAAAAGTGTCATCGACGTATCGTAACCATAGCTTAGGCTGGTATTCCGTGGTCTGTAGAGCCTGCCTTTGGATCTTTTCCATAAAAAGATTTGCTAGAGCTGGGGACCAAGTGGACCCCATTGGCGCGCCTTCAATTTGCTTGTAACGTTGTCCTGCGTAAGTAAAATACGTGTTTGATAAGCAATGGTTCGCTAGGTTGATGATATGTTCTGGAGGGTGGTACTTTTCTTCGATGTAGTGGAGGGCCTCAGTCACAGGTACTTTTGTAAAGAGGGAGACAACATCGAAACTCACTAATATATCGTCCTTGTGTATATTCATATTCCCTTTAATGTTTAGGAGATGTGAGTTTTTGACATATGATGTCATCTGCTCTACAAAAGGGTTGGAGTTCTTTAGCCAGGAATTTTGCTAAGAGATGTGTGGGAGACCTTATTGCGCTGACTATTGGCCGAAGTGGGGCTGGTTTATGGATTTTGGGGAGACCGTATAACTTCGGGCATCTGGACGATTTTTCCTTTGGATTTATATATTTTTTTCAAAGTCGACTTTGGAACGTTTGGTATTTTCTTTCGATATACAACTTCTTTAGTTCAATTGTGGTGTTATTCCGAAGAAAACGTAAAAATACTGAATAGTGTTTTAACAAAACAAAAGTAGGTCATCCCATTTACTGGATTTAAATCCCATGGAACATATAATGCAAGATATGGTTCCTTTTGGATGTAATAGTTCTAATAACATAATATCACTAAGCATATTTGTACATTTAAAATTTAAAAATTATTTTATAATAAAAACTAGAAACAAACTTACTTTTAATTGATGAAAACTTAACTTACAGAAAGACGTTAAAAAATCGAAATTACTTACATTTCAAGAGATGTCAGCAACAGACACTGCATAATGAAATGCACCTTTTCAAATCCATTTAACTTTTCGAAATAATATTCTCTCAATCAAATTATAGCAAAACTTCATTACGAGAACAGAAACAGGAACCTACTAACAGTCCAGTTCCCAGTTGTGCTCTTCGTTTGCAACGTTCTAATCCTATTAAAGCTCTAAGATGCTCACTGTAAAAGGAACTTTTTTACTCTATCAAAGGAAGATAGAACTCCTGCAGTATTTTAATATCTATTTAATGAATTGTAATATTTTGCTAAAGTTCTACTCGAATAAAATGTTTCTATGAAAAAATATCTTTTATGATTTCAAGAGTCAGATCTTTTGATGTTTAAATCCATATATGTAAATGCTTGCAGTCACCGAATGTCTCATTAGTTATAGTACTGTGAAAATATACAATTAATGTTGGTTATCCATCTATTGCAGGACTTCCCAACCAGGGGACGTGCCCCCTGGTGGGGACTAGAGAGATGTCGTAAGACGTTTGCATTTTTGGAAGTAAAATAAATTTTATAAGAAAATTAAACATCAAAATATCACATTCATTCATTCTGTCGGTCACTCATTTAAAACGATGTCGTCAGTCACTGTCACTGATTTTGACACGCATTGACAAGTTATTATAGATACTAATGGTCGCCCAGTGGTCGAAATTCGACCCTATTTCATGAGATTGTAAATGTATATTTTTATAAGAAACAGAGTTGTGAAGAAATCGGAGAAGTGGATATAATGACAAAAAGTGCTCTCATATTGACAAATCAAATGAAATAAAAAGAAAATAAAAATGTAATCAAATATAGGTATTCGAAATATTTTTGACAAATGAATGACCCCCCAAATTTTTGGCTGGAACCGCTTTCGACGGGCTGACAGCGGCGGCAGTTGTTTGGCGTTGACAGTATAGACGTAAATAATGAATTTTTATTATATTTTATTTAATGAATGAACTAATATTATAAATTAATATTAGCATTCTGCACTGAAGGTCGTCAGTAGCTACTAAACAAAACAAAAATGAAGAAAATCGGTTGAGAGACACAGGAGAAAATGGTACCTAATCATTTTGTCTTTGCATATTTATATATGTACAGTGATGAGCAAATGTTTGGAACCAAATAAATATCTCTGGAATTATTAGAGATATCAAAATGAAATTCGGAAGGTGGATACTGCAGTAGATTGCCTATTTGTTTCCATTTTTTTACAATTTTGAACTTCCTGTTTTACCGGAAGTTATGTCGATTTTAAAATTTGCAATGAAACACCCTGTATAGTATTTTAGTTTCTGATGAAACATTTTATTGCTAATACAAAAATATCGGGTTTTATATTGTTTACTTCAATACCTACCGAGATATCAACAGAAAAGTAACTAAAGAAAGGAAAAATTCGAAAAATTCGATGGTAACTAAACTCGGTTCAGATTTCATTTACGCCCGATATAAACAAACCGCTCGGTAAGGATTTGTATTACTATTGGCCAATCGGAGGCATTATACCGTCATAGCCAACAGCACTGCTTGTTCCATAGTCGAATACACATGCGTTTGTTTAAATCAGGCCCAAATTAAATCTGCATCAAGTTTAGTAGTCCATGAAATTCATTGCAGAAGTGACAGTAGTTGTCAAAATAAGTTATTAGTTATTTTTTATTTGAACATAAAAAGATTGTATTGTTTTAATTTGATCGTAAAATGTCCGAATTAAGTGAAAGAGAAAGAATAGAAATATTAATGATGATCGGGTATGGGGAGAGGAAAAGGACGCATCAAGAAGTTTGTGACCTTTTTAACAATGTTCATCCGTATACACAAATATCCCGTTCAGTAGTGACGAAAATTTGCGAAGGTACGAAACAAGTGGAGCAGTGAGCAATTTACCAAAAAGTGGACGGTTAATAAGTGCAAGTAATGAAGATGTAGCTCAACATGTTGCTATATCTTTGGAAGAAAATCCTCACTTATCCACTGCCGACCTCGCCAATATGAATGGAATTAGCCGTCGTTCAGTAGGAAGGATATTAAGGCAAGAAAAATATCATTCATATAAAATTCGCCTCGTTCTAGAACTCTCCGAAGACGATTTCGACAGACGTTTGCAATTTTGTGAAACGATGATGGATATTTGTAATCGTGATAATAATTTTATAAAAAATGTGGTGTTTTCAGACGAGGCTACATTTTGTTTAAATGGTACGGTTAATCGATATAACTGCCGCTACTGGTCGCAAGGTAATCCTAATTGGGTACAAATTGAACATTTGGGCCGGCATTTATAACAACAGAATCGTGGGACCCTTCTTCCTAGAAGAAACTTTAAACGGAGATAGGTATTTACAGCTCTTGAAGACACAAGTTATTCCAGCATTGGAGGTAAATGGACAATTACCAAATAATATCTGGTTTCAGCAGGATGGAGCACCATCTTTTACGCTCGCATTGTTCGAGATCATTTAGATAGGACATTTCATCACAGATGGATTGGAAGTAGGGGTACTTATGAATGGCCTGCACGAAGTCCCGACCTTAATCCACTAGACTATTTCCTGTGGGGTTACTTAAAGTCTAAGATTTATGTTGATAGACCAAATAATTTGCAAGAATTAGCTGCAAGAATAACTCAAGACATCCAGAGAATTACACCAGAAGTAATAGCTAATGTTACTAGAGAATTTAAAAACCGACTTGCTTATTGTCAAGAAGTAAACGGTGCTCAGTTTGAACATCTAATACAGTAAGTTTAGTTAAGTTTCAATGTTTTGAAAATCACTTAGATTTAGTTAATAATTATGATTATGTATTTCTTTAATGGATATTAGATTTTTCCTTGCCTTAATTACTTTTCTGTTAATATCTCGGTAGGTATTGAAGTAAAGTTGTAAAAATATTTCATCAGAAACTAAAATACTATACAGGGTGTTTCATTGCAAATTTTAAAATCGACATTACTTCCGGTAAAACAGGAAGTTCAAAATTGTAAAAAAAAATTGGAAACAAATAGGCAATCTACTGCAGTACCCACCTTCCTAATTTCATTTTGATATCTCTAATAATTCCAGCTTGCTTCCACACATTTGCCCATCATTGTATAGATTATCGAGACATCAATTCATAGTCACCAATATGGCATATGACCAGAAAGTTATTTGCAGTCGATGTCTTGAAATCACCAGAAGAAGTTCAGGAAGAATTTCTAGAAATGAAGGCTGACCTTTACTAGTATATATGGCCACAAACACAAGTAACACTCTACACACAATTCTTTATATTCCGAGTTTGCGTTAAGTGACTTTTAATGTGAATAATGAGAGTGTATATAGACACTGTCCTTTAAAATTACATTACTCAACA
Source organism: Octodonta nipae (assembly GCA_034190945.1). Lineage (NCBI taxonomy): Eukaryota > Metazoa > Arthropoda > Insecta > Coleoptera > Chrysomelidae > Octodonta > Octodonta nipae. The sequence continues at coordinate 120,391,216 of CM067221.1, forward strand.
ATACCAAATTTTATTTTAGAATAAGATCCTGTTGAATGAATGATGACAACATTAAACTCAGACTAAAACTATACCAACTATTTAATATTTGATGTTACATTTTAGGCAATATTCCCCAATAGAGACACTCCATTGTATATCACTAGTGGTACTTCAAAGTCGTCGAGTGCACGTACACAATTAAACATGCGACATAGAGCTGACACACATGACAGAATCGAGGCCAGGATAGAGCCCAGTGAACACTCCATCCGTTCGATTTGAGTACGGGAATTCGTTTGCGTGTTCGGAATAGCTGATCGCCAAATTTTCAAACAATACAAAGTATTCAGTTGTCTATTGTCTGTGTTTTTGTCTCGTTGAGGACTGTTCTAACTGATTCTATTGGGCTAGTCGTGAGAACACTTGAATAGGGGTTTTCGAAGAAGATTAAGGAGTTGCACTACATTCAACAGTGTCAACAATGGCATTTTTGAGGCATTATTAAAAAAATGAAAGATGCGTTCCTAAAATTTAAAATTGTCTCTATTGGTAAATGTTAAAATGTAGCATCTCTTAGGTTCTATGAAGTTGATTTGCTAATATTTTCTTTTTAGCCTTATTTCGTCCATTACTTAGCATAGGCCGCCCTCAACTATTTCCAATTATGGCCTTCTTATCAAATTCAGTTCCGCAAGTCGCTTAATGATGTCATACCTCCTATCATCCAGTCTTCCTCTAACCTTTGCTTTATGACATATTTTTTACACTCCATCGATTTTCTTTACCTCTTTGCTTTATGTCTTTTCTCTGATATACTTATTTCTATTTCTTTTTCTAAAACATATACCTTTTTCCAATGTCATTTGTGTCATTCTTAACTTGTGACCAATTTGTAGTGTATGTCGGAGATAACGAAACAGTTGGTTTCTCAAGTGGCGAAAGTCTAAAGACTGTATGGTTTATATTATCAGAAACAGGATATTTATGATTTTGTACTTTTGTTTACGATTGGTACGTTTATTATGTTCCATTACAAATTTGCCAGCAGGGGATCGTGGGTGATTCATAAATAAATAATCACCCGACGAGCTGTTGATTACGTGATAGTCTATGAGTCAGGTGTTATGCACGATGTTTTTCAGGAGAATCATATCGAAACGAACGAAGTCAGTTCTGTCCGAACTTCGAGCGTGGTAAGATCGTAGAAGGCTATGGCGTAATCGGGATCTCGTCGCGGTTCCGAGTAGAATACCTTGCGTACCAATTTGGATTAGTAAAGTCATGTCGCTACGCCGATCGAACTTATTTTAGGTGGCACCCGAAATAAATTGATCATTAAGATTATCTATTGTTTGCATAGTTTGAAACTGCAGTGGTCATTATGGTGCCTTCGGTCAATTTAGTGTGATTATTATTTGTCAAATAAATGCCCAGCCCCACATTTATTTCCCCTTGGGATCAAACCCGACAAGTATATATAAGTCAAATTTGTTGTATACTGAGATAATTTTTTTGTGTGCCAGAACTTGGACATACCCCTACATATACAGGATGTTTGGTAGAAGGTCCGCCAAACATGGAGGGCAGATAGGTCGATTCTTGTTATATATTATGTAGCCCCTACAACAACTAGATATATTAGGGTTTTTGTTTTTAATTAAATTTTTGTTTCTTAATTTTCAGATTTTTACATTTGAAAGGTTATAACTTTTTTATTTTTCACTGCATTTTTATCACATAAACTTAAATCTAATCTATGATGTTTGATTGCTCATCTGCATTTGATATTTGACACAAATAATTGGTTGAAAAAAATATATGAGTCCATAAAAAAGTGATTAAGATAAACAATTAATCACATTACAAAAAAAAATTAGAAGCACATCGAGAACTTCAAATGCTTACAAAAACTTCTCTACTTTAACCCCTTTCCAACGATATATCACACGTATTGGAGAGCAATCAGTATCATAATAAAATTTGAGATTGTAAGTTACAAGGTTAGAACTACAAAAAATAAAACATACATCAAGTTGTCATAATTTGTTATATATTTTGTTCAAATCGGCTTGTACCGCTACGGATGCAATCGCGACACATTTTTCTGACTCCTACAACACTGGTGGTCTCGAGTCACGTCTCATCCCAAATAATTTATTCTTTCTCTTAATTGCTTGACCCATCCACATACAAAAAAATCAAAGGGAGTCAGGTCTAGTGACCTTGGAGGCCATAGTATAGGGCCAGTTCTCTCAATTCAAGCGTTTGGAAATAAAATGTCCAGGAGCTCTCAGACGGTTCGACTATAAACATGAGGTAACGTTCGCTATCGAAGACGTGCGGTGCAACCAAACTCTATTACCCGCAGCATGACTGAAATGTACTAGTGATAATAATTACTACTAACGATATTAATTCTCACTACACAGGGTGAGTTTTTTTATGATCAGTATGGGGATCTCGGAAACTAGCGGAGATAGAGCAATGGTTAAATTGAGAAAGATTTGCAGTTTTACTGGTCCAATTTAATGACATTTTCGGATTTTTGTAAAAAGTCATGGCTTACTAGATATTTTGAAAAAACCAAATTCTGTCGATTTAGTCAAATCCCTCAGCTCCATTGTTTTTTATTTTATAAAAAAAGTGTAAATATCAAAATTGAAGCGAATTGTATCCCGAATATGATTGTCATGTCCTCGTTTGCGTGACAGCTCTCGTTTTCGAGATATGACACAAACTTATCTTTTTTTGAATGGAAACCATAGTTTGGCTATGACCTCAAAAACTCGGACATTTTTAGAGCTTTTCAACGATATAATACCCGATATAGTTATTCATAAAAATAAAGGAGTTATGGATGCTTTTCTCTCTTATTTTCACTTTTAACGTATTTAGCCATGAAATAGATTGATTTATGAATAACTATTCCAAAAAACATTGAACGATTTTTTTATTAGGTATATCAGATATAACAAAAAAACTAAAAAAAGTAGGTACTCACTAAAAACATAAAAATACATAATAATGGTTACAATTTATGTTCGAAAAGTCCACCATTGTTATTTAGACAAAAATTGCGTCTTTTTAAGATTGACATTACCGCTTTCCTCACAGACCGCCTATCAATTTCTTCAATTGCTTGTAATACCGCCTCCCTTAGGTCACCAACTGTCTCATACTTTCTTTTGTATACTTTGCTTTATAGCGCACCCCATAAATACAAGTCTATAACTGCCAAATCGGAAGACCGGGGTAGCCATTCGCGTAGGCCATTTCTTCCTATCCAAGAGTTTGGATAGATATTATCTAAGTGTTGTCTTACTAATAACTAGTTATGATCAGGTGCTCCATCATGTTGGAAACACTCAATTTTTAACGAGTTCTCAAATTCAAATTATGCAACATCTATTGCAAAGTGTATTGCAAGGAACGCAAGTAGCGCTCTCCAGTAAGTGATTCGTTATAGATAAAAGGCCCCAGAATAGTAGATCCTATGATACACCAAACATTAAAACCAAATTTTATCTGGGGTCGTCTTTGTTCTACATGGAGAGGGTTTTCTTTAACCCAGATATGCTCATTGTGTCTATTGAAAATACCGCAGTAAATCTAGTTTCATCTGACCATAAGAACTTTAATGGAAACTGTGGATTGTCAAGGCACCTGTTTCTAAACCAAAACAAAATACGTCGATGTTCGTTACCAGCATGCAAAGTTTGAGAATCTGAAAGTTTGTACGGGTGGACTTTTTGCGCTTTCAGTACCTTAACTACAGTTCGTTGAAATGTGCCAGCTTCTGCCGCTATCTCACGAGTTGACGTAGATGGATTTTGATTTACCATTGGCAAAACATTTATTTGTGCTGCTTCGTTAAATTGATTACGTTCCTTTGGTGGTTTAGTAAAAGATCCATATCTGCGTAAACTATCGTAAAGCCTCTTAAATGCACATAGAGCAGGTTGACGATGATTAAAATATCTATGGAAGTATTCCTCAGCTACACGAACTGAATTTTTATGGCATATGATATAACATTCTACCATATTCAGTTTTTTTTCGTTAGAATATTAAAATCGACTGTCAGTTCAGCACTACTAATGGAATTACTCTCAAATGAGGAAACGTCAACTGAAAACAATCTTTTTCATGGCTACCTACGTTAATACGTTAAATGTGAAAATAAGACAGAAAAGCATCCATAACTCGGTTATTTTTATGAATAACTATATCGAGTATTATATCGTTGAAAAGCTCTAAAAATGTCCGATTTTTTGAAGTCATAGCCAACTATGGTTTCCATTCAAAAAAGATAAGTGTGTGTGATATCTCGAAAACAAGAGCTGTCACGCATACGAGGACATGACAATCATATTTGGCATACAATTCCCTTCAATTTTTATGTTTACACTTTTCTTATAAAATCAAAAACAAAGGAGCTAGATGGATTTGACTAAATCGACAGAATTTCGTTTTTTCAAAATATCTAGTAATCTATGACTTTTTACAAAAAACCGACAGTGTCATTAAATTGGGCCAGTAAAACTGCAAATCTTTCCCAATTTATCCAGTGCTCTATCTCCGCTAGTTTCCGAGATCTCCATACATACAAAAAAAACTCACTCTGTATATCTAGTTTCAGTTGCAGTTCCAGCTCTTAGTTATGGAATCCTCCCTAAATTTAATACTAGTAATTTAATTAAAATTAATTTGATATGTGAATGCAAATCCTGGTTATAATAATCCCAAATGAGAGACCTCACATATTTAATAGCAGAGATTCTCCTATTTCATAACCACCTTGTTTATGCGCACAATGAAAATTAAATTTCTCGGTCATATTCGCCCCGTTATGTTTCCCACAAAACTATCCTTTTACTACGTATTTTCAACGATAAACTTTTCGTCTGTTTCCCCAGTTTTACTAGCACAACGTAACTCAGGGAAATTAATTTTTGTTTTATGCGAGATACGATTTTGTTTTTGAGATTCCTTTGATACAAACGGAAAACAAACGAATACCGTTTTAGATGTAATTAAAGCTATTTTCGTTTAATTCATCAAACGGATTGGATGATGTGGAATTGGCAATCTAATATATAGAAGTCAATTTTTGTTGGAATTTTATGTGCTGCTATACACTTCATCTGATCCCTACACAACTTTGACAACTTTGGTCCTTTATGCGTCGATGTATACAATAATCTGACTGCTATGAGACTTTAATGAGTAGAATATACGAGGGTGAATCAAATATGAACCGGACTTTTCTGTTTCTCGCCCTGTAGGTAATTCGAGTGGCGTGACGTCTCGATATATGTTAGGTAGGGATGTTACGAAGAGGGGAGTTCGTCGGTTTGGCGAGGCGTAGTTGATGCGCTGTTAGTAGCATCATGTCAGAGCAAGAGGTGCATACGTCTGTTGCGCAACGTGTTGTTATCAAATTTTTGGCGCGGGAGGGCGTTAGACCGTCTGAAATTTTGCGTCGACTATCTGCACAGTTCGGCAATGAAACACATTCAAGGACCCAAGTGTACGACTGGCACAAAAAGTTTTCAGATGACCGAGAGACAGTGGAAAATGAGCCTCATGCACACCGTCACATGACAAGCATCAATAAGGCGAATATCTACGCAATTCGTGAGCTGATTGAAGGCGTACTGCTGATCGATTTTACTGCGAACTACTCCAGCAAGTGAAACACCGCTCGGCCACATACAGCTGCATTGACTCTAGGAAAATTGAACAAAATGCATTGGGAAACCCTTGAACACCCGCCTTACAGTCCTGATTTGTCGCCATGTGACTACCACATGTTTGGGCCACTTAAAGAAGAACTGGGAGGCCACCACTTTGAGGACAACGAAGGTGTAGAAACGTTTGTGCGCAATTGGTTATCGACACGACCAGTTTCATTCTTCGAGAGAGGTATTAAAAAACTTCCGATTCGGTGGGAAAAATGTATACATAAGAGAGAAGACTATGTAGAAAAATAATATGTATTAAAATTTGTATTGATCGTACCAATAAAATTTTTAAAACAAAAGTCCGGTTCATATTTGATACACCCGTAGATTAAGGTATTAAAGTAAATGATAAATTCATTTATTGCAGGTAATTCTGAATATTAATTAAAAATCCTGAAACAGATTAACGGTATTACAGTTGCTCCTTCAATCCCCTAAGTAAAAATTTCCACTAATAAAATTTAAATGAAATGGGAATAGGGTGCGATCTAAGACTTTTGATGTTTGGAGATCAAGAAAAAAATAATTTTATATTTTACTACTTTAGTAGCTCTCAAGTCAAACAGACACAGTTATATTTTGCAAACAAAAAAAAGTATAATCAGATCATTTTGTGTCATTATGGACGTATTTATACTCAAACACGTAACAAGGAAAAAACTACTGCTTCACCAAGACAACGCATCTATCCCCAAATCTATTAAAATGGTGTTGAAATTGAGTTAATGGAATTGCTTCCACATGCCCCGTATTGGCCAGATATGGCCCCAACTGACTTCTACGCGTTCCCAGATCTCAGAAAGACGCTTCGATGATGAAGTTTAGATCTACTCCACCTTATATTTCAACCATCCTGTATAGTCAACAACTTCTAACATTTTTTGAAGCCCTCTGTATAACTGTAATTATACTCCGTCCTATAACGCAAATATCCACTCTGTATAACTATAGTTTTGCCCCGCTCTTATTTTAATCACCTTGTATGCGCAACTACGTATATACCACCCAATACAATATGTTTTGAACCAACCTGTATAACTAATACAATTACAACTTATATTTGAACCATCCTTCTATACAACTGCTTATGTACCACCTAATATCACATGCACGCACGCATACACCCACAAACGTGTACCATACACAATCACCGGCATAACAAACTTTCCTTTCAATAAACTAAGGGAATATTTTTTATCATTTCACGCGAGTATAGGCCCCTTCACTTAACTTCGTCTCTAAAAGAAACTGACTTCAAATTAATCAAAATGAAAACCATTACAAACACCGTGAACGATATACTTTCATGGCATATTTTGACATTTAAACTAGATATTTATGATGAAAATTTGCATATATTTTTCCGATTTTCAGAAAAATGCAATGTTTTACGTTATGGAAAAATATACGGAATCAAGATGAAACATATCTTTGTAGAATACAATTTATAATATTCAAATTGCTTGAGCAATTTTAGAGAAAACAGTGAAGATTCATTGAAATTGAAACCGTAAATTTCATATTATAGTCAATTATATGGGACCTTTCTGTAATGTTCCTTGATATAATACAGTTTAAATTATCAAACTTGCCCAAGCGGTTTTTGAATAGACGTGGGTCATGCATAAAAAAAAGTTGCCGACGAACTGATAACCTCCTCCTTTTTGGAAGTCTGTTAAAAATTTAAAGCCATTAACAACGAACTCAGAATCGACTCTGAAACTTTTGGTATTTTCTTTCAATATACAGCTTTTTATTTCAATTGTGGTGTTATTCCCAATAAAACCTAAAAATATGTCTTAGTTTATGTCGTAAATTGTTTATAAATGATCGGAGCATTCATAAATGCAATTTATTTAAATAATTTTACTGAATTTTCAAATTCAATTTACTCTAAAATTGTTGAAAATATAGATTTGGACAAAGATATTTTTTTACATAGAATTGTTAAGATTTTATAAATATGTAGGGACAATAGAAAAAAAATACGGGTCGAAAACTTCTTTTACCAACCTAAATAGGACCCTTATAATTTGCATGTTGAAAAACGGAGTAGAACATCCTACTTAACGTAAAAAGTTATGTAAGATCCATACATTTTTTTCTTATTTATTTTCAACCGTTTTGTCATCTATATAAATGAGTTTATTTTGGGTTGTATTAGTGCGATGTGTAAATATTTTTTGGAACACATTAATTTAAATCTTAAACAATCAAAAAACAATAGATCAGTTATCAATCTTTAGTGTTGCAGAAGGACTAAAGATACAATGAAGAATATTTACAAATGATTTTTAAGGAGCACCATATGTGTTTGCAAAGAATATTAATGCCTATTCGCAAGAACGTACCCAGTTTATGGTTAAGGGAGATATAAATTAGAAAAAAATAAATCCTAGAGGTGGGCAAATCGGAAAAAAAAAAATGTTATAAAGAGACGGACAAATTTTTTGGTTTTTATGGAAAGTTTTAATGGCTCACGGAAGATTTTTCAAGTCTAGCGTGGAAGTAGGGGGTGGGGGGCAACTGTACGCCGAAGCCTATTTGTTGTTATTATCGTGAATATAATGGTGCCCTATTTTAAATGACATAAGAAGAGAATTATTTTTAAATGAAAATTTAAAACTTTTTTCATTGAACATATGTTAGATTACACACTGAGTAATATATAATTGTGTCAACTGTATGTCAAAATTATGAATTTCAAAAATTTCAATTAACTTATGCGTCGGATTCCCGTTTAAACCGTCGGGGTAACCGCACGTGTGTGTTCGTCTTAGGTTAAGTTAAGCAGGTCCAGCGCCTGATATCCACAGTATAAGCCATCAACCGAGTAGTGAACCCATTTTTGGTTATAAAATTCCCTTGTTTTCCATAAAGACGCTTTGATAGTGAAAATGACGCTCTAAGAATGATTAGTGATAATTGGTGTTATTTGCGTGTAAAACGGGAATCTAAGGCTACCCCGATTATGTAAATAGTTTTCGATATTTATCTACTTAATCATACCTACTAGCTATATATGGGGAAGAATTATTAGACATTTTATTTCAAGAAATTGTTTATTTTCAATATTTTTGTATTCGACACATATGCAACTTCTCGGTAATTGATCTATCACAAGTGAAAAACAGTAAAGTGAAATCTATCTTTAACTGGAAAAAGGAAAAGAAATCCAAGGAATTATGTGTATTATGGTCAATAAGATCGAAAGATCAAGACCACTACCGGCCGCAAGACCAACCTTGGAAGAAGAAGAAGAACTTATGCGTCATATGTTCCTTTTTAAATAAAAGGGTGTTCCAATTTGAAGAAAATTTCGTACAGAATATGGAAGAGAAAATTGTCCGTCAAATGTTACCATTTTAAAAGATGAAAAAAGCAAAACATATCATCGTGGACGTTCAGAAGAAAATATTGCAGCTGTTAGTGCTAGTGTTGCTGAACAACCAAAAACATCAATTCGTCATCGCGCATAGCAATTGAACATTCCAAAAACCACTTTATTCAGAATTTTGCACATCTTCAATTAAAGGCTTACAAGATTCAGATAACGCAAGAAATAAAGTCAACAGACTTTGGTTTACGTCGTCAATTCGTTAATTGGGCCATACAACAGAAACTCGAAAATGTGATTTTTTTTCAACAAAATCATCTTCAGCGATGAAGCACATTTTGAATTTGGTGGATTTGTTAACAAGCAAATTTGTCGAATCTGTGGTGAAGCTAATCCACGAGAAATAATGAAAAGACCGATACATCCACAAAAAAAAACTGTTTGGTGTGGTTTTTTGGCTGGTAGAGTGATTGGTCCATACTTTTTTGAAGATGACAATGGAAATGCTGTTAGTGTGAATGGTGATCGATATCGAATGATGCTTACTAACTTTTTGTGGGATGAATTGGAGCATATTGATGTGCAGAATATGTTGTTCCAACAGGACGGTGCAACATGTCATTCAGCAGCTCAAAACAACCATCTTTTGAAACAGACATTTAGTAATCGAATAATTGCTCGAAGAGTAAACATTAATTGCCCTCTAGATCTTGCGATCTAAGACCTCCAGATTTTTTCCTATGGAGATATTTGAAAGAAAAGGACTGTTTTCAAGTAATTGAACTGCAGTTATGCCAGAAAGTTATCAAAAATTTTGGCAAAGGATTAGAAGCTTGTCGTACAGCAGCAGGTGGTCACTTACAAGATATTGTTTTCCGTTACTAAACCGAAACAAGAATTAATACTTGAGTTCTAATAAAATAATGACAATTATTTCAATTCACCTGAAATTTATAACCATTGCTCAGAATGACACAAAAAACAGACACAGGGACACAACGAGAGACGGAAAGTATATTTCGTAAGAAGCTTCCGCTTTCATCGACCAGTCTCAAATCACTGCCGCTTTTTATAAAAAATCAATTTTGCATTGGAACACTCGATATTTTTATTGACAGCTGTAATAACCAAAACGCATTAACTTTAATTTTCCCATTTAAATTGTAACTAATTTCCCAAATGGCTAATTAAAAAGCATTCGTGAGGTACCCAATATTGTCACCAATAACAAGAGGAACAGTTTATGATTGTCTCAAATTACATTCCATATGAACGAAATGCGAAAAATATTCAATACTGTCAATATAACAACCATGAATTCCCCATTTCAATAACATTAAATTCGCAAAACTTTTTGAATGCATCCCCATTTGCATTTGTCGAAATTAAATTGGCACCGTTATACATACTATGCGATCGGAAATTTTATTTACCTTTTACGGACGAACTTCTAAATTTGGATAATTGTATAGAATTCTGGCTCGTTATTTCGATTCATAGCTCGTAACGCTTTGTGGAATATTTGAAATGCTGTTAGGTTTCATATAATTCAGCCAACTGATGCATTTCTTTTGCTATTTAACAGAGCTGATTTAATTGTATGTTTTGCTATCGGTTTTGAGTATGAGCCATGTATGATGTTAAATATAGGGTAATCCACTGAAAACCGTCCAGCAAAGCTTGATGAGTTGAGAAACCAGAAACAGCAATGTTGCCAATTAACTGCGGACCCCCAACTAAAGAGAAAATATGCCTATCCACAAAGGCTATAAAGAACAATAAAGTTGCATTTTTAGTTTTCTCCTGATATCTCACAGTTTAAAACCAGCTTTAATGCAACTGATATTACAGATTTGAAGAGAAATTAGCAGTTAAAAATACTAGAATTTGTTACAACTATCCCTATCACTAGGGTTGGTTGTAACAGGGTAAGGCGATGGTTGCAACACTGTAAGTAAAAACAAAATTACTTTTATAATCAACATATTTATTCATATTCAGCCTGTTCATTACATATTTTAAAGCCATTGACAACGAAGTCAGAATCGACTTTGAAACGTGTGGTATTTTCTTTCAATATACAGTTTTTTAATTCATTTGTGGTGTTACTCCCAAGAAAACTTAAAAATAATCAGCCTTTTAAGTTTCAATATATAAACCGAAACAATCCTCGATCCTCGTTGTCTGAATCATCACTATTCTTAATTATTTTAACATATTCTTTCTTCTTATGTGTTTTCTTAACAACTATAGCTGTTGGATTTTCTGACACTATAGGAGTCGAGAAAATAGATTTTTTACCTTCTTTGACTCCAAGCTTCCTTCCTTCTTGCTCTTAAATTTCTAGCTTATTTGGAGTCACAGTCATTATTGCTGTGTTTCTGCCCTTCCTTCCCTTTCCATTATACTTCCTGGGTCTTGCAATTGGTAGCAGTTTAACTTCATAGGGACTATATGATGGCATTGTTTCGTCTTGACCTCATGATTTTGATGAAATAGCCACATCTACTTCCGAAATAGCTGTTGATGACAAGGCCAATTTTGGTAGAAGTATCAGTGAAGCTGATGAAGCTACCAATGGTGACTTTACAAATGTTGTTTGAGGGTGTAGAGGCAGTATATAATCAATAGAAATTGGTAACACTTGTGATGATTTTGAATTAGGCATCGCATCAGTCTGACGGAATTAGGTTTCATAATGGAATAATGGAACTGCAACATCATTTAACCGCCGATCATAGACGAATTCAACATCTTCCAACAACGTTCAAAAGTCCAAATACATTGCAAACAAGTGGTTGCGTCTTGTATGTACAGTGTGGTGGGAAAGTCAAAAGAATTATACCAAAATCTATACATAAGTCAATATTTTTCAGTACTATATGTGAACTGTGGTTGCCCAAAAGAAGAATGCACTTATTTTCCCTTGCATGACTCTTAAACTGATTAAAAAATATGTGCATCCAACCACTTCCATTGGCACTTTCAACTGACCCTTGATGTACATCACGGATAAAATGCTCCTTAAACCTTTCTGCAGGAATATGAACATTGGAGGAATACTATTTCCAATGACATTAACTGTAATAGCAACTGTAACCAGCATACCACGTTCTGCTGCAACATTTTTTGTACAGTGGTTATGCCAGTTTCATCCATAACGTCCAAGTTTGCAACGGGATGAACGAGGAAGAGAATTGGCAGATCTAAGCAAACTATTAGATCAACAATTTCTATTTTGCGTAGTCATTTCCAGAAACTCTCAAAATTTTCTGATCTACACAGAGTCATGTGGCAGGTTGATGACTCAACACAACTGCGACTGACACAACAACACGTCCAATTACACCGCCAGACCACTGATCAGAAACTGCTGAAATAGAAAGAGAAGCACCTTCATGGAAGACATATAAATAACCAAGATTATGTCGACAGAGCAGCGTCGAATTACTGGTTGATCTCTGGTCATATATTTCCTGAAACGGAAGGCTTTATACTGGCAATCCAAGATCAAGTAATTCCAACTAAGAACTATCTAAAGTACATCGTTAAAGACCCTTCTATTAACAACAACAGATGCAGGTACGGTTGCCAAACATCTGAATCTATCCAGCATATCGCAGGAGGTTGTCAAGTGTTCGCTGCACCTGAATACAAAGAACGACACGATGCTGTGGCAAAATGCACCAGGAACTAGCACTGAAACTTGAACTATCACAGTCGGTGAGATTGCCATACTGTAAATACAAACCAGAATATGTTTTCGAAAATCACAACTATAAGCTGTACTGGAACCGCGCGATAATGTCTGATCGGACTGTTGCTCACAATAGACCCGATATAGTTTTGGTAGATAAAGTCGCTCGGAAAACAACGGTAATTGACATAGGAATTCCTAACAACAATAATATAAATATCAAGCAGGCTGAGAAAATAACCAAGTATAGGTATTTGGAATTTCAAATAAAGACTCAGTGGGAGATGAACAACACACGAACTGTACCAATTGTTATGTCAACGACAGGACTAGTCCTAAAACATCTATTAAACAATTTAAAATACCTCGGTCTGGACGAACATCTTTACCAACAATTGCAAAAAGCCGTCCTGTTAGGAACAGCCCGGACGGTCAGAAAGTTTATGGGATACTGTCGCCACGACTCTAACCACGGGCCTGAAAACCTGGCAAGGGCTCCCACAGAGCTAAACCCTTTTGATATCTAGGATATCTAGGATTTAGTGAATTTTCCCCTAAAGGCAAGCTATGCGTGCCTTAGAGGGAGTGTGCTGCCATATATTCTATGGTCAAGTCGGGATAAAATCTTATTAGTAGCCAACAAATATGAGATTGGCATATTTTTCTTTCTTTCCAAGAGATGGCGGCAGCAATTTTGAACGTAAAAAATATACTGATTCTTTCGAAAATCCTAGATGTCGGTCTTACATCTTGCGTCTTCAAATTTAACGTAATGCATCAAATGCATAAAGAAGTGTTCGAGAGGACATTCAATTGTGGGAAGCGCAACTGATGAAGGTTCCCTAACCAGAAACAATATGTATTATATTTATATATAATATATATTGTCTTGCGTACAAAGGAATGACACCTCGAAGAGAGTAAAAAATATAACTGTTATCTGTTATTTTCAGTTGCTATACGCAAATAGCAATAACAATAGCCACTACTATTTAAAAATATCAGTTTTGCCCATCTTTAGAAATTACGCTGTGATAAGTGGTCTGGAACTGCCAACCTAGGACCGGAAAAGTGGTTGAGAAAAAAAACCGGTCTTCACGTGGTACAACATGTAACAGTAAAATAAAACATATTATTAAATTTCAATTTCTCTTGATATTTAAATAAAAACAATTCACCTCTAAAATTGTACTGTGTGGACAGTAAATAACTTATTTGAATTATATCCATTAATATTTTACAATAAATTATACAATTTTTAAAATTCAGGAAGTTTAAAAGTGAGTGTATTTCTTACTAATATCAGTCGCATCAATTTAATACCTTTGGTACCAAAAAACAGAATTTAAATATACATTCCAACATTTTAATGCAGAACTTCAAATGTAACTGGAAAACCTGTCATAAACTATTGTATTGTATTTTGTTTCATTAATATATCATTTGGAACAGATGAAAATAAAATCACCAGAACACTGAGATATTCCTAATCAAGGTATATAATAATAGCAGTCATTAAAATTACCAATCCAATATGAAATTCAAACAAAGCGGCCAAACCTCAGCTAATTAGTTAGTAAATTTTCGAATGGTAATTGTTTACGTGTCAAAGCGGTAGCTAGCAAAATGGCCACACTCTGTTTGTAATTCGGTGTACATTCGGTGATTCTCTATACACAAAACAATAATTAGTTATGTATTTATTTCATTTGTCTGAACGAAAAATAAATATTATGCCAATTCACATGATATGTTAATTTTCAAAAGAAATCTGTTGTTTAATTTCGATTCATTAATGTAATCAAAACTTGTTTGTATACAATTTAGTGAATGCTACGAATATATTGAATGTAGTGATTTAAACTTGTCATATTCAAAATTTATTTTGTAGTGACATCTAAACATTTATGGTTGTGTCGCGTGAACCGATAAAATAATCACAAATTAACAAGTTTAGACGGCTACCTTTTATATTCCGGGATCAGAGAACAAAAACAAAAATTAATCATCGAAAATCGCTTTATTGTTTTTCAAAATATTCCCCATGAAGATCTATACACTTTGCATGCGTTTGAACCAATTGTCGAAGCACTGAACACAGCAACCGCTTCTTCAGGTATCGAAAAACGTTGACCTCTCAGTTTGTTTTTTACGTACCTACGGGAATAAAAAGAAGTCATTTGGTGACAAGTCAGGACTATACGGCGGATGACTCATCAAATCGATGTTTTGAGTGGTCAAAAATGCAGTTGTTTGAGCCGATGTGTGAGAGCTCGCATTGTCGTGGTGAAGAGTGATCCGTCTTCGGCGGTTGGTTTTCCTCATTTCTTGGAAGACAACTGGCAAACAAATGGTTGTGTACCACTCAGAATTGACTGTTCTGCGTTGTTCTAGTGGTACGGTTGCGACATGTCCAGTTTTTCCGTAAAAAACAGGCGATTATTTGTTTGGAAGTGCTTGGTGCGCGAACAACATTTGTTGGATTCGGTTCATCTTGAAACACCCATACAGTCGACTACTGTTTACTTTCGGGCTCATACGCGTAAATCCACGATTCATCACCTGTCACTATGTCATAAACGTGTTTTGAAGCACCGCGATCGTATTTTTTGAGCTTTTCTTTCAACCAATCGAAACGAGCCTTTTTTTGGACGATTGACAAATTGTGTGGATCCAACGCGAACAAATTTTTTTGACATTAAAATGATTATGCAATATTGAATGTATGCTGATCCCACTAATGTATAAGGTTGACTCAATCTCACGATAGGTCACATGACGATCTTGCAATATCAGTTCGCACACAGCATCAATGGTTTTCGGAACAACAACTGTTTTTGGACGACCTTCACGAAATTCGTCTTGGAGTGAACTACGACCTCGATTAAATTCACCATACCATCGATAAACAGTGGTTCTTGATGGATTTTCATCGCCAAAAATTAAATTAAGTTCATCCGTACACTCTTGCTGACTTTAATCCACGTCGAAAGTTGTAAAAAATAATCGCACGAAAATGTTCACGATTTTTGGCCGAGATGAATCCTTTAAGTTACGGTAAACAACACATAGCGTTCGTATGTCAAAACGTTCTGAGTACGTATAACCTCAAAAATGTCAAACTTTACGATAGAGCTGTCAGTTGTCAGATTGCAATACTAGGGTTGTCCAATCCCGAAATATAAAAGGCAGCCCTCGTATAGATCAATCACGTTTTACCATCACTTCAGTAGCAGTTTATAGAAAATAAATGATAAAATTTTAACAGCAAATTCCTAAAGATAAATTATTTAATTTAAAAAAATCAAAAATCTTCACACCTTCAGCTTTTACACTATAGTACTTCCCAAAGTAAATGATAAAGGTATAATAAGCTATTTGAGTTATAATGGCGTATAGTGTGGATTTAAGGGAAAAGGCAGTATCGATGATAGAAAAAGGAAAGACAAAGGTTGAGGTGGCGGAGCTTCTGGTTTTTTTTTGCTAATATTATGAGAAGTAATAAAAAAACAATGGACAAGTTGTAAAGTCAAAAATTCTGCTTAATGTGTGTATATATCAAACTACTAAAAAGTATATATTTTTTCAAAAATGCATTACATTCTTTTTAGGCTTCCGCATCACATCAATTTTCTCCTAAACTACCGGACAGAAAAGGTTGAAATTTGGTTTCAGTATATAGTTTGATGACTCGATCAAGAGTACACATCGTAAATGAAGAAATTTTGGTTTTAGGGTTACTTCTTGGAGAAAAACTAAAAAAAATCCACCGTTCCCCCAATTATCTCCGAAACTATAAGAAGTAAAATTTGAAAAAAAAATAGAGATAGAGGGCCTCACCTGAATTTTACCGGAAGATACAGAGAAACGTCTACTATTAATTTTGGGGAAAAAATTACAAAATTAAATGGAAAATATAAATTAAAAATTGTTTACACATCCTGTAATATATGAAATGAAATGGCTCATTATGGCAAAAAAATATATTTTTTTCATATTTTTGAAATAAACATATAAAAGATTTTAAATAAAATATAAAAATGTTTACCCGTTCCCCCTACCTTATTTCCGAAACTATAAGCGGTAAAAATTTGAAAAAAATAGGGAAATAGGACATCACCTGAAGTTTACTGGAAAAATAAGGAGAAACCCCTAATATTAATTTTAGGGGGCAAATTACAGCACTAAATGGAAAACATAAATTTAAAATGATATATCAAATCAAAGGGCTCATTATGAGGAATACAAATATATTTTTTTCACATTTTTTAAATTAATATTTTAAAATATATTAACAAAAATATAAAAACAAATTACCTATTTCCCCCTTTTTTCCTCAAATTATAAGACCTAATATTTTTTCTTTACAGAAAAAATACGAAGAAATCCCTAATATTAATTTGGTGGGTCAACCCTCGAAGTTTCCTTTGACTTATATTTTCATTCGAGATTATATATGCTGTCTCTATGAATTTTCTTTTGCACCAGTCCTCTTCCTTGTCAATTGCTCTGGCCTGGTCCCAGTTGATATTATGGTTTTCGGTCCATGCGTGACTAGCTAGCCCAGACTACGTTACCTCCGCTTTTTGAGTCGCTTTGCCTCTCCAATGTAAAAAACTTCAAACGCCTTGGCCATTACCAAGGCTGGACAAACCACCCAGGCAGGAAGAGGACAACACGGTAGCAACTCTACTATTACCGTATACTAAAGGCTTATCGGAGAAACTTAAAAGAATTACACACAGCTATGGCATCGAATGATCTTCAAAAGCAACAACACATTGAGTAGCATAATAACAAGAACGAGGCCCGACGCACCAGCAATACCAAATAACTGTATATACAGCATACCGTGTGAATGTATTATAAATATTTAAAAATTTTAAATTCAGGGGGGGATCAAGACGTTTGAAAGTGAGTGTAGGTATTTGCCTCATTTTTCTGAAATATATCTAAGGAAATTTATTTCATTATGCTAATATTAATAACTGAAAGTGTAACATCTTTATCAGTTGCACCTTCGTTGAAGGAGAACAATTATTCGTCATCTTTCTCGTCACTGAACCGTTCAAAATCTAACCTTAAACCTCTATCAACGACTTCCAACGAGAAAACTTTACTTATCAAAGTTTACCCGAAAGTTCTCTAAAATATTTCACCTATTTGGAACTATACATACAGCTCCTTTCATGAATAAATAAGCTTCTGGAAAGAAGTAGGGAACGTGAGATATGGAATGCAAACTTTTCTTTGAGTTTTCTTTCCAGCTAATGTATTCTTTATAATCTCTTATTCAGGAAGTTCGAATTTTTCTTTATTCTTTAATTTCAGTGGGATATAAGAGTGAGACGGTAAACCGCGTGGGGGACGAAATATAAATAAAAGTGTATCAAAAACAAATAAAAAAGAGTGGCAGTTGTAACCGACCGTTTAAACCGAAAGATTTTCACGAGAACATATTTTGCCTACTCTTCTTTGTTCTTACAAAATGAAATTAATTTGATGCCAACTAAAATATCTACGAACAAAGTCAATTGAAAATTTTACAATGGCTAAATCTGAGAAACGAAAAAAGGTATTAAAAACTCCTCAAATTATTTTCTATAAATTCTAGGGGGAGTTAAATCATAAACTAACTAATCCATCCCGATTAAATAACTTACCCCAACCACCTAACTAAGTAGTATTGAATGGTTACTCCCTACTTGTGAAACCTCAATCCTCATGTTAAAGTTCTCAAAAAATGCCTTTCAGTGATACTTTTTACCAAGTATTTAAATAATATTTAATTAAAATGTATACAAGGTGATTCAAATTCATCTCTCATCATTGGGATCTCGGAAACTATAGGCGATACGAATAAGTTTCAATGGGGTCATAATTAAGCTATTTAGTGTTTGAAAAATTCCGCTTTTCTTAATTTGAATACTTCCGAAGATATCCGAAAAAATTCAAAGTTGGAAATTAAATTTTTTTTTGTTTTTCATAACGTTTTTGACGAGGAAACCCAAAACCAGAAACAGATTTTCTTTGCCACTATTCTCAGCTATACATGACCTGGTCAGATTTGCCATCCTACGTTTTTCTGCTACAATCATCAAATTTTTGGCCGTTGGATTTTTCTCCAAAAAATACGGCATTGCATTCTGAATTTTTTTGATATAAAACTTATTATAATTTTCTTTCTTAAAAACACTAATATTTAAGTAAAACGTATATTATCTGATTTGGCGTTAAATCGACCGCCCTTATCTTCGATAATATTGAAATAAAATTTTGTCAAAAATAGAGAATATAGGTCCTATCCCAAAGTTTACTGGAAGAACATAGTCCTACCAGTATTTTTATTTGGCGGCTTTTAAAATTAAATAAAAAATACAAAACAAGGCAGTTTTCAAGCGCAACATCTAATATATCAAATAAAAAGGCGACTCATTAAAAATTAAAATATGTTTTTTATATTTTTTAAAAATAACTTATTTAAAAAATTATAAGAAAAATAAGCAATATTTTCACACATTTCCCTCTATATCTCCAACACTTATAAGTTTTAAAAAAATGTAATATCCTAATATTAATTTGGGGGCAAACTATTAAATTAAACGAAAATTGAAATAACAGAAGTTCATCATTCAATATATCAAATAAATGGTCTCGTTATGAGTATATATTTTTGTATTTTTAAAATAACTTGTTTTCAAGGAGATTTACAAAATATACAAAATTCGAATTAGTCCTACCTTTATCTGCGAAATTATCGAGTGTAAAATTTGGAAAAAAATGATAATATCGGGCCTCAATCAAAGTGTACAGGAAACAGAATGTGAAAATCAAATTAATTTTGGAAATAAAATATGAAATTTAATTTAAAAAAATGCAAAATAACATCTTTTTTGTCATCAAATGAAATGTCTCGTTCTAGCAAATACAAATATATATTTTCTCTATTTTTAAAATAACTTATTAATTATTATTTAAGTAAATAAAGAGATAGAGAATATAGAGCTTCACTCAAAATTTACAGAAAAACTACAGGGAAAATCCTAATCGCAATTTTGAGGTCAAATAAAAAAATAAATTTCAAGCTCATCATGTAGCACATTACATAAAAACGCTCGTTCTGAGAAATAATATGGAGTATTTTTTGTAGTTTTTAAACAAATAGTTTCAAAAAAGTTAGGGAAATATAAGAAAATCAGCTGATATAATTTTGAAAAAGCTGCAATAAAACCTAAGCTAATTTTGAAGACAAACTAGAAAATAAAAATATATAGTATGATTTGTATGTTAATTATTAGTAGTGAATCAGACCTGTATTAGAGTCCTGCATTAATAATATCAGCTATATTTAACAATTTATAGCAATTAATAAGTTTTTAAAATATTTCCAATTAAATTTAGAAAAATACTGGTAGAATATGTAAATATACGATCTTCGAGGTGTCATTCTGTTGTTTTCATTGTGTCTCGAACACTTATTTATATATTTGACACACACCGGTAAATTTGTAGCCCCGAGATGTAAAGACCGACATCTAGGATTTTCGGGGAAACTAGCACAGAGAGCTTCGGAATCTGGAATCTTTCCATTTTGATGATGTTATCCCATAACTCCTAGGTGGCATTCTAACCTGGGAGTTACGGGATAATAGCTCCAGATGCGGAACTTCTGTGTGCTAGTTTCCCCGAAAATGTCGGTCTTTACATCTCGCGTCTATAGATTATTGTACATATAATACAATTGATGCATATTTAATATTCACCTTAATAATGTTTACATAACAGACTCTAAAAATGTATATTTACAAACTAGATATTAGTACCACTTTTTTAATATACAGAGTGAGTTATTTTATGATCTCGGAAACTAGCAGAGATAGAGAAATGGTTGAATTGGGAAAGATTTGCAGTTTTACTAGCCCAATTTAATGACACTTTCGGATTTTTGTAAAAAGTCATGGCTTACTAGATATTTAAAAAAAAACGAAATTCTGTCGATTTAGTCAAATCCCTCTAGCTCCTTTGTTTTTAATTTTTTAAAAAAAGTGTAAATATCAAAATTGAAGGGAATTGTATCCCGAATATGATTGTCATGTCCCCGTTTCCGTGACAGCTCTCGTTTTCGAGATATGACACAAACTTATCTTTTTTTGAATGAAAACCATAGTTGGCTATGACCTCAAAAAAATCGGACATTTTTAGAGCTTTTCAACTATATCACATTTGATATAGTTATTCATAAAAATAAAGAAGTTATGCATGTTTTTCTCTATTATTGTCACTTTTAACGTAGGTAGCTATGAAAAAGATTGTTTTTACTTTGACGTTTCCTCATTTGAGAGTATTTCCATTAGTAGTGCTGAACTGACAGTCGATATTGAAGTTTTCGTGATAAAATGTAATATTCTAACGAAGAAAAACTGAATATGGTGGAATATATCATATGCCATGAAAATTCAGTTCGTGCAGCTGAGGAATACTTTCATAGATCTTTTGATCGTCGTCAACCGGCTCTATGTACATTTAAGAGGCTTTACGATAGTTTACGCAGATATGTATCTTTTACTAAACCAGCAAAGGAACGTAATCAAATTAACGAAGCAGCACAAATAAATGTTTTGGCAATGGTAAATCAAAATCCATCTACATCAACTCTTGAGATTGCGGCAGAAGCTGGCACATCTCAACGAACTGTAGTTAAGGTACTGAAAGCGCACAAGTTCCACCAGTACAAACTTTCAGTTTCTCAAACTTTGCATGCTTGACAATCCACAGTTTCCATTAAAGGTGATATGGTCAGATGAAACTAGATTTACTAAGTGTGGTATGTTCAATAGACACAATGAGCAAGAAAACCCTTTCCATGTAGAACAAAGACGACCCCAGATAAAATTTGGTTTTAATGTCTATGACGAATCACTTACTGGGAATCGGTACTTGCATTTCTTGCAATACACTTTTCAACACATGTCGCATCATTTGAATTTGAGAGCTCCTTTAGAAATTGAGTGGTTCCAACATGATGGAGCACCTGCTCATAACTCGTTATTAGTAAGACAACACTTAGATAATAGCTATCCAAACCCTTGGATTGGAAGACATGGCCGGTCTCCCGATTTGGCAGTTATAGACTTCTATTTATGGAGTGGGCTAAAAATCAAAGTATACAAAAGAAAGTATGAGACAGTTGGTGACCTAAGGGAGGCGTTATTACACGCAATTGAAGAAATTAATAGGCGGTTTGTTAGGAAAGCGGTAATGTCAATCTTAAAAAGATGCAATTTTTGTCTAAATAACAATGGTGGACTTTTCGAACATAAGTTGTAACCATTATTATGTACTTTAATTTCTTAAGTTTTTAGTAAGTACCTACTTATTTAGTTTTTTCGTTATATCTGATATACCTAATAAAAAAATCGTTCAATCTTTTTTGGAATAGTTATTAATAAATCAATCTATTTCATGACTAACTACGTTAAAAGTGAAAATAAGAGAGAAAAATATGCATAACTCTTTATTTTTATGAATAACTATATCGAGTATTATATCGTTGAAAAGCTCTAAAAATGTCGGATTTATTGAGATTATAGCCAACTATGGTTTCCATTCGAAAAAAGATAAGTTTGTGCCACATCTCGAAAACACACAAACGAGGTCATGACAATCATATTCGGGATACAATTCCCTTCAATTTTGATATTTACACTTTTTTTATAAATTCAAAAACAAAGGAGCTACTGGGATTTGACTAAATCGACAGAATTTGGTTTTTTTCAAAATATCTAGTAAGCCACGACTTTTTACAAAAATCCGAAAGTGGCATTAAATTGGGCCAGTAAAACTGCAAATCTTTCCCAATTTAACCATTGCTCTATGCCAGCTAGTTTCCGAGATCCCCATACTGATCATCAAAAAAAAACTCACCCTGTATATCCCAAGCTTCTCATTTCCCCTTTTTTCTCTTAAGAACTAATACGCTATACATTAATTTTCTAAAATTCGTAGATTTCAAATCCGACTTGCTTCTCATATAATAACAACATAGGAGATTCACAACGTGCGTTATAAATATTTCTGCAGTTTTGGTTTAAAACTTCGAGGATATTGATTGCTTAGAGCACTTTCGGTAGCAGCTGCAAACAGCTGATCAGCTGTTGTTTATTTCGGTAAAAGTATCACGTTCGCTATTCAGTCCACATATGCTGATAGAAATGGTTATTTTAATGTTTCAGATAAATTTTATGTTGGGGTTGTTACTCTAAAACCGGATTCGTGAATAGGTGCCAGTTTGTTGATAATAATTTAAAATTAGTGAAACTGACACTTTCGATAGATAGCAACGCAAAGAATTGACCAGCTAAATAACAAACTATTCATTTTTGGGTACCTGGATGTGTTTAAATCACAGCTTTTTTCTCACTAGGAGAGTAACTGCAAGTGTATTAAAAATGATAATTCTATATAAAATGTATCCTTGCCCTTGGGTTAATTTTCCTATTTAGCCCAGTTTATTTGGAAAATACGTGACATAATTAACAGTAGAACAAATAATTTATATTTAAAAAAGACTTCAGCTGACTTAAAATAAAAAAAAACCGTTTGCAATCAATCAGGCATATCTCCTTTAAATTTGATTTAAGGTACAATTCTTCTTCTTTCTCTCTTTTTCTACCTCTCTCTTTCCCTTTTTCTAATTTTTATTCTTTGTCTATGTTTTCCAAATATATTTAAGCTTTTTTATTTGTTTTATTATTTTGACCACTTTCTATAAATGTAACTAATTCACTCTAAATTGCATTCACACTCTATATGCTTCTCTGTACTAATCACTCCTATATAACTTATTGGTCTATCATTTTCTGAATCATCCTGTATAACTATAATTCAACTCAACACAATATTACAACAGTCCTAATATCTTTAAAACCACCCTGTATAAGTACAAATCCTCTCCACACTCTTTCTATTTTTCTATTGTTTAAATTATTCCTGCATACCAATAATTTTGCTTCGCTCCATATGTCTAAAATTCCATTTATGCACCTCTTCATGGTCTACCCTATATAACAAAATTCACCTTTTTGACCACATTTTATGAGTATAATTTTACTCTACCATTTATTTCAACCACCCGGTATATGCAACTGCTTCTCGGACACACGTCTATAATTATACCCCGTCTTACGTCCTATAATTCAAATATCCTAAATGCTTACGCTTATGTAATAAATTTTTGATACAGCCTGAATAACAATAACTTTATCCCACCCTTACTTCAAACACCTTGTCTAAGCAACTACTTATGTTCCAAACTATATAACTTTTTTTAAACCGCCCAGTAATTATACTCCACCTTATATTTCAACCATCTTTTATATTCAACTGCTTCTGGCAATTTTTAAAGTCTTTTGAATAACTGTAATTATTCTCCGTCTTATAACGCAAATCGCCACTCTGTACAACTATAGTTTTGCTCCACTCGTATTTCAACTACCTTGTATTCGATAACTAGTTATGTGCCACACAATACAACATTTTTAAAACCACCCTGTATAACTAATTCAATTCCAATTTATATTTCAACCATCCTATGTATACAACTTTTTTTTTGAAGGTGGAAATCCATTATGGACAATTTGAGCTTAGAGTCTATCACTCAAATTGGTGTGGGACTCACACCCACTAAAACCACCTTGTTCTTTCTGCAGTTTATAAATGTGGTTTCTGTTTAAATCTTCTTTCTCCTTTTCCTCTATAATTTCCCTTATCCATTTGTATATAATTTCCTTGTTCTCTTTACTTTCTATCATTAGTTTTATCACGTTAGATGGTGTTATCCTTTCACCAATCGTTGTTTCTGTTCTTGTTTTATTCCCTGCATATCTTTCGCAGTCAAAAACCACGTTGTCTCCTCAATTTGGCACATATCACAGTTACTCTCCCTCATTTTCCCTATCCTTTTCAGCTATGCTTTGACACTACCATGCCCAGACAAAAACTGTGTCATAAAGTAATCTGTACTTCTATATTTGCTGCTCGCCCATTTTGTTAGGTCTGGTATTAGTTTGTTTGTCCATTCCGCTTTTCCCGTTCGCGCATCCCATTCTTTTTGCCATTCTTAGCGTATTATTCCTGTTTTCTCTGTATTTTTTATTTTCGTAATTTTCTCAAAGTTCTTCTACCGTCAGATGGATCGGAGGAATAACGGCTATAACTGATAACATGATGTTCTTATAACTTTTTATCTTCATACCTCTGTGTCATGTTGGTGCCCCGTACAAAAGTGTTGATTGTACCACTCCATAAAGCAGTCGTCTCTTTGCATGTGATGTTCCCTTTATGTTTTTCATATTTTTTCCAAGTTTTGCTAATTTATCACCCGCTTTGCTTACTACATTTACAATATGTGTCCCGTATGTACCTTGGTGATCGATAAATATACCGAGATACTTTACGCTCTTTTATGGTGTTATATTTAGATCTCCCTATTTCTATTTTTATTTTTTCTCTTATTTTCTGCATTTTTGTACCTTTGAGTAGCACCGCCTCGCTCTTTTCCGGTGCCCATTTCAACTTTGCCTCTTTCATCCAGTCTCCTATTATTCTTATTGCCTCATTTGCTTTTTCAACCAGTCTTTCAGCGTTTGGCCACATATAGTGCCAGGTCGTCTGCGTATGCTATCGTATTTGCACCTATGCATACAACTGCTTATGTACCATCTAATATTACATGCACGCACGCACTCACCTACAACCGTATACCATATAGAAGAGTTCGCCGACATAACAAATTTTCATTTCGATAAACTAACGGAATATTTTCTGCTATTTCACGCGACTATAAGCCCCCTAACTTAACTTCGTCTGTAAAAAAAAATTACTTCAAACGAATTAAAATGAAAACCATTACTAACACCCCGTACGATATACTATCATGGTATATATTGACATTTAAACTAGATATTTATGATGAAAATTTGACATTTACCATGATATATTTTTAGGATTTTCAGAAAAAATGGTAAGTTTTATCTTTGCAGAATACAATTTATAATATTCAAATTTCTTGAGCGGTTTTAGAGAAAACAATGAAGATTCATTTAAATTCACTGAAATCTAATCCCTTATTTACACATTTTTCTAATATTGTGGAAAACCCTAAATCTCATGTTATAAACAATTATACGGGACCTTTCTATAATGCTCCTTAATATAATGCAGTGTAAATCATCAAAATTGCCCAAGCCGTTTTTTAATAATCGCTCGTCATACATATAAAAAAAAGTTGGAGACGAATTGATAACCTCCTCCTTTTTGGAAGTCAGTTAAAAATTATAGGAAATTGTAATATCTTAACAACAGAAACCGTGTAAAAACTGTGCGGAATCACCTGTCCGTCACACATTTCGTCACTGTCGTTTTATTTTAGTTCACTTCTTTCGGTGCAGACGCAGTATCCACACCCTATACATAAAGTCAAGCATTTCTTGAAAGTTTATCAAGGGAATTTTCACTTTTTTTTGCTTCAGCATAAGTTGTGAAGAAGGATTCTTTATGTTTCCATTGAAAAGCATCGACTATAATGGCATCTACCTGAGTTTTAGAAATGTAATACAATGGATTTTTAAAAGTTAATAACAACTTGAATTGACTGTTCTTAATAATTAATAATATTAAAATCGACGTTTAAAAAGCAACAACACACTCACAATAATAACAAGAAAGAAATGGATGGGAAAAGCTCATGTTGTTTATTATTGTATATAAATTATTAACATCTTAATCACCTAAAGTGCCTCGAATATCATTCACTGAGATTGCATTCGTCATACAAACAAATGACTAGCGGATTACATCTGAATATGACTGCATCAATACAAGAAGCATGTTCCACAAGAGCTATTCAATTTCCCCACCAGGAAGACAAACTTCATTTACATTTAGAGGCAAATTGCCTTTCATCAGTTAATTTTGAACCAAACAATACATACTTCAAAGTTTCATCTCGTGGATTTGAAATCAAAATCTCCCCCACTGTATATCGCCGTATGTTTCCACAGATATTTTTCGGTTATGTGTGTGAAGTTTGTTTTTCTTTTCAAAACTAAAAAGAGTATATTCGTGAGAGGAGTCTGCATTTGTTAGATACAGCTCGCATCGCTGTAGTTTTTATTCTCTTCTTTTTACTACGAATACTACACCAGAAAATGTAGTATCACACAACTTCTCTTGATTAACTTAAGCCTACAGGGTGATTTACTAGTGCGTTAAAGGGGCAGTAACTCGATCCATATGTTTGGTGAAACTACTACAACGAATGCGTCGAGTTCACTTAAAATTATTACTAATTTTACTGGCATGTATATAAGTTTGCAACATAGCACACTTAATTTTGAATTCATCACCCGGTATGCGGTTTTAAATATGAGGTATTCTTTTCTGGTCAAACATTTTTTATATCCTGCTGACCTTCACCGGTAGCTTTGATCATTAACTTCTCATTCTCCTTTATCTTGAACTTTGACCTTGATATTTCATCCCAATTTCAGAATTTTCCTTCTTCCAAAGCACTGTACTATTTATTGAGTTGCAGTTGCAGCACACTTGATACAACACACGCACGGTTCGGTGTCGGCACAGGTGTCATATAACACATAAACGAGCTGAAGTTGATAGTTGACGATATATATAACTCAATTTTATTCTTCGTACCATTCACACTATATTGAACTAATTTTGAGCCGTAAAAATGTAGTTTAATTATGTTTAGTCAAACACGACTTACTTAAATATTTTTAATTCTTTTGTGATTGATATATGATATGTTATAAACTCCGTGGGTTAAATTAAAATTTAAAAACTAATATTCACTCTCACTTTCTAGATACTTTTATTTACATCAAATATTCACAACAGCTGATTCGGATATCTAAATAATAACACGACATACGCTCTTCACCGCCTAACTAACTGCTGCGATGATGGGCCGCTCCTTTTAAAATCAGCATCGAATTCTCTGGTACAATCCTGTAACAATTTTACAGTTCTCGAGTTATTTCGGGATAATTTTAGGACCCTGAAGAGGTTGCGCATGGGTGTAAAATTATATGTATTCGTCAGTGTCTAATAAACATAATTATTCCATTATAATGTAATAGTTACAGTCAGATTAATCGATCTGTTTTCTAAATTTTAGTAAATAGTTTATATTTAAATTAAACGAACTAAACGAACCATTATTAAATACTCAACTTATTATATATACCTACTGATTATTTAGTGTCCAGTATATACATTCTCATGTTTCAGTCAATAATATCATAAATAATTTATCTGTCCACTTGTCTGAGATAATTCTTTATTATTTTTTTGATAAAAGTGAGGGAGTTAATCGTAGGATATAAATTTTGTACATGCCGGGGAGTGAGTTATAGATCTTACTGGTTAAATATATGCAGACTCGTGGACCAATGGATTTTTGAGCAAATGGTGTGTGTACAATTAGTTTTTCTTTGCCTCTTGTATTGTACATGTGATTTTGTTTTTTCAAGTATGTGCTTTTATTTCTATACGTAAATATCAACACATTGTAAGTATATATTTGCCTAAGATCTAGGAGGCCAGCTTCTATATATAGTTGGTTAGTGTCATGTAATATACGTTTTCTGTAAATTATCTTTATTACCCTGTATTGTAATATCTGCAACTTTTTTAAATGGTTTTTAGTAGTTCCACCCCAAGCAAGTATTCCATATTGTAATCTACTCTCGATTAGAGCAAAATACAAAGTTTTTAGTTCGCTTAGTGTCAGTATATTTTTTAGAACTCTAAATTTGTATATTACATGTCTTAATGTATTGTCTAAGTGCTTCTTGGCAAATAACAACACAGTTTAAAGAAAATTGCTGTATATTCCAAACGTTTCGGGGTCTAAATCAGACCCCGTTGTCAATGGTTAAGAAACTACGGATTAAAAAGGCACAATTCTAAGATGTAAATTAAAATATTTGACAATGTGTATTATTTGATTTTTGACGTAACTAAGAGAATATTATTTGTAATATACAGGGTAGCACAGAAATTTCTAAAGATCATATAATCATAAAGTTCCTTTCAAATTGGAAGAATTTGAAAGGGAGATCTTCAGAATTTTATGTTATAAGATAGTGCATTCGCCAAAAAATGCGACCAAAGAACTTTGTTGATTCAGTGATCCCATTAAAATCATAAGGGAAAACCTAGGAAAAACCTTACGAACTATCCCGATATTGGGTTGTTCACAAGGACATGACCATTAGCAATTTCTTCCTTAATCATCGGCAACCAGGAACAAAACAAAATTATAGCAGACTCTTTTAGTTTTCTTTTGGTGTTGTGTTCTTCTTTGTGTAATATAACTGAATTTTAAAACTGTTTTTATGACCAAGGTCCCAAGCATGTTCACAAATTTTGGATTTTTCAAATTGTCTTTTTTTATGTAATTTTTGTGTTCGTTTATTCGAACATTCAGAGCTCTAGAGGTTTCTCCAATATAGAATTTATTACATTCACAAGGGATTTTATAAATTCAATTTTTTGTATTTTGAGTTGTGTTATTTGGTTTGGTTTTTGATAAAATTGATTTTAGTGTATTTCTTGTTTTAAATGATGTTTTGATATTATATCTGTTTCCCACTCTTTTTAGTCTTTCTGATAGACACTGTATGTATGGTATAGTTATTGTATTAATGTGATTATCTTGGGAGTCAGTGTTGCTTGGTGAAGTTTGATGTTGGTTGTTAGGGATTGTTTAGTATTCCATTTTGTTTAACTCGTTATTAATAAATTTATTTGGATGAATGATTGGCAGAAAGTACATTTTTTATAAACGTTTCTTCTTCATTGAATTTATTGATATTAGAACAGTTGGTTTTTGCTCTGTCATATAGAGATTTAATGATACCTCTTTTTACTGAACTTGGATGATTAGAGTTAAAGTTGTAGTATGAGTTAGTTTTCTGTAAACTTCTGTTTCAAATGTCGATTGTGTTTTGGTTATTAAAATGTCTAAGAATGGTAATTTGTTATTCTGTTCAAGCTCTAGTGTAAACTGAATAGTTGGTTCTGAGTTGTTGATGTCGTTAAGTAATGCATGTAAATCCTCAAGATTATGTTCCCAAATAACGAATATGTCATCAACATAACGCCACCAAACCAAAGGTTTAATCTGTTTTGAGAACAATTGTTTGTTCTTCAAATTTTTCCATAAAAATGTTGCTTAAAGCGGGAGACAAACAGGAACCCATTGCCATGCCAAAATCTTGTTGGTAGAAGTCATCATTAAGTTGAAAATATGTTGTCTTTGTACAAAATGTATTGCTGACATTTTTGAGATGTTCCTCCCAACGTAGGTGAGAATCGATGGTTACTCTTAAATATTTGATATTATTTTGTTTGCTTATATCGTGTGCAGATACTCCATCATTTATAAGAAGTGTTTGGAAATCTGGAAGATTATTTTTGTAGCTATTGAAGGGTACATAATGTGTTTTCTTGTAGCTTATTGTGAGGCATTTGTATTAAAACCAGTCAGTAATTTTTTTAAAATCATGTTCTGCCATGTTTTTTAGCGATAGCCATGAATCAGCTGTGTATACAATGGCGGTATCATCAGCAAAACTGAAGGTCTTTCCGGGCGTATTTATAGTGAACAGATTATTTGTGTACAACGAGAATAGAAGGGGACCTAATATTGTTCCTTGAGGTATTCCTATTTTCATTTTTCTCCATCCGCTTGTGCAAGTTTGTAATTACTGCTTGTTCTCTGTTACTTAAGTAATTTTGAAATAATTTATGAACCTTACATCTTATTCCAGCATCTTCTGGAACCTCTAGTACTTGTTTACGTGGAACTGTGTCAAAGACCTAATATCTAAGAATACGTATATACAGGGTTTATTTTCATCAACAGCTTTGTAATTCTTAGTTATTAATGAAGCGGTAATAGAAAGACCTTCCTTAA
Source organism: Octodonta nipae (assembly GCA_034190945.1). NCBI lineage: Eukaryota > Metazoa > Arthropoda > Insecta > Coleoptera > Chrysomelidae > Octodonta > Octodonta nipae. The sequence goes on from CM067221.1 coordinate 120,421,977, forward strand.
ATCCGAATCGATCTGAGGCTCAACACAAATGTGTTTTGTCATCAAGTGTAATGTCTTATTGGGATCGTGTCAGCACCCTTGACATTGTGAATGTGTTGCCACAAAAGTGCGGCATGGCACAATCATACACATCACCAGTTAACATGAAGAAAAGGAAGTAAGTGATATGTTTGCAAATCGGCAAATATGTGAATTTTGTTGGTCAACACCGGCCTTCTTGACGAAGAATTAACTTTCGATTTGGTCCACTTCATTTCAGAGTTTGCCTTTGTTTGCTGTGTTTTGCAAATTGACCATTAAAAATTCGTCAGGGTCTTAAGGCTCCTGGGTCAAAAAAAACGATCGTTAGGACAACATACCTTAGGATTAATTTAATAAACTGCCATGAAATTTTAAAACTATTGCAAATATAACCAAAGCATTGAAGCATCTCACAACTTGACTCAATAACAATAACAAAGGACACGGCAACCTGGAACGACAATTGTAATTTTACCCTATACCAAATGTAGCATAGTTAGTACAACATGTTTTCCTTGTTTCAGCTCCTCCAGGCTACCTCATCAAACTCGACTTCCGGGACTATTTCGAAATAGAAAATAGTCCAGGCTGTCAGCACGATTTCTTGGAAGTCCGAGACGGCCCCTACGGCTACAGCGATCTCCTGGACATCGTGTGTCCCTACCGACAGTTCCCCCAAATGCTGATGTCCAAGGACAGGTATCTGTGGATCCATTTTAAGTCAGACGAAAATATAGAATACAAAGGCTTCAAGGCTGTGTACGAATTTGTAAAGAGGCCTGAGAATGGGAGTGAGTATAAACTTAAATGTTCTAAAATGTATTTTTTTATAGGAATAAGCAATCGTTTGCAGTAAAGTATTTCAAAATGACAAAAAATCAAATACACCTCACATAAAAATTGACTTTAGTGCGACGCTTGGATACGATCCTGTTTTACGTCCCCATTTCGCGTTTACGTCTGCCAAAATCATATCGAAAGGTGGAAGAGAAATCTATAACATACATTCTTATGAACACCCGAGTTATATAAACATCAAATTATTCGCCATTTTATTAGAAACGATTCACTTTCGGAGATAGGGGAACATGGGGAATCCTACACTAAGAAACAGATCAGTTAAGAAAGATGATACCGTAAAAATATAAACAAAATGAATCAAAATTCATGACAAATTTTCGAAAAGTCTTTAATTTTTTGTCACTAGTGCTATAAAGGTCACTTTTATCATTTGTAGGTACAACACGAGAGCCCACATTCTAGTTTGATTTGGGCAATTATCATCTGACCTTCTTCTCTAATGTTTGCATCTTGTTTTGAACTATGATCTCGTCCATCTCGGCGTATCTACGCCCGTAAATGTTGTCGCCTTTGTCAAAGAACAAATCTGGTGTTGCTATAAATAATGCTTCCAAATATCGACTCGCTCGATTCTTTCGCCATAAACTTAATTACTATTGGGCTTTCGGTTTCAGCTACTTTTTTTCTCAAGTTATCATCAGAATTGTGCAATATCAGTTAGAAGAATGCTGCTTTGTGTTGTAAGGCTTCAATAACATCAACATACGAGGGGTGCCTTTTATATTTCGGGATTGGACAACCCTAGAGTTGGAATCTGACAACTGACAGCTCTATCGTAAAGTTTGACATTTTTGAGGTTATACGTACTCAGAACGTTTTGACATACGAGAGCTATGTGTTGTTTACAGTAACTTAAAGGATTCATCTCGGCCAAAAAATGAAATTAAATCGTGAACATTTTCGTGCGATTATTTTTTACAACTTTCAACGTGAATTAAGAGTGCATGGATGAACTTAATTTAATTTTCTTCGATGAAACTCCATTAAGGACCACTGTTTATCGATGGTATGGTGAATTCAATCGAGGTCGTATTTCACTCCAAGACGAATTTCGTGAAGGTCGTCCAAAAACAGTTGTTGTTCCGAAAACCATTGATGCTGTGTGCGAACTGATATTGCAAGATCGTCATGTGACCTATCGTGAGATTGAGTCAACCTTATACATTAGTGGGATCAGCATACATTCAATATTGCATAAACATTTGAATGTCAAAAAAATTTGTTCGCGTTGGATCCCACACAATTTGTCAATCAATGTCAAAAAAAGGCTCGTGTCGATTGGTCGAAAGAAAAGCTTAAAAAATTCGATCGCGGTGCTTCAAAACACGTTTATGACATAGTGATAGGTGATGAATCGTGGATTTACTCGTATGAGCCCGAAAGGAAACAGCAGTCGACTGTATCATGGGTTTGAAGACGCGAGATGTAAGACCGACATCTAGGATTTTCAAGAGAATCAGTACACAGAGGTTCCGAATCTGGAGCCGTTCCGTGCAATTGCTGTTCGAAGAGAGTATGTATCATGGGTGTTTCAAGATGAGCCAAATCCAACAAAAGTTGTTCGTGCACGTGCAAGCAAATTATCGGAAAAACTGGACATGTCGCAACCGTACCACTAGAACAACGCAGAACAGTCCATTCTGAGTGGTACACAACCATTTGTTTGCCAGTTGTCTTCCAAGAAATGAGAAAAACCAACCGCCGAAGACGGATCACTCTTCACCACGACAATGCGAGCTCTCACACATCGGCTCAAATAACTGCATTTTTGAACACTCAAAACATCGATTTGATGAGTCATCCACCGTATAGTCCTGACTTGTCACCAAATGACTTCTTTTTATTCCCGTACGTAAAAAACAAACTGAGAGGTCAACGTTTTTCGACACCTGAAGAAGAGGTTGCTGCGTTCAGAATGCATGTTTTGGAGATACCACAATCTGAGTGGAAAAACTGCATCGACAATTGGTTCAAACGGATACAAAAGTGTATAGATCTTCATGGGGAATATTTATTTTCGATAATTAATATTTGTTTTTGTTCTCTAATCCCGAAATATAAAAGGCAGCCCTCGTAGAAATCTCCACTTCAAAATCATCACTGATATTGGGCTTGTTTAAATCGTTAAAATAAATCTCACAGCCTGCAACAATATCAAATTTACTGTTGAAACAGAACTGAACAACCAACTTGGCTTTTTAGACCTCACGCTTACCCGACACCACAATTCTACAATTCTATTTCTTTCAATATATACAAGATAACTTCTTTCACGATTATACTATTCATTGCTCATCGGCTAGTCCATTAAACCAAAAAATACAGAACTATGATTCACCGAGCTTTTCCAGTTCCCTTGTCAAAAACGAATCTAACTAACGAATTAATTATTAGCCGTTCTATAGCTTTTCAAACAAGCGTAATCAATAAGTAAATTTTTCGAAAAGAACAACTATTAATGAATCAAAACAAGTTGGTGATAGAATCACATAATTACTGAAATTTCATAAAAATGAGGTTGTAAGTGAATATTGTGAAGTTCGAACAGGTGTTCCGCAAGGAACAGTACTGGGGCCTTTGTTATTCATTCTGCACGTCAATGACTTACTAACTACTATGCCTGATGACGTATATCATTTGCGGATGACACAGCGGTTATATCTATAGAACAAAGTTGGGCTGAAGTAGAGATCAAGATGAATAACTATCGTAAAGCTATAAGTAACTAGCTAGCTTTAAATAAACTATCTTTAAATTAGGACAAAGCTGTTTACATGACATTCGGAAATTGCAACATTAGTGTTCCGGTAAATGAAGTAGGATAAACATGTAGAGTACATTCTTAGAAAAACAAACTATTTAGGATTTGTATACTATAATGTCTCCAAAATGATGAAAACGGACACATTGGTGAAGTTGTATTACTCATTTTTCCACAGCATGATCACCTATGGAATCATTGCCTGATGGGGAGCTTACTCCAACGCTACAAAACGTCTGAAAAGCCACCAAAAAAACCATTAAAAATCGTAAACAAGAATAAAACGAGCTTATATAACAATCCTTTACAATTGGAGGAACTCTTCTCAATTGAATCATTGAAAAGATCATACTTCTCACACGTAGATCTAAAACAGTCAGTAGGAAACGCAGTTTTATAAGAGCAATAAATAACTACAAGAAATTTTATCACCTGTCATAGTAAACATTTTCTCTCATTTAAATATAAAGAAACAGATTCCACATTTTCAAACCATATGCTTGATACAGGACATTCTTTTCCAAAACTAGATAATATAAAAATGATGCATTGTCAAAGCCAGTACCATAAAATTTCAACATTATAATAGGTAGAAATTCAAAGAGGCTTAACTTTTTCCAAGAATACCATGATAATGACTAAATAAATTGTAATAAAAGTATTTTGTTCCATTTGTTAATACCGTAGGAAGTATTTGTCAATACCATAGTTGCTAGTTAACGTTCATTTAATCCCATAATTTCTTTAATTTATTCATATGAATCCCTAAATTAGTTCACCTTTGTCTTCAAGTGAGTGATAAAAAACAAAGTAAGTTTTTTTGACTATCACAAAGTATCGGCTACCACCATCGAATTATTAAAGTTTTCATTTTGCATACTGGATAAACTTGGTAAATTGTATCCTTTTTGTGGGGTTCTAGTTTGTCTTTCTTGTCCCTACCATTCAGATTCATCTGAGAGGCTTCCGCGGTCGTTATTATGAACTAGGCTAGGTTCCGGGTGAGAACCGCGTCTGAATTTATTAAATGCTCGACGTTTCGACTCCTGCTTTGGAGCCATTCTCAAAAGAAAAAAGTGAAAAGGAGTTTCAGAGTCTAGATCGAACTCGGGACCTCAATCTGTTTAGTCACTAGGTAACTGAACTGAATTTGAATCTGCTCAGCTTCTTTTATTTACTGTTATCGGTCGGTTAGAAGGAGATGTCACGTGATGAAGGAGCTGTGCTGTGATTGGTTGGGTATTGGTGGGCGTGTCTGCTTTGTTTAATATGACAGTTACTGAAGTTCATGCTGTAGGAAGGTGAGAGCTCTGATCGCGTGGGTTTAGACAGAGGAATCTTTTCTCTATTTCTATGGCTTCGCGAATAGTAGATCCTCTCAGAGAATTAAGAGATATGGTAGTCCTACTGTTGGTCAGACCGTAGTCTAGAAACAATTGCAATTTTTGCATATCACTACTAGAATGGTAGTTTAGTTTACTCCATTTTCGTTGAGGAAGTAGAGACTTCCCTTAAGGAGCTTACGCTTCCATAAACCGACAAACTTACTAGCGCCATCTATTACAGAGCGACACAACTTACTAAATTACCATTCCTACACAATTATCCAAGTTTCACTTGTAAAACTTCTTATAACAAAAATTCGTAATAATTCACTCAGTACATTTTCAAATCTTTTGATGAACCTTTTCCTCTTTCTCAGTGTAGAATTCAATTCCTCCTTCAAAGGAGCATCTGCTACGAAAAAAGAACACGTTGCTTCTTGTTATCGAGCATGCAAAAACACTAAAACCGTATCATCTCCAGAACGGTTATTGCCGAATCCTGGTGTTCAATGGTTACTTAAATATCGCTCGGTGAAGGTAAGGCTAATATTATTTGTATTCTCGATGATAAGTGGGTTGGCGACCTGAATTTTATATAGGAAATCTTATTTCCGATGATAAAGTCCACGGAAAGTAATTCTGAAATGCTTTCTGAGTACTCTGGAGTGAAAAAATTGCTTCATCTGGTTGATCTCCGTAAAAATCTGTAAAGTATCACATATATTGAACAAGAAGGATAAAATTGTACGTTTATCACTCAATAAGCAGGTGCTTGTTTTGTGGGCACAAAAGCTGAAACGAAATCCAACTGTTGGAGTTGGTTCAAGATTCGTTGGAGGTGTATAGTAAGGCCATCTTTTCATTGAAGCGAAAACTCCTTAATGAAACCCCACTCTTATACATAAATGAAGAAATGTGTATGGTGTTGAAATGGAAAAATTTCCTTTACTTCTAGACTTTGTTCTGATCGACACGACACTTCTTTGATCTTAATATACACATAAAACTTAGTTCCTGTATAAGAAACATTGACCAAGATGTATATTAAGCGTGTCTTTCTTTATAGAAAATTAATAAATTATAGTAAATAAAGAAATATAACTTCCAACTGATATACAATACTTACACAAAATTTACTTTTCGTTCTAATAAGCACTCCAATTTTATGTTTGCTATATTTTAAATTAGTATACCACAAAAGAGCAACTTTATGGTTTATATAGGGACAAGGATAACAAATTTATATGAGGATTAAACTAAAAATTGTTCAACTGAAAGAGTTAAACAACAAGTTCAAGAGCATATGATGTGAATTATGAATTGAAAAGATTAAATAATATATATTAAGCCACCGGTTGTCTTCTTTCAACCAAGGATCTGGAAATCCTTTGATATTTCAATAATTTGATACAATGTAGGTAAATCAAAATATATATTTTCTGATATTCCAATTTCAGACTAGCAAGGGAATGAGTAGATTTTCTGATATTTACTTTAATACCTTTTAAACTAAGGCTTTTAAATTCATACAAAATACACAGCTTTTTTCTCGAAGTTTCCTTGGACTTCCATCGTCTTGAAGTGGTTGATCTCACAATGTTTCAATAGCTGTGTATTTATATTATACCCTTAACCGGTCATGCGTCGCCGGTCATGTGCCTGGAGGTTGGTTGCCGGTGATACGTAGCGGCAGAGGCCGAAAGAGAGCTCTCCAAATATTTTTAATTTGGACGTTGGGCTCGCTAATTATATTTTCGTTCGAGATTATATATGCTTTCTCTATGAATTTTCTTTTGTACCAGTGTTCTTCCTTGTGAATTGCTCTGGCCTGGTCCCAGTTGATATTATAGTGTACGGTCCATGCGTGATTAACTAGCCCAGACTTCGTTACGTCCGCCCTTTGAGTAGCTGTGCGGTGTTCCTTAACCCTGGTGTCCAGCGGTCGCTTTGTCTCTCCAATGTAAAGATTGCCACATTCACACGGTATGCTGTATATAGTTATTTGGAATTGCTGGTGCGTCGGGCCTCGTTCTTGCTATCATGCTCCTCAAGGTGTTGTTGCTTTTGAAGATCATTCTGATTCCATAGCTGTGTGCAATTCCACTAAGTTTCTCCGACAAGTCTTTAGAATACGGTAATAGTAGAGATGCTACCGTGGTGTCCTGTTCCTGCCTAGGTGTTTGTCCAGCTCTTCAAACGCCTTGGTAATGATCGTTTCCGGATATCCATTAGCCTCTAAGTTTCACTTGTTCTTCTTTGACGGCTTCTGGTGTGCTGCAGATATTTTTGGCTCTATAGATTAGTGTTTTGATGATGCCAGTTTTCGTTGCTGATGGGTGGTTGGAATTGTAGTGAAGGTATAATCCTGTATGCGTAGACAACTGTCTACAGGAAGACTACGCATACAGGATTATACCTTCACTACAATTCCAACCACCCATCAGCTAGTTTCTCCGAAAATCGTAGATGTCGGTCTTACATCTCGCGTATACGTATATTATTATTGACGATTTCTTAAAACAAATTATTTGTTTCAGTGCCTGAGATTATTCCCTGTGTGATGAACATTTCTGATGTCGAACAAGGAGACTTCGGTCTAGAGGATATCGACGATAGTATCCTGGACTTCAACAAGCGATATGGAGCGCCAATAGACTGTCTCTGGATTATTACTGTTCGAGAGAACTGGAAAGTAAGGAAACATTCATAGCAATGTCTTTGGATATTAAAAAATTAGTGGTCACCCAGTGGTCGAAATTCGACTAAAATCATTGTTAAAAATTGGGAGATAATATATACCTATATGAATTTTTACATTTACAACATTTTTTTTTCGCTATTATACACTTTTTTGTGTACTTATACAAAATAGTTCACTATAATTATAATTAAGTAAAAAATTATTTTCAATTAATATACATGTACGACGCTAAGGCATGTTCAATAAGTATAAGAATATACAAATTTTCATGTCATTATACAATTATTGAATAAATTAAAAATACAAATACTTCGTGAGTTCAAAACGTCAATAAAAATCAAGAATTTATAAAAAGCCTTGAATTGAATTTTAGAAAATATATGAAATAATTTTGAATAGATGGGGCAATAATTATTATTAACGGAAAATTTTGGCCGTTTGGTCCAATGTATTTTAGTAACAACAGAAAAGGCCGTCAATTAGTAAACTCAAGACAATTAGTTCACAAACAGAGGGAAATGGTACCGGACTTTTTTGCATTGGCGTATTTATATATAGATTTTCACTAAAATACACATATTTAAAATGTCATGTTCGGTACCAGTCATTCACTATGAAATAAGGGGCAAAATTTTGCAGAAATTATATATCAAATAATAAATTAATATTAAATATAATATTTTTGAACATGTTTTTCCAAACTGCTTTGCGGTTATTCAGATATTTCACAATTACGATTTCAATTTCTAAGAAGAAAATGCAAGAAACGAACTCATAAGTAACTATGAAGATGCAGTGTAAATAACTACGATACATAAGTACTTAACATATTAGTACACTAATGGAAATACTGTGGAACCTTTGGTGTGTCACAAATGTAAAAACACAATTTTGCACCCTAACACCAAACCTTCATTTTCAACGCTCAAACGCCGTTTCTACAACTCAACAAGTTGTCATCATCAAGAAGTAAACCAAACTGAAGTTTGGTTTTCACATATGTCTACACATTAAACTGCAATGTAGTTATGTGTATGAAATACAATGCACCTGCTGTTAATTAAGTTAAATAATACTTTTTATGTTGTCAATTTTCGTTAGTATATTGAAATTGAAATTTTTAAAATACACATTTGCACATTGAATTGAAAAAACTGATATCAAAATAATGAAATTCGCTAAAACGAAGATGGCCGTGAACATTACAATTATTGCCATGATGTCAGATCTAACTATTTATCTTAAATCTCACTAATTGTATTCATGTCATGCGCTTTTTAACCTTACTTAAATTGTAGGAAATTATTAGGCTTTAAAATAGAAACAATATAAATTAAAAACATAATGTTAAAATAATAAAATGTTATCGAAACAGTTGCTGCACAATGCAGAATTCTAATTTTAGTTGACAAACTATATTCATATTTAGAAAGAAATGTAGGTTTCAAATTTGCGAGCACCAAATAAATGGTTATTATCATATAATATAACAAAAATCCAAGATAGACACATTGAAATTAAATTTATGAACTTTCAAAATGTCTTCAGTATTTTCCGATCGAACTAGCCTCGTCAATACACTGGGCTATGCAAAATATCCCTCTAATAATTTATATTCCAGTTCTTGAAAAATGTTCCAGCAATAGTATGCATATTGAACCTATATGAACGTAATATGATAAACTATCGTTTTGACGATAATTGATATTCTAGTTGTTATGGAATGTCTTCGATGCACATTCCATAGAGAGAATAATATTCAAAAAAATTTATGAAATAGATGTTGCGGTTTTAGTTCAATGCTGGTTCAATGCAAGTATATATTGACGAAGGACCTTTTAGCGGAACAACCAATAAACACGTGCCGTCACATAAACGAATCACCAAATAAAAGTTATCACTAACCTTTAAGTCGAAGCTCTGGTCTTTTCTTGGTTCTTCTTTCTTCTGAGGCTAGCCCCGTGAACAGGAACAGTTTCTTAGAGCTTCGTCTGGACAACACGTTAAACAAAAAATAGTGACGTAATGTTCATTGATTGAACATACAAAAAAATGCGGGTTTAACAACAAATGATGCGCTTTTGTAAACACAAAAGAAACAAAATGAAAGCGGTTTAGCGGTCGTCACGAATGGAGCTCAAAACTCGCGAATCGGAACGCAAAAAAACAACAAAAAGCGGCGTCTCTTCAGACGGAATCAAAGCCACCGAAAAGTTCGGAGTACATTGCACGAAACTCCCAAGCGTCTTAACAGCTTGGGATCCAAAACACGAATCACAATACTGTCTATATTTTACACGCAAAAACACACTTACAATTAGCATTAGCCACTAGTATTAGTAACCAGAAAGTTATCAATTTTTAAAATAAAATCACTTTTTATCAACTTGTCCGAGTTTTTACTCGGTGAAAAAGATCAGATTGAATAACCGCTTATTAAGAATGATGTCTAATTCTCTTTTCTATTGACGGCATTACGATTCTTTCATTAACTTTCATAGTATAAGCAACAAACAAAAGACATTCATATTTTTGTTTTTTATTTAAACAATTTATTTCTACGAATTTGCTGTTAAAATCTTATCAGTCATTTTTTAAACGGTTACATGATCTTATAAGCGAATTCCTCACGAATTGTATGTCCGAAAATGAGAATTTTATTTAAATTGGGGTATAAGGAAAGTTGCAAATAACTTTAAAAAATAATATAACCTAACCTAACCTAACCTAACCTAACCCAACATCTATATATTTTGTGGCATTCATTCACATCATATTCTTTATTGTTGGGAATCATATAATATTAAAACCGAACTCAACAATATACCACAGAAAGTTATTTAATATCATTAATAGCTTCGTTATCCCTTATCACCACACGTCATTATTTAACCAACAGAGCAACTAACTCCACACGACCCTTCAGTAAATACCGCTCCGTCCCTTCGTTTCGGCTGTCGCAATTTGTCGCTTTTCCGGGGCCGGAAACTATTTCGACAATTCCCTTTCGATTTTCCCACATAAAGTTATTTCATTTTATGTATATGACATCAGTCAAGTCAAAAATTTGGAAAATAATATGTTTGGTATGGGACGGTTTTCGTTTATATAGGACATTTAGATTTTTGAATTGTTCGATGAAATCGTAAATGCATAAGAAAGAAAAATATTAGGATTCAATATTAAACTCATATTCAAAACCAAAAATAGACTCAATCAAACATACCAAGGACAAAAGCAAAAAGAAACAAAACCCAAAACTCAAAACACAAATAATTGTATTTATAAAATTCCTTGCGAATCCAATGAACTTAATATTGGAGAAACGACTACACCTGTAAATATTAGCATAACGGGACATACAAATTATACAAAGAATCGATAATTAGAAAACTCCATATGTTGTAAATATACTTGAAACCTAGATCTATATTATAAAAATGAATCGCAAAATGTGTTGGTAAGCACATAACTCAACAACGCCTGGACCAATTTGGACAATTCTTTTTTTTTAATGTTCGTTGAAGTTCAAGGATAGTTTTTACGGAAAGAAAAATTCTAATAATTACCGGAAAAACCCTAAAAACAGCCCTTTTCTTTTTCCTATACAAACGTTTTCTAACTAAATGTAAGCTTTATTGCTATTGCATAAAGTTCATATTAAATTAAAAGCACTCACTGTTGTCTAAGCAATGTAGGTGTGTTCCTAACGTCAAAGAGTCAATTTGCAATTTATTCCCGCTCTACAAAGTTCAAATTCAATCATATCTATCAAAACAGTGTGCGTGTGTGCATTGGAGCACAGAATACATCGTTGGAGGATCTAATGTCGCCTTCCGAAACTCAACAAAAGTGATATCGCGGACCCGACCAAATTGGATAGTCACAAAATGTTACAAAGTTCAAATTCAATCATATCTATCAAAACAGTGTGCGTGTGTGCATTGGAGCACAGAATACATCGTTAGAGGATTTAATGTCGCGTTCCGAAACTCAACAAAAGTGATATCGCGGACCCGACCAAATTGGATAGTCACAAAATGTTACAAAGTTCAAATTCAATCATATCTATCAAAACAGTGTGCGTGTGTGCATTGGAGCACAGAATACATCGTTGGAGGATTTAATGTCGCGTTCCGAAACTCAACAAAAGTGATATCGCGGACCCGACCAAATTGGATAGTCACAAAATGTTACAAAGTTCAAATTCAATCATATCTATCAAAACAGTGTGCGTGTGTGCATTGGAGCACAGAATACATCGTTGGAGGATTTAATGTCGCGTTCCGAAACTCAACAAAAGTGATATCGCGGACCCGACCAAACTGAATAGTCACAAAATGTAATAGATCATTAGTACTGATTTTCAATTTGGTCGGCTTCGCGATATTATTTCTTCTGTTTTACTTTCGGCACCCGACATAAAAATACATAAAACATTGATATGACTTAAAAGATTTGACTTCAAGTCATATCAAATTAAAGAAAAGTTGAAAATTGAAACAACAACAAACTCATTGACATTGGTAATATCAAATTTTCTATAGACATGTTGACTGCCTGCATTAACTTTCCTCAAACTTTTTGTCAGTTAACTCGATCAAAAGATGAACTTATTTTTCTCAAAACTCAAAATTACAGAAACCATGCTTGATTGAGCGAACGAGCTCTATTTGCTGCAAAAAAAGTAGATGTAAATGAATTAAATTTCAAAATGCAAGGACAAATTACAGGCGAATCGAGGATATATAAATCAGTTGATTCGGCAACTAACCAAGATGATGTAGTCAACTATCCACCGGAATTTTTAAACTCGCTGGATTTGCCAGGATTGCCTAGTCACAATCTTCAATTAAAGATTGGATCGGTAGTTATAATGTTGCGAAATATCAACCAACAGCGTCTTTGCAACGGCACACGGTTAGCGATAAAAAAATTTCTAAAAACGTGATAGAAGCAACTATACTAAAAGGAAAGTATAAAGGAGAAGATGTTCTCATACCGCGCATCCGAATGATTCCGACTGATGTGTCATTTGAATTTAAACGACTACAGTTTCCAGTGCGGCTTGCTTTTGCTATGACCATAAACAAGTCCCAGGGGCAATTATTAAGTGTATGTGGTATTAATCTGTAAAACCCATGGTCAATTGTATGTTGCCTGTTCCCATGTTGGAAAACTAACAGATTTGTTTGTCTATGCGCCAAGTAATCAAACAATAAACATCGTATATCACAAAGCACTACAAAAAAATAAAACTGATTAACAATAAAGCGATTACTTACTTTTAAATGCTTATATATGTTTTATTTAATTATTTTTTATTCACACCGCCCTATCAGCAGGGTGACGGTTCTGTTCAGATGAATTTTTTGCCCCGACTATAAAATAAGTAGGAGCAAAAAACTGCCAGATTACAAATCTTTTTGACAGGGCGAAGTCTGTCGGGTCCGCTAGTCATAAAATCAAAATTGAACAATATCACACACAGAAGAACTTTCGTAGAATTAATAATATTATGAATAACGATATATCCGAATAGTTCACAAGGTTTTTCATAGGTATTTCGTTAAGGCTATATTGGAATTACTAAAACAATTCCACGAGATAAAATTCTCCAATCAACTGTTTCATGTTCTATCACTTATTCTTTTCACTTATTATACTATTTGCATGAGCACTTTTAGAATTTTGTGTGCTACCTTGTATGCATTAATTAACAGTAAATAAGTCAAGACACCTCCAGTCGCCAAAGATTTCAATTTTAAATTTACAGTTTCCATAAAATTTCCATTGATAACGGGGCCTATAAAGTTTGTTCTTAGATATACACAAATTTTTATACAAACCCTTCTACTTTCTGTTTCTGAATGTTGTATTATTATATTTAAATAAACTGCCATGATCAATTTTTGCAGGCTTACCTTCAGTTTGCTGAATTTAACTTGGAAAAGCCCAACGACTGCGCCACGAACTTCGTCCAGGTCTTCGTAAACAAAACGGATATTTACCTCAACGAGCACAAAGAATTTTGCGGCTCGATTGCTGAATCACAACTTTCAAAAGCTAACAAAATGTACGTCAGATTCTTCACTGAAACTGTCGGGAAGAAGCTGAAGTTCCATGCGAATTTTACAGCTTATAGAGAAGTCAGCAAAAGTGAGTATTCCGTTAGGATTATTATTTACATGGTGTGTAACTAATAGGTCTTCACACCCTTTGTAATGCTCCGGGGCGCTCGGCATATTAAAAAGGCGAGAATATGAAAGTTTCGGGCACTTTTCACAAATATACTTAGGGAACTCGTATCATTACTTCTATTATCAATGATATTAAATGAAATATTAATTGGTGGGGCTTTATTTGTACATATTTCAACTAAAGCACATAATTGTATTAATTTGCAATGCTGGTTAAAGTGTGAATTTCACCTGCTAGGTGAAAATGAAGCTGATCTATTTGACAGGTTAGGGCAAAAATGATGAATATTAGGTTTAAAATAATTAATATATTGAAAATTAATAAAATAAACACTAGTAATAAAAAATACAAATTTTATTTATTTATTATTACTATCTTTTTCTCAGTCATTGCCCATTTTGCTGCAATTTGTGACTTTAATTATTTTGGCTATTCATCTTTCAACTGACAGATATAATAAAGTAAAGTTACAAGATTTTCACGTAATCTGTACAAAAATTGTATGATATTACTGAAAGCTGAACAGTTACTACAAATAAAATATAAAATTCAGTACATAAATATTTAATTAAACTCAATTTGCATCCATATGTCTGGCTCAAGAAGAGTATTAACAACTGATTTTGAAAAGGTTAACATTCATTTTATTTAATATTATATCTTTTTCAAGTTTTTGTCTTAAAAACACATACACATAAACAAATATCTGTATCTTTATTTACATAATCAAATTCTTGTAATGGACGATCACTTAATTCACTTCACTAACTTATATATTACATTTAGCACGTTTGAGACAAACTTTTAACTGTTTATTCTTTTCGTGGAACTAATAAGCTTTCGACGAGATTCAGTGCAATACTTTGGATAACTAATAAAGTCAAATAAATTCTCCAATAATGATTTACTGTACAGTGCATCCCATTTTGATTGAGATTGCCAGGTTACTCGGTTGTTATTGAAGATAGAGTCTTGCGGTTTTCACATACCTATTCTACTTTTTTGTGAAACTCAGGATGGCCATATCAGATTTTGCATAAGTGTTTCCGTTTATAAGATACAGGGCGATTTTGATAATTTATACTTTTTGGACCCCTTCTATATCTACGAAGTTATTAGAAATACTCTTGCGCTAAGAACTACGTCTAATAGAAAATTTTGCATAAAATCCAGTGGAGTACTCAATTTTTTTCCGAGTATGGTTTTGAAGATACTACATAACATTATATATTTTTAAATGGAACACCCTGTATTTTATAATTTCATTGAATTCGTTATTTTTTTCCTTTTAAAATAATGTATAATACAATACACATGGTATTATTAGAAATGCTAAAAAAAACTAAAAACCTGAGTTTTTTGCTAGTAGGCCATGTATTTTCCATTTAAAAGGAGAATCAAACAAATAATTCTATTTGAGATTTTTTATAGGAGTATATCAGCAAAGAAAAATAATGTTAACAATAATTCAATTAACATTAAACACGAAATTTAGGTACCTAAAAGCAACTAATAATTAGTTATACATCGTTCATTATGTATAACAAACAGATGAAGTATTACAAAATCAAATATCTATCTTAAAATTAATTTTGGACATTATTTATTACCTTATTGATTTAACTGTTCAAATTGTTGTCCATTTTCCCTAACACATAATTGGCAAACCTTTCCATCTCGCATAAATCTATTTAAAATTATTATAGAATTCCGCCTTTATGAACAATATTTTATCTAGTGAGCGCTGGAGAGAAAAACGCAAATCTGATCAAGCTGTCATTGTTAGTAACTAGGTATTGTGTTTTATCGTGTTTGAGTTTACAAGATCATTATATAAATAATTATTCCTGAGTTTGCTGCTTGATAATTGATAATGGCTGGCAGAGAATTCGTTTTTCAAAATAACGAAAAATACGATTTGATACAATGTTTAAATCAATGTTATGGGAATGTTGAAGAAGCTTTAGCACTATATTTCCACAGGTATAACGTACGAGTATTTTACCATAAGATATTTCATGAAATCGGGTTTTTAAAACTTTCAGATATTCAGAGAGGCATCAACCTAGTCGAGCAACTATATTTAGACTAAAGAATAATTTACTTAGTTTTGGTGCATATTCTAAACCTCGATCAAAGGTGTATAACAAAGAAAATCGAGAAATGAATGAAATAAATGTGATAGCTAGCGTTCATGCCTATCCCCAGATTTCTTGTGCGAAATTAGAAAATTACACTGGAGTTTTTCAATCACGGGTCCAAAGAATTAAAAAAATATATAAATTTAATCCTTACAAAGTCAATATTGCCCAGCACTTATATCCTGGTGATGCAGCAAAACGGTTAAATTTTTGCAATTGGTTTTTAGACCAAACCCGAAGGGACAATGATTTTGTAAGGAAAGTTATTTGGTCAGACGAATCTCATATAAGCAGTGCCGGTATATTTAACAGGCAGAATACAAGATACTGGGATGATGAGAACCCGCACTTAAGTTTTGAGCGAGAACAGCAGGGTCGATTTGATTTTAATGTAGCCTGTTTCATACTGGGGACAAAAATAAAGTACCGCATTTTTGAAGGAACCCTTACCGCCAATAGGTACTTGACAATCCTAGAAGACTTATTACCCGAAATATTGGAAGATGTTCCCCTCGCCTTTCACAATTCTATACACTTTCAACAAGATGGCGCCCCTGCCCACAATTATAGATTAATTGGGCTCTTTTTAGAAAATATTTTTCAAGGATGTTGAATAGGAACACATGGACCAATTAGGTGGCCTCCAAGATCACCCGATTTTATCTATATTGGACTTTTTTTGTGGGGTTATTTGAAAAATAAAATATATACCAACAGACACAACAGTCGCGAAGAACTTCGTGCCGCAACGGAGGCAGCTTTTCCGGATTTACAAAGGCGACCTGTTATAATTTTAAATGCACTCAGGCGTATTGAAAAGGTTTGCCAATTATGTGTTAGGGAAAATGGACAACAATTTGAACAGTTAAATCAATAAGGTAAGAAATAATGTCCAAAATTAATTTTAAGATAGATATTTGGTTTGTAATACTTGTTCTGTTTGTTATACATAATGATCGATGTATAACTATTTACTAGTTGCTTTTAGGTACCTAAATTTCGTGTTTCATGTTATTGAATTATTGTTAACATTATTTTTCTTTGCTGATAAACTCCTATAAAAAATCTCAAATATAATTATTTGTCCTTTTAAATGGAAAATACATGGCCTACTAGCAAAAAACTCAGCTTTTTAGTGTTTTTTAGCATTTCTAATAATACCATGTGTATTGTATTATACATTATTATAAAGGGAAAAAAATAAAGAATTCAATGAAATAATAAAATACAGGGTGTTCCATTTAAAAATATATAATGTTGTGTAGTATCTTCAAAACCATAGTCGGAAAAAAAAATTGAGTACTCCACTGGATTCTATGCAAAATTTTCTATTACACAATGAAAAACTCCAAAGTTATTGTTTTCGACAGAAAATCTGCACCAAACTGGACGCTTTAATCAACTTGTAGAAATCTAGCAATTTTCACTTTAAATAAACCTTACAGAAACTACGACAAAAGACGTTATATTCGTTGGAAGGTAAAATTGACTTATTGCGATGTTGCAATATCGTTTCAGTCAGTTTGCGCTGTAATTCCAATTCATTTTTATTCAAAAAAATGGTTCGTCAATGTTAAAGTGACTAACTAGTATAGAAATATGATTTGTTCAGTAGCTACATTTGAAAAATCACAAACTTTTTTAAATACCATAGGGATTCTGCATTTATTTTAACCTGAACTGGTATTCCTCAAAGTATTTGCACTCATATTGATTACACCCTGTATACAAATGAATCCAGAACGGCCTCCAAATAGTATATTACCAACTATTTTCATATTTATTTGTTCGAAGTGAATTCATTTTGAAAAATAAAGTGTGATACGCTTTTAAATATATGATACCTCCTATTATAATATACTATATCTTACGAGAACTTTTTACATTTCAATCAATTTACTGTTAAGCCAACTTCCGGTCGCGCCCTCTGGAGCCCTCGGCGACATTTAAAACGTAATCCCGAAAGAAAATACATACCAAGTCGTCGTTATAAGTCAGTCCCAAACTGCGCTTCCTTGAGCACTGTAAACATTTAGTCAACGAGGCCAATTATGAATAAATCGAAATACAAACTCTATTTAAATCAAAATTTTTCTTTTACGGAGACTTTCCCCTATATCTTCAATTCCTCCGACATTTAATTTAACGACGACGAAAACAGAATTTGATTCACTTCGGTGAAAATTAGTTTTGTCTGTGTACCCGACCCTCTTGCTGTTTTTCTTCCTTCTATTCTCGAAATCTTTTTTACCTTCCAATTTGTTATTCATTTTCCCGTCGATCTTGAGATATTCCTGTTACCTTTCTGTGAAATATAAATTTATTGTACAGGAGGGTTGCTACGAAGTTTGCCTAGATTTAAAGTCTTAAACAAACACTGAAAGAAACAAAATAAACTGAGAAATTATTGGCTTGAAATATTCAGAAAATTTTATTTCAACTATTCGAAAATACAAAAATTTAATAACCGTATTCTTTAATCTCCATTTTCCAAATTTTAGAGTAAACTGAGATTGAAAATGACTATGCTCTTTAAATTATTAAACTAAAAATTACAAAAATCTGTTTACCATGGCAAATAAAAGACTGACGTTGCCACAACACTTTTTGTTATTGATAAACTGTCAATTGGGCTTTGCAGTTTGTAGTTAGTAAAAGTCGTGATTGGAAAATTTAAGTATACAACATGAACATGTTATATATACATTGCTACGGATTATACACCTGTTGTCCAACTAATACTACTTTATGAACAGTGAAAACACAACTTTAACCTTAAAACTTTAATACAAATTTCTTGAAACATACAGCACAAAGCACAATTCACACTAATGTTTGCTGAGACCATATACTTTACTACTTATGATACTCAACTGAACTTATGACAAAACTAACTAATGCTCACAGAACACCTATTTATATAGAATTTTTACATTCGAGTGTCCTCAAGATTACTCTATGCCGCTAATGTCGAAATATGTGCCCACTTTAGTTGGACAACCTTCATCTTCGTCCTTGGGCTGCACTGGATACGATACACAACATCATTTATCCTCTTGATAAATTGTAAAGTCCATCCCATGACTACTTCCGCGATTTTCCCTTCGTCCTTTGTGAATTGTACAACCAGACCTTATCATCTTGCTGAAATCGAATTTGCTTTTAAATCATACCGGCTTTTCATCCTGACACTTGTTGTTAGTATGCTCTTTCTTGCCAATTCATGGGTAGCCAGTAGTCTTTCCCGTAATTGATCTGCATAATTATTAACTTCTATAGGGGATCCAAAAGCCAGGTCACATGGAAGCCTTATTTTCTTTCCAAACAAAACCTTGGCTGGTGTTAACCCGGTGCTGTTATGTACAGCGGATCTGTACGCGAGCAGGTACAGAGGTATGTGCTCATCCCAATCCCGCTGGTTACTGTCGACTTCTTTGGAAAGATGCATTTCTAAAGTCCTATTAAATCTCTCTACCATGCCGTTGATTGTGGGTGTAACGGCGTAGTTCTGGTTTTGTTAATACCCATCAAGTCGCTGTTCTTCCGGAACACATTTGATTCAAAATTCCTGCCTTGGTCGGAATGAAGTTCCATTGCCCAAACCGGCTAAACAGCTGCTCCACTAAAACCGTTGCTACTGTGGTTGATTCTTGATTGGGAATAGCAAACACTTCTGGCCACTTGCTGAAGTAATCAACAGCAACAAGGATATATCCGTCAATGGCAATTCTTTCAAAAGGAATGCCCACATTGTAGTGTTTCATTTTCCTAACTCATCAATTGTTGGATCCCTTACTGGCTGTACATATGTCACGTTTACGGCACCATTCCCTTACATCCCAGTTCACCCAATAATATCGTTCTCGTACCTTATTAAGGGTTTTATTTATGCCTAAGCGACCTCCAGAAATTCAATTGTGTAACTCCTTCAGGATGGCGGGTACTCTTTTCTTGGGTACGACTAATTTCCCATTGGCAATTTCCCAGATTCTCTTCAAATCTTCATTCTCGACTCGAAGAGAATCCCATTGGGCCCACCATACTTTTAAGGTGATTCCTTGACTAGGTATTTCTTCCCAACGGGGTCTGCCCGCTCCTTCATTCTTCTTCGTCAAAACTGGTTCGATGTCTGGATCTTGTAATTGGTTTGTTCGGCACTGCTCAGTAGTTCAATCTTCATTTACAGGAGCTCTAATCTGTTTGATGGGCACATCTTTCCTAGCTTTAATTTCTCTTCGAGTAATTGCTGTTCCTTTTGTCTTTTCTCTTCGAGTAATTTCTGTTCTTTTTGTCTTTTCTCTTCGAGTAATTTAATCAACTGTTCTTGATCTTTTTGTTGGACCTTCATGGACTCTTCTTATTCAGCACTAAGCTTATTCAATCTCTCTTCGCCTTGCTTATCCATTTTTTCTTGGGATTTAGTATTCACCATTAACAGTTTATCATCCCACTTCTGACACAAATTGCTACGGATCCCGTGGGTTCAATTATACACCTGGTGTCCAATTAATACTACTTTATTAACATTAAAAACACAACATTAACCTTCAAACATTAATACAAATTTCTTGAAACATACAACACAAAACACAATTCACACTGACGTTTGCTTAGAGCATATACTTTACTACTTATGAAACTCAACTGACAAGACTAATTAACGTTCACAGAATACTTATTTATATGCAATTTTTACTTTATAGAGTCCTCGAGATTACTCTAAGCTTCTAATGTCGAATTATGTAGATTTTTCCCGAACTAACAGTTAAACTTGGTTGGTATATACAGGATCCTCTCTCGGCCAACCTTATAACTTACCGTGACAATATAATTTGAAAGCTCATGAGAAGCTCTTAACAATAATGAAAAAAATACAATATGCATTCATAAGAAATTTGAAATTTCATGAAAATATCATGAAAAAAGCACCCTAAAATTGTTTGTTTTACTTCTTAAAAATGCCCAAATAATATATTATTCCTAAAAGCCTAGCACTCGTATTTGGGGAATTACACAGAAAAATGAAAATGCAATTTTTTGTTTTTTCCTGGTTATCTTAAAAATATGCACAGATAAATCATAACTTCGAGAAATATTCATTTGCAATAAAATTCTCTACAACTTTCTTATCTCAGAACAGCAATACGTTAGTCAAATCTTGAACACACTACATAATCCATTGCAATCACTCAATGTCATTTAGTAGTCCTGTTTATCTAGAAAACGACTGGGAATTTTAATACTTTTAGTAGGAACAGTCGTACACTCAAGAAATATTATTTTTATGTTTTTTTTTAGCAATAACACCACAATAGAAACAAAACGACGTATATTGATGAAAAACCAAACGTTTCAAAGTCTATTCTGACTTCGTTGTCAAAGGCTTTATATTTATTGATGTAAATTGCAAAATGGAAATTTGTTTATTTTATAAATTTTGTAGGGTAATTGTTTCCAATGATAACATTTTGTATATTTATTTTTCTTTGGTGAATTTATTATCATCAGAACAGTTGGTCTTTGCTCTATCATATAATGACTTTATGACACCTTTCTTCATTGTATTCGGATGATTTGAATTGAAATTTAGGTATCTGTTAGTATGAGTTGGTTTTCTATAAACTTCTGTTTCGGATGAAAATTCTGTTTTTGTTATTAATATGTCTAGGAAAGATAGTTTGTTATTTTCTTCAATTTCTAGGGTAAATTTGATAGTTGGATCTTTGTCGTCAACGTAACGCCACCAAACTAAAGGTTTATTTTCTTTTGATAAAATTACTTGTTGTTCAAAGTGTTCCATAAATATGTTACTTAATGCTGGTGAGAAGACAAGAACCCATGGCCATACCAAAATCCTGTTGGTAAAAGTCATCGTTTAATTGAAAGTATGTACTTTTGGTACAAAATTTTAGTAGTTCCATTATTGTTTCAATTGATAAAAGAGTTCGTTGATTTAATGAAAAGTCTTGTTGAGTTTTGGAAACCGCAACATTGTTACAAAGATTTACTATATCAAAACTTGCTATTGTAAAGGTATTTTTGTATTCTATATGGGACAGTTTTTCCAAGAAATGTGCACTGTTTTTTAGATGAGAAACAGCACTTCCTGTAAGAGGACGAATAATGTTTAAAAGAAATTTTGAAAGTTCACTACACGGAGAATTTATAGAACTGACAATTGGTCTTAAAGGAATATTAGGTTTATTAATTTTTGGTAACCCATAGAAATGTGGTGGTTTAGTATAGTGTCGAGTAAGTGTTGTACAGTATACGGTATATTTTGTTTTCTATTGAGCTTGTTGGATCATTTGTTAGTTTAGTGTATTGTCCTTGGTTTATTATATTTTGAATTTTGTCATCGTAATCAGTTTTATTTACTGTTGCATTGCCTTTGTCAGCAGGTAAATTTTTTTTAGAATTGTCATTTTTTAAATTTGTAATTTTGCACATAATTCATTATTAGTAAGGTTATTTTTAATCTTTATAGGTTTTTCGAGTTCAATTTTTGCTCTTATTCTATGAGAGTTTTTGTTACAGTAAAGTTTTTTTCACGTATGTTATTTTTTGTTATGTTTCTATTTAAAAGACGTTGGTTAAATTTATGTAAATGTCTTTGTTTTTGTTAACGGAATTCTTTATTGTAGCTAGTTTTTAATTCTATTAAACTCATTCTCTGATATTCCACAAGAAAGGAAGCTGTGTACATACCCAATATCACGTTGTAACTTAAATTTATCATAATGATGAAAACTTATCATGTCTCTAATGGCTGCGAAACTTACTCGCTCCACTATTATCTGAATTCTCCCACAGATGTAGGGCTGACGAATTCTTAAACCTTTAGGAATAATCCCCACCTCCCGACATCTGCACAAGAATGTCAGGCTATTTTTGGTTCGGGCAAGCTTCTTAACTAAACCTTTTAAATCTCTAAACACTTTAGTCACTACAGTCCCATAGCTGGTTTCTAATTGTCTTCTAAACGTTGTTTGTGGCATATTTTTGATTATTTTTATGTTTTTTTGGTCAATAACACCACAATCGAAATAAAACCACCTATATTGATGGAAAACCAAACGTTTCAAAGTCTATTCTGACTTCGTTGTCAATGGCTTTATATTTATTGATGTATATTGCAAAATGATAAACAAATTTTCATTTTGCAATTTACATTTTATTTCAGATAGATAGTTTTCCTTACACATGATTAATGCCAAGAAGGATTCCTTTACTAGTAGTAAGAAATTAAATGCTATAACAATACAGCTTTTGCTGTCCAACTTGATCTTGTTTCCCAAAAAAATAACATAAAATGAGCTGTAGTGTATAAAAGTATTTTAGTAATTTTATAGCCTCACCTGATCAGTGATTATTTTTTGCATCTATTTGCCTCTACTTGTGTGTCTCTATCCTAATAGACCTCCATTTGCGTCTCCTGACGACACCGACTAGAATGATAAACGAGCTTGGGTATTGTAACGGCCACATCATTACCCATCCTACAGTAAAAACATGTACTATCTCATAAGTTAATAGAGCCTCCAACCCTGACGAGTCACACGCAGGCTTCAGGTTACACCATCAGTCACGATGATGTCACAAGCTCTCATACTGTTGCAATTTTTACAAAACGCAAACGTCACACATGCCGTGCGGAAACTGAAAAAATCGTTTTAGCTATTTTGGGAAAAACAACTCTCGGGACCCTCGTTTACATATAAATTCGGGGTTTTTGTCCTCCGCTTTTAAATTGCAGCTATTTACTACATTTTTTTTTTAGTTGATAATAACGGAAATATTGCAAAGTAATATATGTGTAGAGAAGGTTTTAAGCTGTAATACACTGGATCATAAAGCAGGTATCTCCGTTTTTAAGCATGGTCGTCATTCGACCAAAATCATTGTTAAAAATTTGAAGATAATATACCTATTTGCACATTTCCAACATTTTTTCTACTAGTATACACTTTTTTGTGTACTTATACAAAAAATAGGTCACTACCATTATAATTAAGTAAAAAATTATTTCGCAAGTGATAATAATTTCAATTTAGTTGTATTACGGGTCCAGTTAATATACACATGCAATATACATGACATAAGCAAAATCAAACAACGATCTGTTCCTGTTAAGTTTTCGCGTGCACTAAATGTGTTAGGTGGTTTCCGGGAATTCATCCGCGTAGTTGATAACTGATCCCTGCTGGGATCGATGGTAAAATGACGACGTTTCGGCAGAGTCACATCTGCCCTCTTCAGGTCAGTTCGCATAGTTCTCGTAGCCTTCTGCTTACGCTTCTAGTTACTCGAGTAACTAGAAGCGGGCACCTGAAAAAGGCAGATTCTGCCGAAACGTCGTCATTATTATGAACCAGGCTAGGTTCCGGGTAAGAACCGCGTCTGAATTTATTAAATGCTCGACGTTTCGACTCCTGCTTTGGAGCCATTATCAAGTGACAAAATATAAAATAGAGTTTCAGAGTCTAGATCGAACTCGGGGCCTCAACCTGCCTACTCCCCAAGAGTCACTAGGTAACTGAACTGAAGGTGAGTCTGCGCTGCTTCTTTTATTTACAGTTATCGGTCGATTAGGAGGGGATGTCGCGTGATAAAGGGGCTGAGCGGTGATTGGTTGGGTGTTGGTGGGCGTGTCTGGTTTATTAAATCTGGCAATTACGGAGGTCCAAACTGTGGGAAGGCGAGTGCTGTCATCGCGTCTATTTAGACAGAGAGGTATTTTCTCTATTTCGATGGCTTCTCGAATAGTGGATGCCCTAAGAGAATTGAGAGATATGATAGTCCTACTGTCCTCGAAGTTGATAGAGTGTCCTGTTTGGATATGGTGATGCGCGAGAGCTGAAGTCGGATCTTTTTTACGAACTGACAGAGAGTGTTCATATAGTCGATAGTTAACGCGCCTGTTGGTACGCCCGATGTAGCTTTGTGGGCAATCGCGACATGAAATTTCGTAAACTTCTCGATTCTCGTTAGGTATTTTGTTTTTGGGGTTACCGGTTAAGTTGCCTATAGTTTGAGTGGTGTTGAAGACAGTCTTTATTTGATGTCGTTGTAAAATCCGTGCTATTTTGTCAGTGACTCCTCGAATGTATGGAAGGACGGATTTTCGATGTTGTTGGTCTGTTTCTCACGGGGTTGGTGTGATTGGGGGTTGTTGAGATTGATGAATTATACGCGCAATGTAGTCCGGATGATAACCGTTTTGTCTAAGGATTTGTTGAAGATTATTAAGTTCGTTTTGTCTATTGTCAATATCTGTTAAACGAATAGATCTAAGAGTCAAAGATTTCATTACAGAACTCAATTGGGCAGAGTCTCGCGCATCACCATATCCAAACAGGGCACTTTATCAACTTCGAGAACAGTAGGACTATCATATCTCTCAATTCTCTTAGGGCATCCACTATTCGCGAAGCCATCGAAATAGAGAAAAGACCTCTCTGTCTCAATAGACGCGATGACAGCACTCGCTTTCCCACAGCTTGGACCTCCGTAATTGCCAGATTAAATAAACCAGACACGCCCACCAACACCCAAGCAATCACCGCACAGCCCCTTCATCACGCGACATCCCCTCCTAATCGACCGATAACTATAAATAAAAGAAGCAGCGCTGACTCACCCTCAATTCAGTTACCTAGTGACTCTTGGGGTAAGGTTGAGACCCCGAGTTCGAGCTAGACTCTGAAACTCTATTTTATTTTTTGTCTCTTGATAATGACTCCAAAGCAGGAGACGAAACGTCGAGTATTTAATAAATTCAGACGCGGTTCCCACCCGGAACCTAGCTTAGTTCATAATAATGGCCGCGGAAGCCTCTCAGAACATATATATATATATATATATATATATATACATATATATATATATATATATTTTTGTTTTTAAGTTTTCGCGGGCACTAAATGTTTTAGGTGGTTTCCGGGAATTCATCCGCGTAGTTGATAACTGATCCCTGCCGGGATCGATGGTAAAATGACGACGTTTCGGCAGAGTCACATCTGCCCTCTTCAGGTCGGTTCGCATAATTCTCGTAGCCTTCTGCTTTCGCTTGTAGTTACTAGATGTGACTCTGCCGAAACGTCGTCATTTTACCATCGATCCCGGCTGGGATCAGTTATCAACTACGCGGATGAATTCCCGGAAACCACCTAAAACATATATATATATATATATATATATATATATATATTGTTTTCAAGTTTTCGCGGGCACTAAATGTATTAGATGGTTTCCGGGGTTTCAGTATTCGAGTAACTAGAAGCGAAAGCAGAAGGCTACGAGAATTATGCGAACCAACCTGAAGAGGGCAGATGTGACTCTGCCGAAACGTCGTCATTTTACCATCGATCCCGGCAGGTTTCAGTTATCAACTACGCGGATGAATTTCCGGAAACCACCTAACACATTTAGTGCCCGCGAAAACTTAACAGGAACAGAACGTTGTTTGATTTTGCTTATGTCATGTATATTGCATGTATATATATATATATATATATATATATATATATATATATATATATATATATATATATATATATATATATATATATATATATATACCAGTCTAATAATAGCTGCCGCGTGTCTTCGATTAATATACGTTAGTTTACTAAACCATGGTCCTTCTGGAAAGAAACTTTGAACTAAACCATACCACCTTCCACTGTTTTCTAAGCTAGCTCTCCACTCTCCACAATTTTTTTAAAACTTGTCACTAGTGAGAGGTAAAAATTCCCATTTATCTACCTCGAACCTATAGGCAATGTTTCGTTTTCTACCCATGTTAGCTAATGTGTCCATTGTCTCATGGCCCCCAACACCTGAATGTCCAGGGACCCAAATGAATATAGTGTCTTCCCCCCTGTTTGTAAGATCCCAAATTAATCTTTTCATAATTAATACTAATATTGTCCCATTTCCCTTTACTACAGGACAAATCATATGAACTGCTCTCAAAGAATGTGTAATAATCACTCTTTTTTTATGTTCCTCTTCAAGCTCAAAAGAATACCTTTACTGATTGCCAACAATTGTTCCGTTACTACCTTCAGGTTATCTAAAGCTCTCGATGAAAATGTTATTCCCTCCTCTGGGATATAAATTATCTCGTAACAGGGAAAAACTTCAGAATTATAAGTATTATTAGTTTACGTCTCCGTCTCTTCCTTCATTTTAACCCGTCTTCTAAAATAAACACCCCTCATAATTCCAAATCTGACTAGCTTCAATAAAATTTTCCTCACAGGATTTTCCAAATTAGAAAGCGTCTTCCACAGAAACTTTGCTACCAGAAATTTTCTTCTATGCTTCAGACTAATTTCTCCAGCCTCAGCTAGGATTGCGTTCGTTGGAGAGGATTTCATACTTAGCCTTTAATTGTAAACAATGTAACTTTCTAAGAATTGTTTTGTTTCCTGAACTCAGTAATATACTCCCATAACCCAGATGAGACCTTACTATACCTTTATACACTAGCAACAACATTTCTGCTTTATTGATCATAACCTGTAGTTGACTATTCCAATTTAACTTGTGAGTGAAAACTATTCCCATGTATTTATACTCAGAAACCCACCTGAGGACTATCCTTCCAAAACTCTGACAGCTGAAGTTAACCTAAAAATTTTATCTTGACATTCTTTCCCGAAAATTCTAGATGTCGATCCTTACATTTTGCGTCTAAATATGTATTTTTAACCGACTTCAAAAAGAAGGAGGTTCTCAATTCGTCTGTATCTATGTTTTCTTTATGCTTGTTCACCGATTACTCGGAAACGGCTCGAGTAATTTCGACTATTTTACTGGATCCTGTTTGGAGGGATAGCGAAGTGGTCCCATATTTTTTTCATTAAAATAGCTTTTACCGTTTCTTAGAAAATGGGGAATAACTATTTTTACCTATTCTCATATACGCTATGCCATGGTGGAGGAGCCGGTATTATTATAAAATTTGAAATATTTTATTCGGAACGTGGGACAAATTGAAAAGAGATTGGATTAGTTCCGTGATATCTCAAAGTGGTCAGAAAATTTTTTCAAATAACATAGCTTGTATCGTTTCTTAAAGAATGGGGGAAAACTTTTTACCTATTTTCTTATATTCTATGTCTTGGTGGAGTCGCCGGTATTATAAGATTAGATGGAGTTACTGGTTTTAACTATTCGGAACTTGGGGTAAATTGTAAATAAGATGAATTAATCAAAATGAAAAAAAGTGTCAGTTAATATGAATATACAGTGTGTATTCATAAATCAAACAGATTTTTTACATGGTCTAAATATAAACAGTAATCATTCCATGTCAATGGCTTTTAATTACAAATTAAAGTATCTTCATTTCTGTTAAGATATAAAATTGTTATCAACTAGAAATAATCTACTACTATAATAAGAACAAAGTTTGTTCATATATATATATATATATATATATATATATATATATATATATATATATATAATTGAGTTCTGGAAAAAAGGCTATAACGATTTCGATTAAATTTTCTTATTTAGAAGTTTCAATGGATAGAAATTCGATTGGTTAGGGTCTCATATTTGGGAAAATCGTTTTGCAGAGAAATTAAATAATTAAATAAGTTATTGACAGTTTGCGACAATCAAGATAGCTGATTTGTAATTTAAAGGTGTTCAAAACAGGGTGATTTGGTAACGTACGTAAGAGTGAGATTCGTCTTGTAAAAATTCTTTCAATACAGGGTGATTTGAGAGTGAAACTGCTCTTGTAATAATTTTTTCAATACAAACTGTATTTGTGTGTTCCGAACAAGAAACTATTTAATGCCCACCTCATATTTTCATAGCAATATATTTTTACACCTGGAGATTTCAAGTTTTCAAAGTGATAAAATTGCCGAGGCGGGCGATTTTTGAATGAGTAAAATCTTATGAATTTGCATATTAAATTTACGCATATAAATATAAATGTGTGGTGTAAAAATAAAATTATATAGGGTAGTTATTAAAATGTTAGGTGATGCATAAGATTTGTTATGCAAGATGGTTAAAATATAACGTCGAATGTAATTATATCATACAGGATGGTTAGTAAAAAGCAAGAAAAAATAATTATATAAGGTCGCTCATAGCAGTTGGAAATTAATGATAGCGACATACAGGGCGGAGTTCAAATATTGTTATAAAGGATGGTTAAAAAAATGTTAATAGAATGTTGCAGCTGTAGGATAAATCATTAACAATTACAGCCATTGCATCACTGAAAATTGTAAAATAAATACATTTTTAAAAAACAAAAACCGACTTCAAAAGAAAATTAACTAAAAAGCATGAGATAATATTTTGCTACAATTAAATACTTTTTATGAAGTCGGTGCCAATTTGAACAGCGAAGTTGCGAAGTATAACTCATCAATGTACCACACAAAATATTTTCACTTTCGCTTGGCACCGACTTCATAAAAAGTATTTAATTGTAGCAAAATATTATTTCATGCTTTTTCGTTAATTTTCTTTTGAAGTCGGTTTTTGTTTTTTTTTAAATGTATTTATTAACCCCGCATTGAAATAAAAATAGTAACTGGAGTGAAACACAATAAAGCTAGTCTACTAAAATTCCATACGAAACGAAACAAGCAATACGAAAAAAACTAAATTGAAATGTTTTTACAAAACCCTCCCTTCGTCTCTTATTAAAACCCATCCCCCAAGCCATGCCCTTAATTCACAAATCCATCGTTTAAGCTTAAAAAAACTTGACAGTCCGACACAGCAATTCTCTTTATCGAAATTAAGCCCCACGAAAAGATTTTCGTTCGTCTCTTTGTATTCACTCCAGTCAAAGTGAAAAGATAAATTCATGAATGGACCCGATAACCTACTTTGTTGAAATTCTATCTTTATAGTACAAATAAACTTCCGTTCGGAAGGGTAGAAACGGCGTTGCGGAGTGACGTCCTCGTAGGTTTTTGTTTGTTTCGCAACCGGCGAAGCTCCTTTTGTTGATGTTTTGTCGGGGCTTTGTCGAAAGATGTCTATCGGGAGTTCCGGTTAGTTTGAATAAATGTGACGTTTCTGTTGGAATTTTATTGACGGCCGTGGGGCCAATTGCTGTTATAAAAACTGTTTATTGTGTTACTTGAGGAAACCAATCATGTCAACACTGAAGAAATTTTAGAAGTGTTTTTGTAATAAAATCCATTGCAGAAAAGGATAAAGGATTTTTTAGATTTTAAATGTTTCACGTTCTGTTATAAGCTAGCTGACCCGAATCACTTCAAAAGGGATTATTTGTGATATATTGAAATTTATAAGCGTTCTGGAATCATCGATATTTATGATATTTCCAGTTTACATTATTGACACTCTGGATTTTGGAAAACACATTTGACAATTTGGACATTTTTGATATTTTTTACATTTTTGACATTTTTAACATTTTTGACATTATTGACATTTTTTACATGTTTGACTTTTTTAACATTTTGTGATATTTTTAACATTTTGAGGTTTTTTAAATTTTTTACTTTTTGGACAATTTTGACATTTTTGAGGTTTTCACATTTTTGACATTTTTCACATTTTTGACATGACATTTTTGTCACTTTCGACATTTTTGATATTTTAGACATTTTTCACATTTTTTACATTTTTGACGTTTTTGACAATTTGACATTTTTGACATTTTGCCTTTTTTAAATTTTTGACATCTTTGACACAATTTTGACATTTTTGAGGGTTTCACATTTTGACATTATTTAGTTTTTTGACATTTTGACGTTTTTGACATTTTTGACATTTTTGATATTTTTTACGTTTTTTACATTTTTAGCCTTTTTAACATTTTTGATATTTTTGACATTTTGACATTTTTAAAATTTTTGACTTTTTTGACATTTTTGAGGTTTTCACATTTTTGACATAACATTTTTGTCACTTTCGAGATTTTTGACATTTTTCATATTTTTGACGTTTTTCACATTTTTTACATTTTTGACGTTTTTGGCCATTTGACATTTTTGACGTTTTTGGCATTTTTTACATTTTTGACATTTTTGACATTTTTCACATCTTTGACATAACATTTTTGACACTTTCGACATTTTTGACATTTTTTATATTTGAACGTTTTTCAATTTTTTTACATTTTTGACGTTTATGACAATTTGACATTTTTGACATGCATGTAATTTTTGCATCTTTGACGTGCTTAGCACTCTTGCCATTTTTGACGTTTATAAAACTTTTGACATTAATTTCAAAAAGATTGTTGATGGGTCTTGAGTTATTTTGCCTGTTCATTGGGTTTTCTCACCTCTATTTCGTCTTGCAACAGATAAGTATTTGAAAATTGTATATGAAGAACAAACTGTAATAAGGCAATTTCGTAAATGTTAAAACTATATTTAAAATAAATAACACATTGCGTTCTATCCTCACACATACCAAACCATATAACGCAATTCCAAAGATTATATGTACAGTGTTGTACTTGACTGTGTTCATATTTATACCGGTGAAACTTCAAGACCTTTAGAAGTAAGGAAAAAACATTATCAATTATAACGTTTCTAGAAGGTAGGTGGACAAATCAAAGTTGGCGAACCATGTATTAACCAGTGCCGGCAGCCATAGGGTAGAATGGGATAAATCGAAGATCTTATTAAAACAGGAAAATTTAAAAAAGATAAAATTTAAAGAAGTCAGCTGTATGATGATCAAGAACACAGAAATCGGTGAACTTTTAATCGACCTTTATTTGGACTGAAGAAACCTATTTCTAGCAGTGCCGAAAAACGGTACCCTCAGTATAAAATTTTTGACAAACACACATTCAACTTTGAAGACGCGAGAGGACATTCAATTGTGGGAAGCGCAACTGATGAAAGTTCCCTGACTAGAAGAGAGAACACATTCAACATCAAATCGAAATTTTTAGAAAAAATCTAGAAATACAACCGATTGACAACAACTCCAGTTCCAAATACCGATAAGTATATATAAGTATAGATAAGAAGTATATTGTATATAAATATACAATATACTTCTTATATACTCGTTGATCATTTTGTAGACATCTCTTTCTCTCAGAATAACTCTGAAGAAGAATTTCTGTACAGATAGCCAGTAATCTGGACAATTTTACAAAATCGCCTTACTACACTTTGTTCTCCATATACAATTTTCAAATACGTATCTAATCCAATGAACAGGCAAAATAACTTTTGGCATTTTTGACATTTTAGACATGCTTGACAGCTTAGACAGGATTTACAATTTTTACATTTTAAAGGTATCTCTTTGTCATTTTTGAGTATTTTCCGATTTTTGAGTTTTTTGACATTTTTAGACATTTTTGCTAGTGTATTTTTTTACATTTTAATAGTATCTTTAGATCTGGTGTTCCGGTTAGGTTGAATAAATATGATATTTCTGTTTTTGTTGACCAATTGCTCTTATATAAAAACGGTTTATTGTGTTATTTAAGGAAACCAA
This sequence comes from Octodonta nipae, assembly GCA_034190945.1. Taxonomy (NCBI): domain Eukaryota; kingdom Metazoa; phylum Arthropoda; class Insecta; order Coleoptera; family Chrysomelidae; genus Octodonta; species Octodonta nipae. Next base: position 120,454,476 of record CM067221.1, read on the forward strand.
GCACCTCAACACCGAGGAAATTATAGAAGTGCTCACAACTTTTAAGACCTGAGTAATAAAACAATTCAATGGAGAAAAGGATAAGGGATTTTTTCGATTTTAAATCTTTTATGTTCTATTCTAAACTAGCTGACCCTAACCCCTTAGAACTGGACTTATTTGTGATGTATTAAAATTCCCAGTTTACATTATTGACATTGTTGGAATTTTATAACGTTATTGATGTTTTTCAATTTTTTTGACATTTTTTGCATTTTGAACATTTTCGACATTTTTGAAGTTTTTTGCAATTTTAGCAGTTTTGACAGTTTTAACATTTTTTTACATTTCGGATATTTTTAACATGCTTGGCATTTTTAACATTTATGACATTATTTACAAGCTTGGCAGTTGCGACAAGTTTTATGTTTTTTACATTTTAATGGTATTTTTTGACATTTTTGAGTATGTTTTGCTATTTTTCACATTTTTTTACGTTTTGAGGGAATCTCTTTAGCTCGCTAGAGAGAATTTTCGAGTTCGGTTAGTTTGAATAAATCTGACAGCCGAGTAGCTCCTTACTATTATAAAAGTTGTTTTAGACGTGTTCTCAGTTTTTAAGAGCTTGGTAATAAAATTTATTAGAGAAAACCCCTTCGAAATGGACTTATTTCTGACACATTAACATCTATAAGAATTTTAAAATCGATATTTATGATATTCCCAACTTACAATTTTGACAATATTGCCATTTGTCATTTATGTCATTTTTGACATTTTTTTATATTTAAAGACGCGAAATGTAAAGACTGACATCTAGGATTTGCGGGAAAATTAGCACATAGAGGTTCCCCGAAAATCCTAGATGTCGGTCTTTACAATTCGCTTTTTTAATTTTAACGATATGTATCAAATGCATAAAGAAGTGTTCGAGAGGACATTCAGTTATGGGAAGTGCAACTGATGAAGATTCCCTAACCAGAAACAATATACATTATATATATTGTCTTGCGTACAAAAGAATGACACCTCGAAGAGAGTATTCTATACCTCTGACAGGTGAAGTTAACCTGAAAATTTCATCGTGACATTCTAACCTAGGAATTACGGGTAACAGCAATTACATGGAACGGCTCCAGGTTCGGAACCTCTATGTGCTACTTTCCCCGAAAATCCTAGATGTCGGTCTTACATCTCGAGTCTTCAAATTTAATGAAATGTATCAAATACATAAAGAAGTGTTCGAGAGAACATTCAATTGTGGGAAGCGCAACTGATGAAGATTCCCTAACCAGAAACAATATATATATATATATATATATATATATAGTATGTAATGAATTAAAATTTTTAAATAAATCGAAATAGTATTTTATTTCTCAGGGTCTTTTTCGCTTGGGTTCAAATCTTCAAATGTTAAATAAATAAATAACTTTTATACTTTATCTGTTTTATCTTACAACTTTCTATTTCTCTTCAGGTTCACTTACACTTTTTAAAATTTTGAAATTCTATTTGCACTATATTTTTTCTACTTTTAAATTTTAAATTACTATTAATCAAATTTCCAAAGTTTCAATTAGGTTACAATTTATTTAAAATTTTCCACAATACAGTATTGATACAAGTTTTCTTTCAAAACAAAATCAATTTCCTGTCACTTAAATATTCTTAAATTTCTACCAAATTATGTTACAAAATATTTTGATCATTCAGTCACAGATATTTATTATTCTAAAATTGTAAAACTTATTATCACTGATTGACTACCTTTTTATGATTTGCTTATTTTATAAATTAAACTTTTTCAAAATCTTAACTTTCTTTTAAACAATGTTTCAAAAAGTCACTGTTGTTGGTTCTCGAATTCCTTCTTCTGATGGTTGGTCGTTAACAATACTTCCAAATCTCAAATTACTTTACTGGTAAAATTCTGCCATTCAATTGAATATCTCGTGCTGTTTTGCAAATTTATTTTCTCCCAATAATTTTGATTTTTAAATTTTTATACCAATCTTCCTTTTATCGCATTATAAAATATTTTCATTACTTGTAAAATTCTGCCATTTAATTGAGTTTCTGATGCTGGTTTGCAAATTTGTTTCTCAAATAAAATCCAAATTAAAATTTTCAGGTTACTCTTCTCTTTCTGACATGGAACACTAAATTTGTTTTATATCATAGGATATTAACTTGGTTGTCATGAAAACTGAATTTATGAGAACGAAAATTTTATACCTATCTGCTCGACGCTTGACGACCAAAGAGAATTTGTCAGTGTCAGATTTCCTATTTATGTGATTTATTTTGCCACCTGCTATTTCCATTTCCGCTTCTAATTATTTTATTAATTACCAACTGTTATCCTTTTAAATCATATCCAAAAATGTAAAAAAACTTCAACTTAAATTTCAATACCTTCTACTCTCATAAATTTTACCCAAATCATTTAATTCATATTTTCAAAAACATTGAGATGACATTTGCCACCTGTTGGCCACCAGTCATTTAATAGGTACTTAAAAAAAATTGGATTTTATTAAAATTTAGACTTTATATCTTTTGAACTATTTAATTTTTATTTACTATGCTCTACACTCCATCTATTATGATAAATTTCTTTACTGTTCCATCAATTCTGAAAACTTATAACGGTTTTTATAATTTTGAGATTTCCATCCTCTATTTACTAAAGAATTTATGTATTTAAAACTTGATTTTGATCTAAAATATGTTTTATTTGGTGTTCTCATGGTCTGATATGTAATCTATACATGTTCTACAAACTCTATTATGACTTTACAAGTGAATTTAACCTTTTTGATGTTTGACCTTATTATGAGTTTTTTGCATATATTTTTTTATGTAAGTATTAATCTTTTATTAAAATTTGCATGATATAATATCTAACTTTATATGCCACCTTTTATCCTTTCAACAAGTTGGTTTTGAAACATTTTTACATTGTTTGTATTTTTAAGTTATCTCTATCTTATAAGATGATTCCTTATTTATTTACAAATACTTGTCACTTTAATTTTTTACAATTTTGATTCCTGCAATTTCCTTTTTTGTTATATATGTATGCATTTTATTTACATTATCCCAAAAAAATTCAAAATCAAAGCGAAAATTTTTTAGCAAAAAACCTCGAAAACAACACTAAACGATTGACAATGACTCCAGGCTCGGAGTTGAAACGTCTCCATACACAGATAAGTATTACACAATATACAATACATTACTTATATACAGGAATACTGGTTGATCATTTTATAGACATCTCTTTCTCTCAGAAAAACTGTGAGGAAGAATCTCTGTACAGACAGCCAGTAATCCGGGCAATTTTACGAAATTGCCTTACTACACTTTGTTCTACATATACAATTTTTAAATGCTTATCTGTTACAGGAAAAAATTTGGAGGAGAGAAAACCCAATGAATAGACAAAATAATTCAAGACCTCCTCAACAATCTTTTCGAAATTTCTTATTGAAATAGTTGTCCATGTGCTGAGAACTAAACTGGACTTGGGTGCATATAGATGTACGTTCAGTACAAGATGTAATCTTGTATTCTACATTTATAATGCGTTTTTTTAATTATGAAAATAATAATTTAACCATTGGACGGTATCCCTTGCTCTAAATAATGTAATGGCAAAAATTTCCATGAAAATATTCACCACCGCGTCCAATAATTTCCTTCAATAATCTCCCAACACTTCCACAACGAAAAAAAAACTGCAAAAAAACAACAACCCTAATTGAGACACTCGAGTTTATTAACGGAGAAAAACATCAAATTTATATGTTGATGAGCACGTCAAAAATGTTGTTTATGCAGCAGTTTCCGCATGGCCGACCTGCTGGTCGAGTTTTGTGACAATCGCAATCGCCTGCCATCACAGAACCCATAAAAACAACACAGACACGCACACACAAAGTGAGTTAAAGTTAAATTAGTGTGTCCCGTGATAGATTACGATGAGCGGTTTGTGACAGTTCAGTGAAAACTGAAACCTATGAATGCAGTTCTCGAGTGTGGAAGCTTTAACACGAAATGAAAGAGTTATGACGGCCGTTGCAGCAAGGGCTTTTATTATTCATCGTGTTCGTTGACGAATGTGAAACTGCAAACTGTTAGGTTTCGTTTTTAATTGGATTAATCAAATGGTGCAAATATGACGTTAAAACAGACCTCAAAAAATAAATTTAATGAACCAGATCAATTTGTCGACCGCATTTTTTAAGTGGAACTTTTTGACATATGCTAGTGCAAGCCTGTTTTATGTTAAAAGGGGCAGCTCAAGGATTTCTCTGCACTGTCACCAGATGGAACTTTTGGGAAGGACACTGAACAATGATCTTACCCGATGCAGCGAATTTCTGAGTTCTTTGGGAATAACACCACATAAACTTGAAAGTCTCCATATTTCAAAAGTCCAAACGTTTCAAATTCTAAATCAGACCCCTTTTTCAATAGTATTAACACAAAATGAACAAGAAATTAAAAAAATTAAAAAAAAATAAAAGGATTTGAAATGAGAAATATCATAATACCAAACATTAATGTCAAATTATGATTACGATATTTATCATTGCGAATTCTTTTAATTTTTTAATTTTGCGTCTTTTTGATGTGTTATAGAAGCTGATGTTCTGATAAAAAGAGATACAAGGTGTTAAACTTTGAAAATGCCTCATTTTTGAAATGAGATTTCGCTTAATAGATTTGTTTTATTTCTGGTTATTGGAAAAATCGTGATTTATACAATACTGAACATAAATATTTCACAAAACAATTACCACAGATTTTGTTGAATTACAGGGAGTTTCAAAAATTCGAAACATGTTTTTTGGAAATATTATTTTTTGGTTACAACGTTGAAAACATTTATTTATTTATTTATTTATTGCATTGTTATATGTTATATGTTAATATATCGTAAAAATTTCTTGGATGTGCTTAATATAATATACAGTGTAAGCCATAAATATAGCTAGAGCGGGCATATATTTATAATCCACCTTTCAATAATGCCTAATTGTTTTCGTAGATGTAACGGAAAGATTCTTATGAACTGTCATGATCAAATTCGACGTCCTAGTGTGCTTTGTTTTAGTACTTTGTTTGAATTTTTTACACTCTCGGCTTTATTTGTTGGTAAATAATTTTGAACAAATTTCCTCACCACCTTTTGATAATGTCTATATGGTTCCTTAGATCTAATGGAAAAATTCTAAATAACTCTGATGATCAAACTCGAAGTCCTAGTTAATTTTATATTAATACTTAGATTGTTGCTTTTTACTGTCTCGGCTTTATTTGTTGGTAAATGATTTAAACAAATTTCCGCAGCACCTTCCAATAATGTCTATATGGGTCCTTAGATCTAATGGAAAGATTCTAATTAACTGTCATGATCAAATTCGACGCCCTACTGTAATTTATTTAAGTAATGAGATTGATGCTTTTTACTGTCTCGGCTTTATTTGTTGGTAAATGATTTGAACACATTTCCGCATCACCTTTCAATAATGTCTATATGGTTCCTTAGATCTAATGGAAAGATTCTAAACAACTGTCATGATCAAATTCACCCTGAACGAACCATTCCTGCTGCAATTTTAATACTATATTAAACATAACTGGTTGCAAAAACTGTACATATTATAAAAGGCAGTTTTTTATATTATTCTGTAGTTCTAAACTTTCCGTCCACTTTGTATCCTATTACATTTTTATCATGCGAAATCTCATACAAAAAGAAGGTATTTTCGATGTTTAACATCCTGTATCTCAACAAAATGTATAGAATCTTTTTGTACCCATGGACTGACAAAAATCAGGTTCTAGTTTGAACTCGGGCTCAATCTACCTACTCCCTGAAAAAGAGTTTCAGAGCCTAGGTCGAACTCGGGATCTCAATCTGCTTACTCTCCAAGTTTTACTAGATAGCTGAACTGAGTGGGAATCTGTCCTGCTTCGTTTATTTATAGTTGTGGGACGATTAGAAGGGGATGTCACGTGATGAGGAAGCTGTGTGCTGATTGGTTGTGTGCTGGTGAGTGTGTCTGATTTGTTTAGTCTGACTATTGCGAAGCTTCATGCTGTAGGAAGGTGTGTGCTATCATCGCGTCGTTTCTCTATTTCTATAGCTTCGCGACTAGCGGATGCCCTAAGGGAATTGAGGAATATTTTATACCTACTGTGCTTGAAATTGATAGAGTGTCCTAGTTGGATATGTTGATCTGCGAGAGTTGAGGTCGAGATCTTTTTTGCGAACATATACTCGATGGTTGACGAGTCTGTTGAATCGCGACATTGAAATTCTTAAATTCATCGATTCTCGTTAGGTACTTTGTGGTTTAAGTTTCCGGTTAAGTTGGCTATAATTTGATCAGTTTTGAGGACTGTCTTTATTTGAGGTTTGTTTAGAATCTGTGCTGTTTTGTCAGTGACTCCACGAATGAACAGAAGAAAGAGTTTCCAGTATTGTTGGTCTGTTTCTCAAAGAGTTGTTGTATTCGGGGGTTGTTGAGACTGAAGAATTCACGCGCAATGTAGTTCGGATGACAACCATTTTGTCTATGAATTTGTTGAGTTCGTTTTATCTATTGTCAATATATTTAATCGGATAGATCCAAGAGCCAAAAATTTCATTACAGAACTCCATTGAGTATGGTGATAGTATGATTGGGTATTAAAGTATCGAGTGGTATGATTGGTTTCTCATAGACAGTTTTTGAGATCTATCATTATTAGTTTTGGTCTCGAACACATCAAGAAATGGGAGTGAAGAATCGGACTCGATTTTCATTGTAAAGTGCATCTTAGGATGTAGACCAGTGAGATGTTGCAGAAAGCAGTGTAATGAATCTCTGCTATGAGGCCAAATGGCAAAAGTGTCATAAACATACCTAAGCAAACACAAGGTTTTAAAGTAGACAAGTTTAGGACCTTGGTTTCGATTTGGTCCATGAAAATGTTAGCAAGCACTGGAGAAAGAGGTTACCCCATCCTGACTGCACTTGTTCTAAAGAGTGTTCTGAAATAAACAGTAAGTATTAGAAGAACAATGATGTACAAATTTGATGATTCACAATGTTTTGTTTTTATAATATTTAACAAATAACATATGTAAGGAGAAATAAGAGATGTTTACGTACGAGGGTACTTGCTCGGTTAGAGTTTGAAGGGTACTGGCGAATTCTTGAGTCAGGGATCGTACCGAACTGAAAATGAGCCTAAGAAGAAAGTCCAGCTTATGAATCTTGGGTAGGTTATAAATTTTCGTAATTTTAGAAGATTTTTCACGAGCAGTGAGGATCTTTTTGTCGTCAATACAGATGCCGTCTGTCGTCTATTTCCTTGGCCTTTATTCTAAGTAGCAGAATTATTATTAATTGTTTAGTAGCCTATAGTGTGGAGTAGAGAATTTATCTTGTAAACATAGTCCTTAGTGTTGTGAAGAACTTTTAGATAGGACTTGTAACCTGGTAGAGTACCAGCAAAAGTTAGAAAATTTTTGGACAGTCATCTGAGAGAGTGAGATTCAATTTTATGTAAGCCGTGCTAGTTTATATTGACTGTTTTCGTTTATGCCAAGTGTTTAGCTTTACTGTTTTGAATGTTCATCTGGGATTTTCTCTCCTCGCAATGGTTTCTGAAAATACACATAAGTTAAGTACTTGAATATCAAGGTGTAGTATCTAAGGGCAGTTTGTGGAAACTGCCCGGAACACTAGTTGCCCTCTTATAGAAAAAAACTCTTCCGCAAGATCAACTGTGAGAAAGTAGGTCTACAGATTTGTCAACTAGTATTCCAGTATAATATGTTGGGATGTATTTTGTGTTGTACTTATCTGTTTTTTTGTGACGTTTCGATTCCTTATCAGGAATCGTTGTAGAACAATGTTTATTTGAATGTTTTGCACTATATTCGTCATTTGACTTTTTTTGGCAATGTCAATTGACTGATTAATTGACTTTGAAGTTTCCTTTTTGATGTTCATTCGTCAGGAGCTGTTGCCATGCAACCGGTATCTCTATAGAGGGTGTTCTAATTTCTCCATTATTCAACAACATGCAGACACTTTCTTTGATTTTTTTCTTTTTTTGGTATGTTCTTCTCTAAGTAGTATTTTTGTCTTATTCCAGTCCATTTTGTGTGTACCATTATCCGTGAGTACATGATTTGCCAATCTTGATCTGTCTATATGTCTTCTTGAGACGTTGTATTTGTGCTCTTTTGTTCTAATTTGGAGAGGTCTTGATGTTTCAACGGTAAATGTTTTTCCGCAGACACAAGGTACACTGTACACACAATTTTTGGAACTTTAAGTACCGTTTACGGTTTTGTTTTTGTTAAATTTGATCTTAAAGTATTATTTGTTTTAAAAATCGTTTTTACTCGGTATTTATTGCCAATACGTTTAATTTTTTCGGAGAGGCCGGAAACATAAGGAATAACGTTTATAATTGTAGAGTTAATATCAGTTTGTGAGTTGTTATTTAAATTGGAATTATTGTGTGTTGTTTGTGTCGTTTGTTGCTTTCTTTGTTTTTTCTCGATTTGGTAAATTGTTTTGTTTATGAAATTTCTTGGGTATTCGTTTTGTTCTAAAACGTCCTTTATCAAACATAACTCTTTCTCATAAATGTCCTTTGTTGCTGAAACTGCTTTGGCTTTGTCATATAAGTATTTAATCACTCCTTTTTTTACATTTAAAGAATGATTTGAATAAAAATTCAAATATCTATTAGTATGCGTTCCCAGATGAACATTCAGAATAATCATTTACCTCCTCAATCATTTGGAAACTACTTCAGCTTTACTGATAGAAATGCGATCAAAATTATCCCATTGGATGAGGGTTAAAAGTTTTTATCGATGAATAGAAGTGATTACGTACTACAATATTTACTGAGTACGTAACTTCAGATTTGAAATCAAGAACGAAGCTCGGTCACCCAGGAACTTGATATTTAGGATTAACGAAACACAAATAATTAGCAAAAGCATTAGCATCACAACTTTTAATGCTTTACAGCTTCGAAAGCCGTATAAAAAATCCGGCGATGAAAGTTGATTCAAAAAGCTCCTGCCGAGCTTTTGTTGTTGAAATCATTTTGTAAAGCTAACAATCCAGACGTCAGCAATTTCTCAAGGATCAAGACAGACAATACGAATAGCGAAAGTTTACGAGACAAAAAAGATTTTTCTCAGATAAAAAGACGTGAACAGAAAAGGGTCCCTCTTTTTCGGTGAGAGCGGTTACTGATAAGGCAAAATTTCGAATTCAATATTTCGTGACTGCCAAAGCGAAACGTAAAACGGAAAGGAGATGAATTTTCCTCAACAATACACAAAAATTATGTTTTAATGAAATTTGTTTTTCGATTTATTTCGGGATGGAATAATCGGCTTTCGTTACAGACGTTGTTTACTTTCTTTATGTATAAGCTGTTCAGCGTCGGTTTGTGTGGAGAGCTTTCGTAATAAAGTAAACAGTAACGTTAAAAAACCATCGTGTGAAATTCATATAGACAAACGATAATTCTAAATATCCAGCATGGTAGAAATGAAATGAAAAAATTTAAAATTTTGTAAGTAATTCTGGACCAAATCAACTTTAGAGGGCTGTAGATCCTAAACTATTGGCTCTGGAGCTTTGTGCCCATAAGAACTTTTGATCTACTCTTCAAGAGCTATCACATACTTTAATGTAAAAAAATTAGCCGAAAGTCATTTCCCATAAGGATTCTGGACCATGTCAACATTAGAGGGCTGTAGATCCTAAACTATTGGCTCTGGAGCTTTGTGCCCATGAGAACTTTTGACCTACTCTTCAAGAGCTATCACATACTTTAATTTAAAAAAATTAGCTGAAAGTCATTTCCCATAAGGATTCTGGACCACGTCAACTTTAGAGGGCTGTAGATCCTAAACTATTGGCTCTGGAGCTTTGTGCCCATAAGAACTTTTGATCTACTCTTCAAGAGCTATCACATACTTTAATGTAAAAAAATTAGCCGAAAGTCATTTCCCATAAGGATTCTGGACCATGTCAACATTAGAGGGCTGTAGATCCTAAACTATTGGCTCTGGAGCTTTGTGCCCATGAGAACTTTTGATCTACTCTTCAAGAGCTATCATATACTTTAATTTAAAAAAATTAGCTGAAAGTCATTTCCCATAAGGATTCTGGACCACGTCAACTTTAGAGGGCTGTAGATCCTAAACTATTGGCTCTGGAGCTTTGTGCCCATAAGCACTTTTGATCTACTCTTCAAGAGCTATCACATACTTTAATTTAAAAAAATGGCCGAAAGCCATTTCTCATAAGGATTCTGCGGGGTCCTTTAAAGATTTTCCGCTAAAAAAACGGAAGTATCGATAGCAAGTGAGTTTGTTATAATAGACTACAATTAATTAGGCTCAAGATGAATTTTGTTGGATAAGCAGTTTTTACAAAATTATAATTTAAAGAATTTAGAGCGACATTTTGTGAAGTGTACCGGATTAATACGTCCGTCTGATAGAAAATATACCAAATACATTTGTTTAAATCCTGTAAAAATCATTAAAAATGCTTGAGAACATTGCAATTTACGTGGGAGTTCGTTCCAGATAGAGACAGAAGCAGAGGTGGTGGGACTGGCCAAGCTAATTTAGGGGAAAGGAATTTTTGGGCGACGGGTTGCTGACTACTGGGCGCGAGTGCATTTATCTAATGTAATATAACATGTTATAATGTCGCAAGTATTACTTGATGTTATTATGTTATATCGAGGATTTTATATACTAAAATATGAAACATATATTTATTTTTAAATTATCCCTTTTGGATTTTTATGATGAATAAAAGCTATTCTAGAGTACAAAAGTTTGTTGACGTCAAAAATTTAGTATTAACAAGAACATACATATATACCTATATTTGCTGAATAAAACTGTATTTTCACCTAAAAAATCCTGTAATCTTACATACATACATCTACATTATCTAATACTATAACATGAGCAAAGTTTATTTATATACATACATATATATGTAGTTGAGTTCTGGAAAACGGCTCTAACGATTTTGATGAAATTTTCACATTTGGATGTATCGATGGATAGAAATCGATTGGTGAGGGTCTCATCTTTGGGAAAAATCGTTTTATTGTGAAATTTAAATATTAATAATGTTACTTCAAAGGTTCAATTGTTTTTGCAAGGATGGATACGATCTTATGTAACCGAACTATACCCCGATCGCTTTCGAGTGTGTTACATCCTAATATCCTATGATTAAACGAGAGATATAGAATGTTATCTGTTTAATCAAATGACCAGGCACCTTTCTTATGGAAAAATGGACTTGTAGAAGTTGACGTTCGAACAAAGAGAGTCAATGATCTCAAACAGATTCTATGACTAATTTTCGATATACAGAGGTTAAACATCAAAAACGCCGCTTTTTTGATATTAAATTTCCAATGATAGACGAGCTTTATTTCCGGTTATTGGAGAAATTGTGATTTGTACATTATTGGACATAAATATTTCACAAAACAATTGCCATAAGTTTTTGTGGATTACAGGGTATTTAAAAAATACGTAACATGTGATTTTTGAATAATTTTTTTTTGTTATTACAACGTTGAAAACATAAGATGTTATTGCACAATTAATCTCACTTGAATTTGAAGACGCGAGATGTGAGACCGGCATCTAGGATTTTCGAGAGAATTAGCACCTAGGAGTTAAGAGAGAACAGCAATTACACGAAACGGCTGCAGATTCGGAACCTCTGTGTGCTAATTCTCTCGAAAATGAAAGATGTCGGTCTTAAGTCTCGCGTGTTCAAATTTAACGAAATGTATCAAATAAATGAAGAAGTGTTCGAGAGGACATTCAATTGTGGGAAGCGCAACTGATGAAGGTTCCTGGTGCGTTCCCGCAATTCGTTTAGTGTATTGTTTTCAATTTGATTGAATTACTTCATTGATTTTTAAACTTCTGCACCTTTTCTAAAACATTCCGTCGCGCTAATGCTAATTGTAAGTGTGTTTTTGCGTGTACAATATAGACAGTATTGTGGATTCGTGGTTTGCATCCCGAGCTATTAGGACGCTTGGGAAGTTTTCGTGTTTGTGCTCCGAACTGTTCGGACATTTTTTGATTCCGTCTGAAGAGACGCCGCTTATTGTTGTTTTTTTTGCGTTACGAGTCGCGAGTTAGTAGCTCCGTTTGTAACGACCGCTAAACCGCTTTCATTTTGTTTCTTTTGTGTTTACAAAAGCGCATCATTTGTTGTTAAATCCGCATTTTTTGTATGCTCAATCAATGAACACTACGTCGCTATTTTTTTGTGTAACGTGTTGTCTAGATGAAGCTCTAAGAAACTGTTCCTGTTCACGGGGCTAGCCTCTGAAGAAAGAAGAACCAAGAAAACACCCTTTGTAGAGCTTCGACGTAAAAGGTCAGTGATTAACTTTTATTTGGTGAATTACTTTACGTGTTTATTGATTGTTCCGCTAAAGGTCCTTCGTCAATTATATACTTGCATTGAACCAGCATTGAACTAAAACCGCAACATCGAATTCATACATTTTTTTGAATATTATTCTCTATGTAATGTTTATCGAACACATTACAGTTCCCTAACCAGAAACAATATATATTATATATATATATTGCCTTACGTACAAAGGAATGACACCTCGAAGAGAGTAATTAATATCTCGTTAAAGAATTAATGTGTTGGATGTGCTTCATATAATATACAGTGTGAGCCATAAATATAGCTAAAGAAGGCATATATGATTTTCTCCTATTAATGAGTCACCCTGTCCAAACCATTCGTGCTGCAATTTTAATAAGAAAGATATATTATCCGTCTCTTTATACTAAACGGGATGTTAAGCTGATTGCAAAAACTATACATACTGAAAACATATATTTTTTTATATTACCCCCTAGTTTTAAATTCTCTCCGTCAACTTTGTATGTTATTACATTTTTATGTTAGCAAATGTTCAGTGTTTTACTGAGCAGAATATTATTAAAATTGTATGACTAGTTTTCGAGATATAGAGTGTTAAACTTCGAAAACCTTTATCGTATCAGATTTCTCATAATAGATGTGTTTTATTTCCGTTTATTGCAGTTCAATATTTTTGTCAAATAATGCGAAAATTATCTTTCCTGCAATGTACGGAAATAATACACGTCTGTTATGAGAAATCTGATAAGAAAATTGAAACAGTTCCGATGTTTAACACCCTATATCTCGAAAACTAGTCATACAATTTTAACAATATTCTGCTTAGTTAAGCACTGAACATTTGTTAACGTAGCAATGTTATATATAACATACAAAGTTGACGGAGAGAATTTAAAACTACAAGGTAGTATAAAAAACTACCTTTTTTCAATATGTATGGTTTTTGCAATGAGTTTAACATCTTGTTGAATATCGACGGATTATATATCTATTTATTGTCTTATTAAAATTGCAGTACGAATGGTTCATACAGGGTGACTCATTAATAGGAAAAAACAATATATACCTTCTCTAGCTATATTTATGGCTCAAACTGTATATTGTGTGAAGCATATCCAAGAAATTATTACGTTAATGAGATATTAATTATGCAAAGACATCTTCTTATGATTTCAACGTTGTAATCAAAAAAATTATATTTTTCAAAAGCACATATAATGTATTTTTTAAATACCCTGTAATCCACTAAAACTTATTGCAATTGTTTTGTGAAATATTCATGTCCAATAATGTACAAATCACAATTTTTCTAATAACCGGAAATAAAGCACATCTATCATTGGAAATCTGATATCAAAAAAGCGGCATTTTCGATATTTAACACTCTGTATCGCGAAAACTAGTCATAGAATCTGTTTGAGCTCATGGACTCTTTTTTGACGGAAGTCCATTTTCCCATAAGAAAGGTGCCTGGTATTTTTATAAGCAATCGGAAAATAGTGCCTGCGTTTAAAAGCTTTCGGTTCAAAAATTTTTAAAATGACTTATTCCGTTATTGCTTTATCTTTGTTAACAATAGAGAAACTGCAATTAATTAAAATACTTCCAAAAATTACATCTACATCACTCTGATCTTCTCAACATTTAATTACTTCTAATCTAAGACCGTTCTAAGTAAATAATCTTCTCATCTGCCTGCTCAATTAGCACACGATGCCCAAACAAGCGTTAATGTAAAAATAGATCATTACATAGCAAAACAAAGCGGACGAGAACAAGATAGAGCGAGAGAGAAAGAGATAACGACCTATAATTATGGAGAGGAACGATTTTCTTACCGGAAATAATTGCGCACTTATTTATCTTTCGACACAGCAAAGCTACTTGTTACACTCGTAACTTCAGCTCAACTCTAAACAACAAGTAGCGCTCAAAATTTAATTTACTGATCCACTGAAGAGGGTAATTAGTTACGGCATTACGTACGTACTAGAGAGAGTTTTCCTTCGAAAACTTAGAGCCCGTTCTCGCGCTCTATTCATCTGTCTGGTTGTGTGTTTTTGTTTACCCTTGACAAAGATACATCTTTCGGCGCGGACGTGTTGTTGTTCTCTAAAATAAAGTATACGGACTTGATTAGTTTTGTTGCGGTTTTGGTTCGTTGAGGCACAGGGAATTAGAGTTGTGGATGACTGTGTCGTCGATATCTCGAAGTTTCGCTTGAAAGATTGTCGAAAGTAAGACGAAAGACATGTCAACGTCGTTTTGTGGGAATAAGAAATACGGGAGAATAAGAATGTTTCTAAGTAAGTTGTGGCGGGTGCCACTACTAAGAGTGTGAAAGAGAAGTCTTGTGTTTTTAAATTGATTACAATTGACGTAATATCGTTATCATCATCATATGCAGCTATATAATGCAAGTTGCACGTGGCAGAAAATTATATAAGCTCACCTAGGGATCTTCCTTAATAGATTAAACGTTAAAAAACTATACACATCCATAAGGAGTTTTCGAAAAATCGACCAATATGTTAGGGATATTGGTCGATTTCCATGCACGCATGTGTTCATTCACAAATTTCTCCACTTTACCAATAGAATTCTTTTCCAAAATTTGAAGTTTCACCAATCCGGATATATACTCTATAAAACAAGACCATATTAATACAAAATGGTTCACCATAGGAGAAGAATTCAGGTAACACACATACAAAAAAAAATACGCGACGAATTGATAATCTCCTCCTTTTTGGAAGTCTGTTAAAAAATGAGTAAATTTTTTGTAAATGTTTACTTTGTTACACTTAAAAATACAGTCTATGTGTTGAGAAAAATAAAACGAATATAAAATAGAAAAAAAATACTGGTACGTTAACGAACCACTGGGAAGAAACGTGAAATATTATTTTGGGGTACATAAGATGTAACTAGTAATTTTAACGAAAATGTATCCTTACAAACTTTCAATCTTAGATAAAATAAATAAAGTTAAAGTATTTTCTACATAGAACGTTGTTTCATTTAAAAAATAGCAAATGTATTTGTATGTAAACGCACCACTGATAACACCCCAAGTATGTAAATGTACATCACACTTATTATAAATGTAAATTGTATGGCTATGTCAAATCCTACATCTCCTTCGTGCTTTATTAAAATGAGAAACCATGAGTTGTTCTAAATTATCGTAACGCAGTTCATCTATTGCAGTAGCAATATTTCTTTGAATTACCGTTTTATCAGTGTTGAGAAGTCGCAAAGCTATGTAAGATTTCAAATCTACCCGGAACATTTTATTTTCATTGACAATGTCGTGAATTTTCCAGGCATTGCCGACTATCTAACGAGTTGCAAAATAAAGGCCACCACCATTACTTGACACCTATAGTCATTGAAGCGAAAAATAGGGTTTTACCTCCTAAATTTTTTACTAGTAACGGATTTGCATGAAAATTTGGAATTAGGCTTATCTTTAATGAAAAAATTAACATTGAGCATTTTTATAGCCAGAAAACGTGATTAATATGAAGCAGTGCCTGTCTGAAGTATTCACTAACACAATTCCCTCTTGTTTAACTCATTTTTAAACCCTAAAAAAACATTACAACCCCTGCAAACTACCCCTAAATTGAAAAAATCACGAAAAATGACTTATATAACTTAAAAAGATTTAAATATGGAGTAAATATTGTTTTACGTTACCTATAAAAAAATTGTATGAAAATATTTTTTTTACAAACTGAAAATAATTTAAAGGCTGCTCCACGTTCTCTAGAAGGAATTTCATATGTTTAAGCTTTTCAACCCTTAAAACTACCCCTAAATTAAAACATTGAAAATATAAGCTTATGCAATTAAAAATAATTTAATTATAGAGTGAAAAATCACACTTTTTATTAAAAAAACTTATGAATTATCTATAAATTCACTAAATCAAATTAGTAATTAATTATAAAGAATTTAACATTACAATACATTACAAAGACATTGCAAACAAAAGTATTCAACCTTATGTTTCTAAAATATATATGCCATATATGTATATATATATATATATATATATATATATGTTTTAGGAATACTAAGAGTATTCGAGTAACTAGAAGCGAAAGCAGACGGCTACGAGAATTATGCGAACCGACCTGAAGAGGGCAGATGTGACTCTGCCGAAACGTCGTCATTTTACCATCGATCCCGGCAGGGATCAGTTATCAACTACGCGGATGAATTCCCGGAAACCACCTAAAACATTTAGTGCCCGCGAAAACTTAAAAACAAATAAATAAATAAATATATATATATATATATATATATATATATATATATATATATATATATACATGAGACAATAATTTTGGGTCTATATTACTGTGTACTTTCACTTTGCTCCAAATATTCACTCACCGAAATTTTCAGTTTACTAAGTAGAAAAAAATACGAATAGTTTTTGGACCATAACTCCTCTAATTTTGAAACTATCACAACATATGAAAAATCATTTTAAAGGTAATTTGATTACAATAACTTTTTAATTTCATAAAGTTATCCATAGTAATTTCTTGAAGCTTCTCGATTATCCAAATTAGACTTATTAATTTTTTCCAGTTAAGTTGTAGAAGCTGTAAAACCAACAGCGAAACGTTCCTATGTACAAATTAATTTAGAACAAAATCAAATTCCGTATTATTGGAACATACCCAAAATAAGAAATAAGAAGGTGGGCGAATTAAAACTACGTGTTAACTCTTTGTTTTTTAATGAAGAGCTTTCGAAGAGTTTTCTTCTTCATCAGTTCAAGACTCGAATATTTTTTTAACTTATTATATATTTACAAAATATGAGAAACATAGTTATAAAACTTGAGGTTATATAAAACAATATTCTAAACATTGTTTGTGGTATATTCTTGATTACTTTTCTGTTTTTTTTTTGGGCAATAACACCATAATTAAAATTAATTAATGTCAATTTAAATGTCATAATAATTTTCGTTTTGCAATTTACATCAATAAATATAAAGCCATTAACAACGAAATCGAGTTCCGGTCAAGATGGCGTGGTGGCCACACACTTGTACAGTACATTATAAGAATTCATAGTTTATTTAAAAAAAAAAGTTTAATTTAAATATTCACAAAATAGTAGAAAGTATTAGTTTGGAAAGTGTTTAAGTATTAAAAGTTTTAGTTTCGGGAAAGGATGTTTAAGATAAGTGTTGTATTAGTGAAGATGTGGATGTTCCAATTTGTTAACCATTTAATAGCATAGAATACCCCTAACTCCCTGTTGCAAGAAAGTATTGTGCCTAATAGTTGATAGTTTAGTCTCCCAAAGACGCTCAAGTAGTGAAGGACGATTCATAAGTGATCGATATTTGTGTGAAGTCTCTAGTGATACATGTTTAGTATTTTTTTGGTGAGGCCGGAACTCCTGTGGCCGCCAATCTAGTATATAGCTTTGTACAGTTGACGTATTAACCTGTATTAACCCTACAGAATCCATGTTTCAGTTTTACGCATATTAATATAGAAAAGGGTGTAAAATGGTTAAGGGATAAATTTTCTACAACAAGTAAAACTGGTAGCTGGTCAATAAGGACCCTTAGGTTCAAGACCATATTCGCCTGTACAACAGGCACCCTTGAAGAAGAAGAAGAAGAAGAAGAAGACAACGAAATCAGAATAGACTTTGAAACGTTTGGTTTTTGTTCAATATACGTCGTTTTATTTCGATTGTGGTGTTATTGCCCAAAAAAAACATAAAAGTAATCCAATATAAAATAGTATAAAAGAATCCTCTACTCAAATGTACGAAAAAGGTTGATATGGATGACAGAAAATGTTAATACTCTCTTCGAGGTGTCATTCCTTTGTACGCAAGACAATATATATTATATATTATATATAATATACATTGTTTCTGGTCAGGGAACCTTCATCAGTTGCGCTTCCCACAATTGATTGTCCTCTCGAACACTTCTTTATGTATTTGATACATTTCGTTAAATTTGAAGACGAGATATGTAAGACCGACATCTAGGATTTTGGAGAGAATTAGCAAACAGAGGTTCCGAATCTGGAGCCGTTCCATGCAATTGCTGTTCTCCCTTAACTCCTAGGACAGAATGTCACGATAAAATCTTCAGGTTACTTCACCTGTCAGAGATATTGAATACTCTCTTCGAGGTGTCATTCCTCTGTACGCAAGACAATATATATAATATATATTGTTTCTGGTTAGGGAACCTTCATCTGTTACGCTTCCCACAATTGAATGTCCTCTCGAACACTTCTTTATGTATTTGATACATTTCGTTAAATATGAAGACGCGAGATGTAAGACCGAGATCTAGGATTTTTGAGAGAATTAGCACACAGAGGTTCCGAATCTGGAGCCGTTCCATGCAATTGCTGTTCTCCCTTAACTCCTAGGACAGAATGTCACGATAAAATCTTCAGGTTACTTCACCTGTCAGAGATATTGAATACTCTCTTCGAGGTGTCATTCCTCTGTACGCAAGACAATATATATAATATATATTGTTTCTGGTTAGGGAACCTTCATCTGTTACGCTTCCCACAATTGAATGTCCTCTCGAACACTTCTTTATGTATTTGATACATTTCATTAAATATGAAGACGCGAGATGTAAGACCGACATCTAGAATTTTTGAGAGAATTAGCACACAGAGATTCCGAATCTGGAGCCGTCCCATGTAATTGCTGTACCAAGGAATGACACCTCGAAAAAAGTATTCAATATATCTGACAGGTGAAGTAATCTGAAAATTTTATCGTGACATTCTGTCCTAGGAGTTAAGCGAGAACAGCAATTACATGGAACGGCTCCAGATTCGGAACCTCTGTATGCTAATTCTCTCAAAAATCCTAGATGTCGGTCTTAAATCTCGCGTCTTGAAAATTTTAAATTGAAGTCAAAGAGACATATAGATATACTTCAAAATATTATGATATTATTGATAAGAAAATTTTTAATACTATTCTAACTTAGGTGCGCCCTATATATATGCAGACAAATTGAAAACATTCATCTGGAAATATTTTGATGTAATTCCAATCTATTTTCAAGTAATTTCATCCTAGATTTTCCAGCGCATTCACCATACATTAAGAAGTCGGTTACATGATTTTTCCGTTTTTTTTTTGCAAAATGGACCATTCCGCTTTAGTGAAAAAAACTGAAAAAAAATATGGGACCAATCACCAATTCACAGTTGCCGGAGTACTGAGGTAACGAAGTTAAAAAAAAAACAACCGAATTGAGAACCTCCTTCCTTCCTTTCTTGAAATCAGTTAAAAAGAAACATCCTGTATTGGTGTGACTTTTATAGATAAATTTTACTGTTTCTTACATCTCTTATTACTTTCAGTTTATTTCTATGACCTCCAATTACTTTAGAATTCAAATTTCTCAGGAAAATCTCTCACATTACTTTCTCCATCCATACACGAGGATGTTCTCTATTCTAAACGAGCGCCCTCTCCTAAGTGCAGACGTCGCGACGCCGAATATCTCCCTCATAACCCTCCGACCTTTCTGCCTCCCGAGGAGAGGTACTCGACTACACGTTCTTATGATAATGAGACAAAGAAGTTAACAAAAGGATTTAGAATTGCGAATGCAAAACAAACATTTGAACTCGTTTCGACACTTCCAACTGCCAATGGAATCGAGGATCCTGAGAAATTCATTTCGGGGTGAAAAATATATAGAATTTGATGGAAATTATAATGCTCGACTAAATTTTCTTCTGCCTGGAATTATTTGGCATGTAAAATTCTTATGGGGGTAAACAGAAATGTGGGGAATAACCGAATGAGTTTTGTTGTAAAGAGAACTTGCTTTTATGTCGTATGTGATTCTTGTTTTCTTTTGCAGCTTTCGGTCCTTGTAATCCGGAAGCAGATGAGTTTTTCTGTGAGGACGACACTTGCATACACAAGACTTTGAAATGTAACAACAAGTACAACTGTCGGACGAGATTTGATGAAGAGGACGATGACTGCCGTGTAAAAATTTATTTATTCATAACATAGGCCATTGCAAATTATTATTTTTATTGTTAGCAGGATTGCGATTTTAGACTAAAGCTTGTAGACAATGTAACTAATTCCTTGAATTTCCTTGGAGTTCTATCACCTTGAAATGGTTGATCTCACATCTTATCACCATCATAATGAGGTCATTCCATGTCAAATTGACAAATAGTTGGACGCGGCCCCCACCGATTCGGATGAATTTTGGTGGAGAGTTTTGTCTCATCATAAAACGAAGTTCTGCCAAAGGAAAAAATTTTAAAAAAATTTTCCTAAGAGATATTCAAAATTAAAAAATTTCACTGTTTTACCCATTTTATGAGTTTAGTTATTTAATATTTCAGAAACTACTGAATATTAAAAAAACTGTGGTACATTTTATAGAACACACTTAGAGGTATGAAAAAAAAAATGTGGGAAAAAAATTTTGAAAATTATCAAAATTAAAAAATTTTTAATTTTTCAAAATCGTGGAAAGTAACCAAAAATTCTATCATCAAATTTTTTTATATTATACTTCTAATATATCTAAAGAAATTCTGTAATTTTCAGAGGGGTGTTCTTTTTCGTTTCAAAAATATGAATTTTTGAATTTTGGCAAAATAGTTTTTTCAATTTTTCAATTTTTTTTGTTGAATATCATTATTCTACCACATGCTTACCGAAATTTAAAGTCTAAAATATTTTTCTTATGTTAATGGGATGTAAAACCATAAATATCTCAAAATATATTACAGGTTTAACTTTAAATCAAAACTTAAGTAATGTTAAAAGTGTCACACTCTGCCATCTATGTTCCCATCAGTGAAATCACTATTATCGATAGAGCCTATGCCAGAATTCACTAGAGGGCCCTATTTCTTATGATTATTATTACTAGTACCTGGGTGACCGAGCTTCACTCGTAAATTCAAAGTTCCATCATAAATATACATATATCAAAATAATCGGACATTTGCTATGTAAACTTATTTTGAACTACCTAATATAATATGGCTTTCTTACATTTTTTAAATTACATTGTGTAATCCTACAATTCTGCTCTCTCCTGTATTTAAACCACCCTATATATGCAACTGCTTATGGATAACCCATTTAAACATTTTTTAATCACCCTGTATAATTAAAATTCCTCTTGATTCCATATTCCAACCATCCTGTATATGCGATCGCTTTTAGGCCACTCTACAAGCAAGCTACCCTATAATACATTTATGTTCAAACATTTTCTTAACCACTTTGTATAATTATAATTCCGATTCACCCTATATATGAAACTTTTTATAAGCTACCAAATATAACATTTTTGTGCTAACATATTTTATATCACACTATAACTATAATGTTGTTTTCTGAACGATATTGGTGGCATATTTTTTAATGTATAAATACTTCTTGGGAAATAACACCACAGTAAAGAAAAATTGCTGTATATTTCAAACGTTTTTGGAGTCTAGGTCTTTAATGTGGTGTTATTTTCCAAGAAGTATTTAGACATTATAACTATAATATTATACCACCATAGGTTTTTAACTACCCTGTATATATTTTAGACCTCAAATTTCGGTTCTCAAGTGGTAGAATAACGATATTCAACAAACAAAGTTGAAAAAATAGAAAAAAACTATTTTGCCAAAATTCAAAAATTCATGTCTTTGAAACGAAAAAGAACACCCCTCTGAAAATTTCAGAATTTCTTTAGATATGTTAGAGGTATAATATAAAAAAGGCCAGAATTTTCCCGCGATGGTTACTTTCCACGATTATGAAAAATTCAAAAATTTTTAATTTTGATCATTTTCAAAATTAAAAAGAAAATTTCTCATACCTCTAAGTATCTTCTAAAAATGTACCAGAGTTTTTTAATAATATTCAGTAGTTTCTGAAATATTAAATAACTAAACTCATAAAATCGGAAAAACAGTGAAATTTTTAATTTTGAATACCTCTTAGGAAAAACCTTTTAAAATTGTTTCCTTTGGCAGAACTTCGTTTTATGATGAGACAAAACTCTCCACCAAAATTCATCCGAATCGGTGGGGGTCGCGTCCAACTATTTTTCGATTTGACATGGAATGACCCAATGAACAGAACAGAAGACAACGTACTCTCGAAGGGAGAGGGAAGTCATTACCAACTAGATCAACTTCCAAAATAGAAAGCAAATCTTACAAAACTATCACAGATTATGCTGAATACATTCCACCCTAAGTGAAGCGATTATTGACGCCACATCACAGCAAACCACCACACCTTTATGGTTTACCCAAAATACACACACACACGGCTGGAATACCTCTCAGAACGATTACAAGCTCAAGTAACTCACCAACAATAAAATTATCAATATTGCTTCTAACAATCATCCAAATTTTGGAGAACAAAACATCATCGTACGTCAAAGATTCAAATCATTTTGTAAAAATCATCAAATCCATGGAACTTGGGTCAGAACATAGCTTAGGTTTCGGCGTTGAAAACCTCTTCCCCAAGAACAGAGAGAGAGAGGGAGGGGAGCCTAGAGCCTTAGAGAAGACCTTTGAAGAAAAACACATAGGCAGGTAGAGAAAACCACAATAGCAACTGTATGTCTACTATACACTAATGATTAATAATGTATTGGACACGGATATGGAATCAAAATGAGTTTCAAGTTCAAGAACACCTTCAGGAGCATGGTCACAAAAACCAACCTGGATACATTTGCAATGTCAAAAAACTATATTTCAGCATACCCTGTGGTACATTGGGTACGCAAAGCGACCACTAGACCCAAGGCTTACAGAGCACCGCATATCTACCCAAAGGAGGGGTGGGGGTAAAAACGTCTGGGTTAGCTATTCACGCATGTATCGAACACCATAACATCAACTGGGACCAGGCACAAAGAAGAGATCTGGTATAAAAGATTTTTTTTAAAGACGGCATACATAATTTCGAAAGTTTGGCGACCCCTTTCAACCACTTCCGCTACGCATCACCCTCAACCAACCGCCAGGGAATGCGGGGCTGATTGGACTAGATAAGGGATTAAGGAATCCAAAGAGCATGACCAGCGACACATTACTGATTAAGGGTATAAATAATTAATCTGAATCTTCCATCATTCACCTGATAGCGATAGCAGATTCAATGCTATTGAAAGGTTGTGAGATCAACTATTTCAAGTCGATAACTATCTATACATATGATAAAGTTGTAACAGGTTGATGTCTGTACATTATAGTTATTGAAGAAAAACCAATATGGCGGGTCGTTATTAGAGCAACAGAAACAAAAAACAACAGTTTTTAGAATTTTTTTTTCTGTAGGTTTGTTCGACCATCACGCAAAAACTGTAGCATGGAATAGAATGCAGTTTTCATCGATATATTGGTGGTGGTCTAACTTAAAATATAGGCTCTATTTTACCTCACGAAAATATCTTATTCCAATTGTTTAAAATGTAATATTGTTCTGCATAGTTGTTTCTTAAAAAAATCATAGTTGGCACTGTTTACAATTTTACATGCAATATGCGGGTAAAGCCGATGTTAACGGCTAGACGTACGAGGGCTGCCTTTTATATTTCGGAATTGGACAACTCTAGTGTTGGATTCTGACAACTGACAGCTTTATCGTAAAGTTTGACATTTTTGAGGTTATACGTACTCAAAACGTTTTGACATACGAGCGCTATGTGTTGTTTAGAGTAACTTAAAGGATTCATCTCGGCCAAAAATGGAATTAAATCGTGAATATTTTTGTGCGATTATTTTTTACAACTTTCGACGTGGATTAAGTCAGCAAGAGTGCATGGATGAACTTAATTTAATTTTTGGCGATGAAACTCCATCAAGGACCACTGTTTATCGATGGTATGGTGAATTCAATCGAGGTCGTAGTTCACTCCAAGACGAATTTCGTGAAGGTCGTCCAAAAACAGTTGTTGTTCCGGACACCATTGATACTGTGCACGAACTGATATTGCAAGATCGTCATGTGACCTATCGTGAGATTGAGTCAACCTTACACATAAGTGGGACCAGCATACATTCAATATTGCATAAACATTTGAATGTCAAAAAAATTTGTTCGCGTTGGATCCCACACAATTTGTCAATCGTTCAAAAAAATGCTCGTGTCGATTGGTCGAAAGAAAAGCTCAAAAAATACGATCGCGGTGCTTCAAAACATGTTTGTGACATAGTGACAGGTGATGAATCGTGGATTTACGCGTATGGGCCCGAAAGTAAACAGCAGTCGACTGTATGGGTGTTTCAAGATGAGCCGAATCCAACAAAAGTTGTTCGCGCACGAAGCACTTCCAAGCAAATGATCGCCTGTTTTTTCGGAAAAACTGGACATGTCGCAACCGTACCACTAGAACAACGCAGAACAGTCAATTCTGAGTGGTACACAACCATTTGTTTGCCAGTTGTCTTCCAAGAAATGAGGAAAACCAACCGCCGAAGACGGATCACTCTTCATCACGACAATGCGAGCTCTCACACATCAGCTCAAACAACTGCATTTTTGACCACTCAAAACATCGATTTGATGAGTCATCCGCCGTATAGTCACCAAATGACTTCTTTTTATTCCCGTACGTAAAAAACAAACTGAGAGGTCAACGTTTTTCGACACCTGAAGAAGCGGTTGCTGCGTTCAGAATGCATGTTTTGGAGATACCTCAATCAGAGTGGAAAAAGTACATCGACAATTGGTTCAAACGCATGCAAAAATGTATAGATCTTCATGGGGAATATTTTGAAAAACAATAAAGCGATTTTCGATGATTAATATTTGTTTTTGTTCTCTAATTCCGAAATATAAAAGGCAGCCCTCGTACAATACTGAACGAACAAAAATTAATATAGGCACTCTTTATTTTCAGATTACCCCTGCAATGACATGGTCTGGCGAACACATCATCATCATTATGGTGATATTTTCCTTGATATTGACAGGAATGTGTATCACGTTTCTTTACAATTGCATTACCAAACTAATGAGGGACCACGAAACAATACAGGTACGTAGATCGTGAGACATATACGCCTTGCTTGTTTTTGTTTTGCGCCTACATTTTAAAATCAAACTACAATTTAACATCGAAGTTATTTAATAAAACCCCTCTCTTAATCACTTTGTAGTCGGTTAAACCGTACCCACGCATTCCGTTTAAACTTCCTCCAGCTCAACCGAAGCGTAAGTGGCTGTACTTCCTCTTCTGTCGTGTCGTACGTCAATCTCAACTCGAGCATCTAACTACCTTAATCGTTCATTATGTCTTTGCGGTTTCACGACAATGACGTATTTGCTAGAGGAGCGCTTCTTATCTCACCATACTCCGTAAAGATTGCTTTAGGAGGAAATCGTGAGTGTTATACCACAAAAGACGAGCGAGTTTTTCGTTTTTTTTAGTCAAGTTTTAGGTTTTTTAATAACACGTTGTAACCTGCGAATTCATTCACGTGGAATTAGAAAGGAAAACTTGAAAAACTACAGTTTACCTGAAAATGTTATCTGTATATCCTCAAAGATTCTTTGGACAATTCCTAAACATTATATATATTAGAGAGTTTCGATGTTGTTTCCCTTTTTACAAAAGTACCTGTGACCGAGCCACTACATCGAAGAAAAGTTCCACCCACCAGAACATATCATCAACCTAGCGAACCATTGCTTATCAAACACGTATTTTACCTACACAGGACAACGTTACAAACAAATTAAAGGCGCGCCAATGGGGTCCCCAGTCCTAGCAAATATTTTTATAGAAAAGGTCGGAAGGCAGGCTCTACAGTCCACGGAATACCAGCCTAAGCTATGGTTACGATACGTCGATGACACTTTTATATTATGGCCACATGGTAGAGAACAACGTCACAAGTTTCTGGATCACCTAAACAAAAACTTTCATTTACCATGGAACCAGAACAAAACAAGCAACTGCCATTCCTCGACCTACTAATAAAAAGGAACCCGACGGAACCATAGGACGACACACAGTATACCGGAAAACCACGCACACAAACAGACACCTCAACGGAAACTCATACTATCACCCCGCTCAGTTATTCTCAGTAGTTGAGACCCTAACCTACAGATCTAAAACTCTAACAGACAATGACAACAGTAAGGCCGAGATGAACATTTTAAAGGAGCTATTAACATCAAATGGCTATAACCTCCACATAAAGCACTTACACAAAAAACAAAACATATGATGAAAACATCTTGACAGCGTTTCTTCCTTCGTACGGGGCACAACAGACAAAATTGGAAAAATACTAGCGAAACTCAATATAAAAACAGTTTTCAAGGCACACAGAGAGATCAGAGAAATCATACCGTCACCTAAAAGAGTCGCCGACAAATTAGCACGGATTCTACACCGACATCAAATAAAGACAGTCTTCAACACCAGTCAAACTATAGGCAACTTAACCCAACGAGGATCGAGGAGTTTACGAAATTCCATGTCGCGATAGCCCACAAAGCTACATCAGTCGAACATTCTTTGTCAGTAAAAAGATCCGACTTCAGCTCTCGCGCATCATCATATCCAAACAGGACCCTCTATCAACTTCGAGGACAGTAGGACTATTATATCCCTTAATTTCCTTAGGGCATCCACTATTCGCGAAGCTATAGAAATAGAGAAGAGACCCCTTTGTCTAAACCGACGCGACTCGTTATAGGACGGGTCCGGGCCGGCCCTATAACATCTCAGCCGGATATAACCAATCAGCAAGCGGGAGGTACTATATAAAATATTCACTAAAGTTATTACACTCCCAATAAGTAAAAATATGGAAGTATACTGACTAATCTAACAGGTTGACTTTGGAAGTGATTGTAGCCCTAAAGAAATTTTAGTCGAAAATCTTGTTTTTCAAAAAGCGTTCGACACGACAAAACATTGGCCAATTATGAAGACCCTTACTATATGCAAGAGGGTGGGTGCCTACCATTCCTTGATGTAAAGTGTCAAAGGACTAGGACCGGAATCCAAACAACAGTCTACAGTAAGGCTACGCATACAGGATTATACCTTCACTACAATTCCAACCACCCATCAGCAACGAAAACTGGCATCATCAAAACACTAGAACCAAAAATATCTGCAGCACACAAGAAGCCCTCAACGAAGAACAAATGAAACTTAGAGAAGACCTTTTGGCGAACGGATATCCGGAAACGATCATTACCAAGGCGTTTGAAGAGCTGGACAAACCACCTAGGCAGGAAGAGGACACCACGGTAGCAACTCTACTATTACCATATATTAAAGGCTTGTCGGAGAATCTTAGAAGAATAACACACAGCTATGGGATCAGAATGGTCTTCAAAAGCAACGACACCTTGAGGAGCATGATAACAAGAACGAGGCCCGACGCACCAGCAATACCAAATAACTGTATATACAGCATACCGTATGAATGTGGCAATCTTTACATTGGAGAGACAAAGCGACCACTGGACACCAGGATTAAGGAACACCGCACAGCTACTCAAAGCGCAGAGGTAACGAAGTCTGGGCTAGCGTATCACGCATGGACCGAACACCATAATATCAACTAGGATCAGGCTAGAGCCATTCACAAGGAAGAGCATTGGTACAAAAGAAAATTCATAGAGACAGCATATATAGTCTCGAACGAAAATATAATTAGCGAGCCCAGCGTCCAAATTAAAAATATTTGGAGAGTTTTTCTTCGGCCTTTGCCGCTACGCATCACCGGCAACCAACCTCCAGGTACGACGACGCTGATTGGACCAGATAAGACCCATAGACCATGACCGGCGACGCATGACCGGTTAAGGGTATAATATAAATACGACGGATACTCTGAATTTCCTATCATTCACCTAATGACGATAGCAGGCCAAGACAGAAAACAAAATTTAAAACAAATAATAGTATAGGAATGTTAATCAAAAATAAAAACAAAAGTTGATACAAAATAGAATAAATACTGACTATAAAATTTTTTCCATTCAAAAAACAAAGGCATGTAAGTAAATATTTTCAATAAACCACTAATGTTGAAAAATATTGTGTAGGTGACTATTATCAATTAATTGTCAACTTAGGTTAACTTACTTGAAACTTATAGACATTTCGTTTAAACTGCTCATGCAACTCTTGTTTTAATCTTGCCTGGGATTTTTTGAATAATGTTCCAAACCGATAGAGTCATTATCAACGTGACGCTCAATTTCTTGACCAAAATAAATGGCTCTCTCTGTTGGTCGAAGACCGCACAACTTGGCATCTAGCCCTTGATACTTAACTACAGTGGTAAATACAAATAATCGCCTCTTATCTTGATTAAGAGTTACGGTATGCTGAATTAACTTCCAATGTAAAAGGGTTCTGACTTTCCCCAGCGAGCGGTGCGATGTTACAAATATTCCAGTTTTAATGAAATTACTGCAGTTATGCATTTACTAATGGGACTTAAAATGAAATACGACTTCCTAAGTTCTTTACGGGGAGGTATTCCAAATATAAGCTTAACTCAGACAAAAAAACAATTCAATAAATTACCTGTACTCTAATTTGATAATTTTTGTATTTAGTGCTTCAAGCATCAAATATTCCAAATCAATAGGCATTGTTTCAGGAAAAAAATATTCAAAAGCAAACTGCTTGTACCTTGTGGTTAGCTTTAACTGAGAGTTGTTTTTTGTAGTTTAAAAAATGGTCAGTTTTTTCGGTTTTTTTGCACAAATCATATATCAGTACAAAATGGATGGCATCACTTTCACTTGCCAATTGTTAGCAATTTCAAAAACACTATCAAAAACGGTGAAGAAAACGTTTAAAATTTTTAGCGTATTCTTATCTCTATCTCTTTTTCTCCCTTTCCAATTTTTATTCTTTGTCTCTATTCTCCAAATACATTTTAACATTTTATTTGTTTTATTATTGAGACCACTTTCTATAAATGTAACTCTTATTCACTCTATATTGCATCCACACTATATATGCTTCTGTGTATTGGTCACATCTATATAACTTATTGATCTATCATTTTCTGAATCACTATGTACAACTATAATTGAACTCAACAGAATATTACAACGGTCCTGATATCTTTAAAATCACACTGTATAAGTATAAATCATCTCCACATTATTGACTATTTCTATTTTTTTCTATTGTTTAAACAATAGATTGTTCCTCTATACCAATGATTTTACTTGGCCCCATATGTCTAGTATTCCATTTATGCATGATCTACCCTATATAACAAAATTCACTTTTTTGAATCACATTTTATGACTATAATTTTACTCTACCATGTATTTCAATCACCCGGTATATGCAACTGTTTCTAAAATGTTTTGAACCTGTATATATAATTATACGCCGTCCTACGTCCTATTCAACTATCTTAACTGCTTTTGTTTATATAACAAATTTTTGATACACCCTGAATGACAATAATTTTAACCCACCCTTACTTTAAACACCTTGTATAAGCAACTACTTATGTTCCAAAAGATATAACCGCCCTGTATAACTAAAATTGTACTCCACCTTAAATTTCAACCATCCTGTATATTCAACCAACGAATATAAACTTATTCGTTGATTCAACTGCTTCTGACAATTTTTAAAGGCTTCTGTACAACTGTAAAACTGTAATTATTCTCCCTCCATTGAAATTCACTGAAATCTAGTCCCTTATTTACTTTTTTTTTCTGATTTTTTGGAAACCAGTAAATCCCATGTTATAGACAATTATATGGGACCATTCTGTAATAATAATTCCAGTTTTAAATCATCACAATTGCCCAAGCCGTTTTTGAATTATCGCTGGTCATACATAATAAAAAGTTAAAAAACGAATTTATAACCTCCTCCTTTTTGGAAATCGGTTAAAAATGGATTTTGTCAATTTTATCTGATTAATCGGTATTGCCCGCCCTGGGTTTTCTAAATAAATTGCAAAAGGAGAAATAAGCTCTAATTGGTGTTCCTCAGATTTTTTATTTTATTTATAATTATGCAAGATTATGCGAAAAACTCGATCTTTATATGCATTACAATCATTTCCTCAAAATTTTTTGTTCTATTTTGAAAACTGACATATGTCATTTAAAAATTAATAATTTTAAGTGTTTGTATCAACTTCTCAATAATAAAACATTTTTATAAAAATATAACCTACTTCCACCTATACCTAAACAGCTAAAAATAATTATAACAAAATACAACTCTAGCAAATAAATAAGACATTCAATGTTGTTAGGTACCTACCCAGGAAGTAAAAAATGTAAACATTAAAAGGTGCTCATTCTGTACAAATTAATTACCTACCAATTGAGTATATTTTTGAAGTCTGTGCCAAGCAAAATTAAGTTTCATAAAGTAGTAGATAAGTACGCAATGCAGGATTTTAGATTTGCTTGGCACCGACTTCAAAAATATACTAGATTGGTAGGTAATTAATTTGTACAGAATGAGCACCTTTTAATGTTTACATTTTTTACTTCTTGGGTAGGTACCTGACAACATTGAATGTGTTATGTGCTAGAGTTGTACTTTGTTATAATTATTTTTAGCTTTTTAGTTATAGGTGGAAGTCGGTTATAATATTTTTTAAATGTTTTATTTTAAACATTTTAGTTTTTTTTTTGAATTCAGGTAGTTTTCATTCTTTATTTAATTTTTTTTGTATTTATAACCTTAATAGATAGGACCAGGTAACATCGAAAGCCTCAACATTACACAATGACACATTTTCATTTAAATTGACAGGTAAATGTTTAAGAACAAAATGTACTAGTAACCGTTGACTTAAGCCCAAAATATATGTATGCCTTATGGACCACGCCATGTAACCTTTTTTCAACTTTTTTGATAACTCTTTATCACTATAGATAATTCCACTCCACTCTATGTACCAACCATCCTGTACATACGACTGCCCAAGGACAAGCATAAATTTGCTAGCTGCCTTCTGTAAACTATAGGACGGAGTAGAATCCATCCCATATTTACGGAGTCAAATCCATCCTTTATTTCAACCATAGTATATAACTCCTTGTGGGCTACCCCATAAATTATTTCATTTTTAACATTTTATATTATCGCCCTCTTATGGGTTATAAAATAAATATTTTTTTAATCACACTGTATAAATATAATTCAACTCCAGCAGATATTTCAACCATCCTGTAAGATTTGTTTACGTCCACATCATATAACAGTTTTTTAATCACCCTATATAATTTTAATTTCACATTTTTTCCAACATGTTTATACCACCAAATGTCCACTTCACCCTATATTCCAACCAGGATGGTATATACGGCGGCCTATGGACCACTATCATCCTACTCCGTCCTATATTTCAATCATCATATAAATGCAACTCCTTCTATCACTTTATTTTGTGATTTTGTTCGCTATAACTAAACACCCTGTGTATAAACGCACCAAATAACAGTTTAGAGTTTGACATGTGTTGTCACTGAATTTTCTATTAGGCCGGGAGAATGTGACAACCAAAAGCACCGTCTTCGCAAAATGGAAAAATTTTCATTTAAATAGGTATTTGCCTGGTATACAAACAAAACGATCTTGGTCGTCATTGATTTAAGGTGCCGAAAATACTATGCGTTACTACCTATATTCTTGAGATGTACATAGAAAAGTTTTAAATTTGCAATTAAAACTTCCAATGCCTAAAATTCAGGCGCTATTACATTGGAATTAAAATATGAGGAAATGTCCGATATGTCATTTTTATGAAATTTTTGATAAGAAATTTGGAATCTTCGGCAAAACTGCTTGTTACGTCGCAGAAAAATATATGAGATCACCTAGTGATCTTCCTTACTAGATTAAACGTTAAAAAACTATACACATCCATAAGGAGTTATCGAAAAATCGACTAAAATATTAGGGATTTTGGTCGATTTCTATGCACGCATGTGTTCATTCACAAATTTCATCACTTTGCCACTAGAATTATTTTCCAAAATTTGAAGTTTCACCAATCCGGATATATACTCTATAAAACAATACCATATTCATTCAAAACGGTGCACCACAGGAGAAGAAATCAGGTAACATACCTACAAAAAAAAATACGCTACGAATTGATAACCTCCTCTTTTTTGGAAGTCGGTTAAAAAATCGTGTACAAAATGTTTGTTGTGGGCATTTGAAGTCTGTAGGTACAAATGATACTGTTAACTTTTTTGCAAAATCAGTCTTCTTGCTCAAGTGAGTTATTCGTTCCCAAAATTAACAAAAACTAATCCAGGTACAAAATTTTAAACCTATAATCACCCTTATTACTTGTATTTGATATTAAATGACCAGCCAGATTGGCAAAAATGTGTCATCTTCGACGTGTTATAAGGAAAAGTGAAAGATCAACTATGAAAATCCTAATTAATGTAAAAAGTAGCACGTGTGACTATTGTGAATCTTATAACACTGCTGGTAAGTTTCCTGCATACAGTCAGTCCATCTGGTAACTATATAGTACAGGAGTGAATTACTTTGAATCACGTTACAAAGTTTTACAAACACCAGTTTTCAACAAATTTGTACTAAATCTAATGCTTTGAAGATATTTCAGCTCACATACAATCACAAATACATACGCTCATCAGATTTACAGCTCACAAAACCCTTATCTGAAGTCACCCACAAAGATTAACCCCGTAACCTCATAGCCTGCTTAATTATCATGTCAAAGTGCAACGAAATTTCAAATGCGAACTGCCATTTTCAAGCGCCTATCGAGCGGATTTAACATCAGAAGGGGCGCGATTAGTGAAAGCTGGAATGTTTAGTGGACCTGAAATTCGTGTCGTGATTTTATTGGGAGAGATAGTTGTTTCCACTAAAATTTATTAGGTTAAGTTGTAGGAAAGTGTTTCACGAGAGAATTAATCACAAACATTCGATTGGTATTGAATGGAGTGACCGACAAAATTAAAGCTTTCATGCGGTATATGTACAGGGTTGTTTTCTGAATGATAATTGTGGCATCTCTGGAGTTCTTTGGGAATAATCCCACATTAACATGAAAGTCTGTATATTTTAAAAGTACAAACGTTTCAAGGTCTAAAACAGACCCCGTTTTCAATGGTATTAACACAAAGTGAAAGACATTAAAAAATTTAAAAAATAAAAGGATTCCCAATGACAAATATGGTAATCACAATTTGACATGTTTGACAATAAAACTGATATAACTAAGGGAATTTACTGCAAATTTGATATATACAGGGTAGCACAAAAAAATTTAAAGATCATGTGAAATAACAAAGCTTGGATGAAATAAGTCTTTTAGAGACGAAGTTAAGTTAGGGGGATTATAGTCGCGTGAAATAGCAGAACACATTCCGTTAGTTTATGGAAACGAAAATGTGTTATCTCGGCGAACTCTGCTATATGGTATACTGTTGTAGGTGAGTGCGTACGTGCATGTAATATTAGATGGTACATAAGCAGTTGTATACATAGGATGGTTGAAATATAAGTTGGAATTAAATTAGTTATACAGGGTAGTTCTAAAAATATTATATTGGGTGGCACATAAGTAATTGCGTATACAAGGTGGTTGAAATAAGAGTGCAGTTGCATAAATGAAATACTAGACATATGAGGCGAAGTAAAATCAGTGGTATAGAGGAATAATTTAAACAAAAGCAAAATAGAAAGAGTCAGAATAGTGTGTAGAGGATTTATATTTATACAGGGTGGTTTTAAAGATATCAGGACTGTTGTAATATTGGTTGAGTTGCATTATAGTTGCACAGGGTGATTCAGAAAATGACAGACCAATAATTTATATAGAAGTGATCAATACACAGAAGCATAATACAGTGTGGATGCAATATAGTGTTAAACTCAAGAAAGAGAGAGAGGAAAAAAGAGAGAGATAAGAATACGCTAAAATTGATTTGTACCTTAAATCAGATTAAAAAGAAGTTATGTCTGAAAATAGTGATTGATTGCACACTGTTTCTAAACGGTTTTTATTTTAAGTCAGCTGAAGTCGGTTCTTTTTTTTTAATATAAATTATTTTTAGTATACATTTTTTACATTGATGTAGACAGAACACATTTGAAAACAACAGAAATTATCAAGGGCTGATTATAGTGTATTAGCTTTCAATAATTATCCGTTCATACTCTGATTATTTCCACAAATGGGCTTATTAGGTTAATTAGAATTGCAGATGCAGATATTAGATAAGTTTCACTTTACATGGACTTCAATCAGTCGGTAAACTCTATTGTTTGTGTATCAAACACGGTGGTATTGATACATTGCCTGTAGCTACTTTTCAAATAGTAACTAACCATACACCCAAAATGCTATTTACACGCCTGGTTCTAATTTTGTGCTTCATGTTATCGTAGTAAACAAGCTTTGTTTCACCGGTACATCAACTGCCCACCTAAAGCGTTTAAGATTTACACGCATTTATGAATGCTTTGTGTCGCATTATTTCAACAAAATAGGAATCGTATTGAATGGAGACCAAACCTTCCTCCTACCTACCCCTCTATACTACCAATAGACTACTATAACAAAGTATTTTCGCTTCCAAATACCGAATGATTAAATTACTTGTTTATTGAGAATTTATAAAAGAAGAGACTCTTAATGTATAAACTGGGTCCTGTTTGTTACTTAGAGCTTGTACCTTGTGCAGATAGCTTGCAGTGAACAAATGTCGTGGTAAGACCAGAGAAAGAGACATGGAAATAGAGACGGCAAGAGGCTATTTCACTACGTTGGGAGCTGCTTCCAATGACAGTATGTTGTTCATAAGCTGCTTCCACCCATCAAGTAAAATGTTACTGTTACTGTCTCTATTGCCTTCTCTTTCTAGCCTTGCCACGATTTTGTGCATAGCAGGCTATCTTCTGGAGGTACATGCTCTAAGGGTTCCAATGAAATACGATCAGCATGTTGTTTATTGGCTGCTTCCACGCACCAAGTGAAATAACATCTTACTGCCTCTATTGCCTTCTCTTTCTAGCCTTGCTACGATTATGTACATTGTCTGCTATCTCCAGAGGGTAAATGCTCTAAGGTTTCTTACACAGAAAACTGAATTGTATGGGTATTTCAAGGTCAAGAAAGTGAAGTGTCGGTCGAAACGAAGTGTTGAGACATTTTTGCATTACACTGTCATGCAACTCTATTTTTGTATGTGTATGTTAAGAAACTTTCGCTTCAAAAAAAACCTACATCAAAACAGTAATTAGACGAAAAAACAACAAATATTTTTCTGCAAAAATTAAATACTTGCGTTGTTTTGAAGGTTTCTTTTTAGCTGATTTATTGTAACTAGCGGTCGCCCAGTGGTCGAACTTCGACCAATTGTGTCAATATCTCTGGCAGGTTAAGTAACCTGAAAATTTTATGGTGACGTTCTATCCTAGGACTTTAGGTTGAACAGCAATTACACGGAACGGATCCAGATTCGGAACTTCTTTGTGATAGTTTCCTCGAAAATCCTTGATGCCGGTCTTACATTTCGCTTCTACAAATAAGTAACGAAATTCAAGTTTGTTTCAGATATAATTCATAGGACCTTATTTGTGTTCAAATTCGTAATTTAATATGACAACAATTCAACCGCTACCCTACATATTTATTTTTTCTAACCACCCTGTATTGCTATAATTGCACTCAATTCTCTAACATTTATTAAAATCCTCATTATAATAATTCCATCTCATTAAATATTTCCACCACCCTGTAGATGCAACTGCTCATGGACCACGCATAATATTTTTTAACATTTTTGAACCACCCGGTAAACCATTCTGTATATAACACTGCCTATGAGTTACCGTATTTACTCTTTTTGTTTATGAAATTTTTATCATCATCCTGTATATCTATAATTCCTCTTACCCTATATTTCATCTTCCCTATATGTACAACTGCTTATGGGTTACGAAATGTTGCATTTCCATTTCCGCCACCCTGTATATGCATCTCTGTATAATATTTTTGCACCACCCTGTATAACTGTTATTCTATTCCAAGAACCCTGTAAATTCAACGGCTAATGGCCTTGCCTATATAATTATTTTATTAGTTATAATTGAACTCTACTCTATATTTTAAACACCCTCTATATGCAACTGCTTATGTGCCGGCCACGAAAAAATGATTTCTAACATATCTGGAATCGCTCTATATAATTATAAGATACAACGATTACTTTACCACTAATCAATAACAACGCTTGCATGCCACTTCCAGAAGTACATGCTCTAAGTTTATAACATCATTGGTCCTATATATAATTACTCAATGTTTTGAGTCTGGCGGCGGCCACAGATCATACAATAAAGAGCACATTCAGTTGTTTGGCGTTGACATTATGGACGTAAATAATGAATTTTTATTATATTTTATTTAATGAATGAACCAATATTATTTATTAATATTAGCATTCTGCACTGAAGGTCGTCAGTAGCTACTAAACAAAACAAAAATGAAGAAAATCGGTTGAGAGACAGAGGAGAAAATGGTACCTAATCGTTTTGTCTTTGCCTATTTATATATAGATAAGCTGTTTATCTATTGATAAGATTTTAATTTATTAACACTCAATTTGTAGACAATTGTAAAACATATAATTTAGCGAATATCTCTTTTATAAGAAGCAGAAATCTCTCAGACACTTCAACCTAAATTTAACAATGCGCACATTTAGACATAAATGACGTCATCCATTTGGTCTAGATGTATGATGGCATACACATTTGTTTTTATCTGGCAACTCCAGTATTTGATATATCGGTTTGAAAGATCTAGTAATTCTACATACAGGACGTTTAAATTTCAAATCGGTTGCATAACAAGTTTTTCTAGAAAAATTTTTGCTCTTTTATTCAATTAAACCAAGAAAATCAAATTTATATTTTACATTATTACATTACATTATGTTGTCTTACATTAAATTACATAAATTATGTAACAGAATGTAATACTTAATATTACAAAACATTCCTCCACAACTCCACTCATTATGAAATTTAAATTTGATTTTGATTTTTTTATTTGACTTATTTCATATTACAAAGACTTTATGAATAGGAAGCAAAGTAGGAATTCATAGATTCAAAGTTTATTCCAAGAAAAAGATACATACGTAGGTACAGAACTAGTTTTCCATTTACATTTTTTACAAATGTAAGTAGTGGTATGTGGTATATGAGGAATTTGAAGAAACATATAGATGAAAATAAATAATTTCATAATTTCAAAACGCAATGCTATTTTCAAATTTGTTGGTTAAAACTCCAGTAGTATTGCTTTCTTAGCAAAAATGTTTTTTCTATACCTTTCATGTTTTATGAAGATTTTTGCACGTTTTTACTTCAATTTTTTTCTCGAACAATGAATAAACAATGTCTAAGTATTTCTTGGGGAATAACACCACAGTTAAGAAAATTGCTGTATATTCCAAACGTTTCGGGGTATAGGTCAGACCCCGTTGTCAATGGTTAAACAACTATGGATAAAAAAGGCACAATTCTAAGATGTAAATTAAAATATTTGACAATATGTATTTCTGACGTAACTAAGAGAATTTTATTTGTAATATACGGTGTAGCACAGAAACTTCTAAAGATCATATAAGAATTTGAAAGAGAGATCTTCAGAATTTTATGTGGCTCTCCTAGGTGCGACTTTGTTATAAAAGCCAAAAATGCGACCAAAGAATTTTGTTGATTCAGTGATCCCATTAAAATCATAAGAGAAAACCTAGGAAAAACCTTATGAACTATCCAACATTCCATTAAGACCAATTGTTAGCTTCATAAATTCTCCATGCAGTGAGCTCTCAAAATTCCTTTTAAAAATTATTTCACCACTGGTAAGTCTAACTCTCATCTTAAAAACAGCGCACATTTGTTAGAAGAATTATCACATATACAATACAAAAATATTTTCACACTAGCAAGTTTTGACATTGTTAATCTATACAATAATGTCCCTGTCACCAAAACACTTCCCATGGTAAAAGAACGATTAGAACAAGATTCTTTACTAAATCAACGTACTCAGTTGTCCATTAATACTAGTATCTATATATATAAATAGGCTAAGACAAAATGATTAGGTACCATTTTTCTTCTGTCTCTCAACCGATTTTCTTCATTTTTATTTTGTTTCGTAGCTATTGACGACCTTCAGTGCAGAATACTAATATTAATTTATAATAATGGTTCATTCATTAAATAAAATATAATAAAAATTCATTATTTACGTCATAATGTCAACGCCAAACAACTGAATGTGCCGCGTTCCGCCACCGCCAGACTCAAAACATTGAGTAATTATATATAGAGGGACCAATGCTGTTTATACTTAGAGCATGTACTACTGGAAGTGGCATGCAAGAGTTGTTATTGTTTAGTGGTAAAGTAATCGTTGTATATTATAATTATACAGGGCGATTTCAGATATGTTCAAAATAATTTTTTTCGTGGGTGGCACATAAGCAGTTGTATATATAGGGTGTTTAAAATACAGAGTAGAGTGCAATTATAACTAATAAAATAATTATATAGGGAAGCCCATTAGCGGTTGAATTTACAGGGCTCTTGGAATAGAAGGTACAGTAGAATTACGGTTATACAGGGTGGTGCAAAGAGTATTATACAGAGATGCATATACAGGGTGGCGGAAATGGAAATGCAACATTTTGTAACCCATAAGCAGTTGTATATATAGGGAAGATGAAATATAGGGTGAGAGGAATTATAGATATACAGGATGATGATAAAAAATGTTAGAAACGGAAATGATTTATAGAGTAGCCCACGAAGAGTTCCATATATATGATGATTGAAATATAGGTCAGAGTAGAATTATAGTTACAGAAGATAGTTAAAAATTTCACAAACAAAAAGAGTAAATACCGTGGCTCATAGGCAGTGGCATATACAGAATGGTTTACCGGGTGGTTCAAAAATGTTAAAAAATATTATGCGTGGTCCATGAGCAGTTGCATATACAGGGTGGTGGAAATATATAATGAGATGGAATTATTATAATGAGGATTTTAATAAATGTTTGAGAATTGAGTGCAATTATAGCTATACAGACAGGTTAGAAAAAATAAATATGTATGGTAGCCCATTAGCGGTTGCGTTGTTGTCATATTAAATTAAGAATTACGAATTTGAACACAAATAATGTCCTATGAATTATATTTGAAAAAAACTTGAATTTCTTTACTTATTTGTAGAAGGGAGATGTAAGACCGACATCTAGGATTTTCGAGGAAACTATCACACAGAGGTTCCTAATCTGGATCCTTTCCCTGTAATTGCTGTTCTCCCTAAAGTCCTAGGATAGAATGTCAAGATAAAATTTTCAGGTTATTTAACCTGCCAGAGATATTGACACAATTGGTCGAATTTCGACCACTGGGCGACAGCTAATAATAATGGAACTACTAACATTTTGTAGAAAGACAGCATATTTTCAACTTAATGATGACCAACAAGATTTTGGCATGGCAATGGATTCCTGTCTGTCTCCTGCTTTAAGCAACATTTTTATGAAAAAATTTGAAGAACAAACAATTTTTTCAAAACAGTGGTGGAACATAATCTTGAGGATTTACATGCATTAATTAACGACATAAACAACACAGAACACACTATTCAGTTTATACTAGAGCTTGAACAGAATAACAAATCACCATTCTTAGAAATTTTAATAACCAAAACACAATCGACATTTGAAACAGAAGTTTACAAAAAACCGACTCATACTAACAGGTATCTCAACTTTAACTCTAATCATTCAAATGCAGTAAAAAGAGGTATCATCACATCTCTATGACAGAGCAAAAACCAACTGTTCTAACATCAATAAATTCAATGAAGAAAAAACATTTATAAAAAATGTACTTTCTGCCAATCATTACCTAAATAAATTTATTAATAACGAGTTAATCAAAATAGAATACCAAACAATCCCTAACAACCAACATCAAACTTCACCAAGCAACACTGACTCCCAAGATAATCACATTAATACAATAACTATACCGTTCATACAGGGTCTATCAGAAAGACTAAAAAGAGTGGGAAACAGATATAATATCAAAACATCATTTAAAACAAGAAATACACTAAAATCAATTATATCAAAAACCAAACCAAATGACGTAACTCAAAATACAAAAAATTGCATTTATAAAATCCCGTGCGAATGTAATAAATTGTATATTGGAGAAACCTCTAGACCTCTGAATGTTCGAATAAACGAACACAAAAATTACATAAAAAAATGACAATTTGAAAAATCCAAAATTTGTGAACAAGCTTGAGACCTTGGTCATAAAATACAGTTTCAAAATTCAGTTATATTACACAAAGATGAACACAACACCAAAAGAAAACTGAAAGGATCTGCTTTAATTTTGTTAAATGAAAACGATTGTATCGCTACTACCTCCGTAGAATTCAGTCGTTCCTGGTTGCCGATGATTAAGGAAGAAATTGCTAATGGTAATGTCCTTGTGAACAACCCAATCTCGGGATAGTTCATAAGGTTTTTCCTAGGTTTTCCCTTATGATTTTAATGGCATCACTGAATCTGCAAAATTCTTTGGTCGCATTTTTGGCGAATGCACTATCTTATAACAAAAGTCGCACCTAGGAGCGCCACATAAAATTCTGAAGATCTACCTTTCAAATTTTTCTAATTTGAAAGGAACTTTATGATTATATGATCTTTAGAAGTTTCTGGGCTACCCTGTATATTGCAAATAAAATTCTCTTAGTTACGTCAGAAATCAAATAATACATATTGTCAAATATTTTAATATACATCTTAGAATTGTGCCTTTTTTTATCCAAGTTTCTTAACCATTGACAAAGGGGTCTGACCTAGACCCCGAAACGTTTGGAATATAGAGCAATTTTCTTAACTGTGGTATTATTTCCCAAGAAATACTTGGACATTGAAAAATATGCCACAAATATCATTCAGAATACAATGAATAAACAATTGATTTTGCGTTCCTATTATAATAAATGTCAAATTTGATTGTTGATAGACATGAATAGATAGTAATTTTGATTGTATTGGAATTTTAATTATGACGGGTTAAGGAGATAAGATTCGCACACAAGAACAAATTTGGGAATTATTTACAATACTACCCTGATCGACTTATTACAAGATCAACCATAAATAAGGTACACAGACCAAAACTAGGAACTTAGTTCATCTAAGAGATCAGTCGAAATCAGGTCGTCCAGCAATATCAGATAAAAATCAACTGGAAATTTTAAGAAATAGTGGAAGAAAATCCTTTCTTATCAAGTCAGCAGGAATAAGTCAGTCTTGGGTTTTAAAGTTCCTAAAGCAGAACAAATGGCATCCATATAAAATTCAATTGGTACAAGAACTTAATGATTTTGACCGAAGCGTTGAATTCTATAAAACAATGATGGAGTGATGCCACAACGATCTGCAATTTTCAAGTTGGATAATTTTCTGAGGCGAAGCAACTTTTTGTTTAACCTCTTTAGGGATACTGACACATTGAACACACATACGTGTTAATAGCCTGAAACATATTTTTACTGTTTAGTTTGGTTATCAACAGTTGTCTTACCCTTGTATAAAACTCTGCTGTTAGGTCCTTTTTCAAAGTCAAGTGATCAATACGCTGAGCCTGCTTTATTTCAAGGTATTTATAAGTATGACCTCCCCTCATAGATTCAATTGAGGTGCCATCTCCCATTTCAAAGTGCCCCTGCTGTATTTTGCCTTTAACTATATTAATAATTCGGCATTTGTCTAGGCCAAATTTCATATGGATGTCACTAGAGAACCCTTCTACTATTTGAAGCATATCATGCAGCTGTTGTTTCGTAGCTGCTATCCACTTTAAGTCGTGCATGTATAACAAATGGTTTCTCTTTAATGCTTGTACGTTGTTGTGTTTGAGACTGAACCCAAAACTAGTCGAGTTCAGTTTGTTTCAGCGAGGGTTCGTGGCAACACTTGCCTTTATTTTTTTCTTATTCTTTTGTTACATTTATACCTTTCAGTTGATTTTTTATGCTTCAAGTGAATAAACGAGAAAAAAATTCTAGAAAAACTTATTATTTAAAAGTCATGTACGTAGAATTACTAGATATTTCAAATCACTGTTTGTACAGTACCATACAAATGTTTGTAAACCTTCCATAACACATTAAAACCTGCCTAAAAGTAATAGAAAATATTCTTAGACGAAACCAAGCCGCCTGTGAAGCATCCTCAAAGTGTTTAGCGTACAATGAACGAACGTAAAACCGGCACTTCCCTCGGACGCAGCTGACGCTTTTCGAATTGGATTTTCAAATTGCCTGTCAGATTTACTCGACGTCTTATCCTGTCAGCCGTTTTGCTCTTGCACTCCAAAATGCATTTTCGAAGTTAAATTTCACTTACAAGGTATCTTTACTTACATCCTGCCGTGAAGAAACTGATCTCGTTATAGACACGCCAATATTCGTTGCGATTTTCTCACTTTGAGATTTTCCAGAGGAAATCTAAAAGTTCCTGATAAATTTGATAGTTTCATTTTTGGAACTAGCGAATGCGAATAATATGCATTTATAAGTCCTTTCATATATGTAAATTTTATTTGTTAAGTAATAAAGGACTGAAAAATCCATGAAGTTTAAATCTGCACAGTTAGCAGACCATTCATTATAACCACGTATTCCAATTCCACGATAGGAAAAATGTTTTTGAGTAAATCGAATATTAGAACCAAGTAGAAGCTATATCACAACGATGTCCCTGATGAAGTTTTAGGCTAACTACTCAACATATTTACTAAAATTCAATCGGCAGAGGCCTTTGACGGTATTCTATTCAATGAAGTTAACTTAGCAGATAACAAATTACTTATTTTATATGCAACATCTTGTCGACTTGACCATACAATATATGGCATCACACTAAACCCCAGATATACTACATATCAAAAGGTTTAGCTCTGTAGGAGCCCTTGCCAGGTTATCAGGCCCGTGGTTGGCGTCGTGGATGCAGTTCCACATGAATATTCTAACCGTCCGGGCTGTTCCTAACAGGACGGCTTTTTGCATCAGTTGGTAAAGATGTTGTCCAGACCAAGGTATTTCAAATTGTTTAATAGATGTTTTGGGACTACACCAGTTGTTGACATAACAATTGGTACCGTTCGAGTGTTGTTCATGTCCCATTGTCTCTGTATTTGAAATTCTAAATCCCTATATTTGGCTATTTATGATATATGACTCTGTGTAGATAAGAAAATTCTGCGAGTTTCTGGAAATGATTACGCAAATTAGAAATTTGTTGATCACGTAACTTGCCAGTATCTGCAATGCTCTTCCTCTTTCATACCGTGGCAACGTTGTACGTTCGACAGAGCTCTTTGGATGGTGATTTTGAGCTTTTGTTAGTATAATTCGAACTTTCCGTTGTAGTTGTTCAATGTCAGTCTTGCACCATTTAACTATTCCGAATGAGTAACTGAGTACTGAACACGCGTAGGTGTTAATAGCCTGAAACAGATTTTTACTGTTAAGCTTAGTTTTCAACAATCGTCTTACCCTTCTATAGAACCCTGTTGATAGGTCATTTTTCATGGTGGAGTGATCAATTCGTTGATCCTGCTTTATTCCAAGGTATTTGTAAGTATGGCCTTCCTCCATGGATTTAATTGAGGTGCCATCTCTCATTTCGTAGGGTCCCTGCTGTATTTTGCCTTTTACTATATTAATAATTCGGCATTTGTCCAGGCCAATTTTCATATGGATGTCACTAGAGAACCCTTCTACTATTTTAAGCATATCATGCAGCTGTTGTTTCGTAGCTGCCATCAACTTTAAGTCGTCCATGTATAACAAATAGTTTATCTTCAATGCTTGTACGTTGTTGTGTTTGAGACTGAACCCAAAGTTAGTCGAGTTCAGTTTGTGTGAGAGAACCACAGCGGACCACCTTTATTATTGTAGTTTTGTGTTCAGCGTACAAAATAAATAAATGTCATGTCAACATAATACAAAGCGAACATATTTGTTATTAAAAGGTGCACCCAACTTTTTCAACAAATATTCGTAAAATACTCCTTCAGTGGCAGTATTACTATCCCATATTCGTTGGGCGTCACTGCTAATTAAATATTATTCTCGAAAATTTAATAACAAATACCTTATGTACATGTTTCCTGGAGGATAGTTGTGGCATAGTTTGTCAATGTTTATGCACTCTTTTCAGAAATGAGACAGCAATTCA
Organism: Octodonta nipae; assembly: GCA_034190945.1. Classification (NCBI taxonomy): domain Eukaryota; kingdom Metazoa; phylum Arthropoda; class Insecta; order Coleoptera; family Chrysomelidae; genus Octodonta; species Octodonta nipae. Next base: position 120,499,315 of record CM067221.1, read on the forward strand.
CGAAATTACTGTATATTTCCAAAAGTTTCGGGTCTAGGTCAGACCCCATTAAAAAAATTTAGAATTGAGCTTTTTTTCATAGTTTCTTTGCCATTGACAACTGGGTCTGACCTAGACCCCGAAATGTTTGGAAATATGCAGAAATTTCGTGAATTTTATTGTCATTACCCAAAACAGTGTTTAAACATTGCCTTATGTGGAGTTGTCAAAAGTCCAAAGGAGAAGAATTATTGTTCTGTCGGAACAGCGGATGATGCAAAGGGAAATTATTGCACAAGAGGTTGTTTAAAATACCTATAAAAGCTTTCTGAAACTGAGAACTCCAAAAAATAGGCCCAGGAGAAGTCGTGGAAGAGTTGCTACAGAACGTCAACACTGCTTCTTAGATCAAACGAAGAAATCCCACAACATCCCTTCCGGAGTTACAAAGGCAACTTTTTCAAGCTACCATTGTTAGAGTTTCAACGGAAAGAAACTTAGCAGTCGAAAATTGTTCAGTGAAAGACGATTAAAAATTCCATAAGTATTTCCGCAAAATAAAATTCGTATGTGGAATTAGCGTTACAAGCTGTAGGCAGCCTTTGGACAGGAGCTTTTGGGGATTGTTTCCGGTTTATGCAAAATAACACACTTCCACATACTATGAGAAAAATTGTTTAGACGAGGAAGGTTTGACTGAAATCTATGAAGAATTTATTGAAATTGAGCAGTCATACCATGTCATAAGTGAATAGAACAAATACAAAAACTACATAGTTCTAAAACCCTTCATACAAATGTAACCGTACCGCCCAATGCATGTAAGCAAGGTTGCCAGATGTATTGTAATTTCAAGAAACTTATTCATGAACATGACTATATAAGATAGATATTATAAAAAAATTAAAGTACTTTACTTTTAAAGAAAATTGATAATTTCTGTCAAACTTATATACATATTTGCAAAAGCAACATGAAAAGTTACATGAATATTTATTTTACATTTTTTACTAAATGACATTAATTAGATGTAGTTTTTAATATATGTTACTTTATAATTTTAGATATTAACAAAAATAAAGGTAATTGCCATTTAAACAGAATTCATACTGGCTGATAAACCTCGAATACCGTTGAAAAATTGACTTGTAATGATTACAGTATATGTTTCAGACCGTGCAAATCTTTTTATAGATAATAATTTGCCCTCTAAATATTATTCATAAGAAAGTTTTCCGTTTGATTCCAACCTATGAAGACACACTGTATTCAGCAACCAACTGAGAATCTCCATTTTGAAGTTCATTAACTGACATTTATTTTGACTAGCTGTCGCCCAGTGGTCGAAATTCGAATATCTCTGGCAGGTTAAGTAACCTGAAAATTTTATCTTAACATTCTATCCTAGGACTTTAGGGAGAACAGCAATTACATGGAACGGATCCAGATTCGGAACCTCTGTGTGATAGTTTCCTCAAAAATCCCAGATGTCGGTCTTACATCTCGCTTATACAAATAAGTAACGAAATTCAAGTTTTTTTTCAGATATAATTCATAGGACTTTATTTGTGTTAAAATTCGTAATTTTTAATTTAATATGACAAAAATTCCACCGCTGTATAGCTATAATTGCACTCAATTCTATTTATTAAAATCCTCAATATAATAAATCCATCTCATTATATATTTCCACCACGTTGTATATGCAACTGCTCATGGACCACGCATAATATTTTTTTTACATTTTTGAACCACCCAGTAAACCATTCTGTATATGCCACTGCCTACGAGCCACCGTATTTACTCTTTTTGTTAATGAAATTTTTAACTATCTTCTGTAACCATAATTCTACTCCGACCTATATTTCCTTCATCATATATATGGAACTCTTCGTGGGCTACTCTATAAATCATTTCCTTTTCTAACATTTTTTATCATCATCCTGTATATCTGTAATTCCTCTCACCCTATATTTCATCTTCCCTATATATATAACTGCTTATCGGTTACGAAATATTGAATTTCTATTTCCGCCACCCTGTATATGCATCTCTATATAATATTTTTTGCACCACCCTGTATAACTGTAATTCTACTGCACCTTCTATTCCAAGAACCATGTAAATTCAACCGCAAATGGGCTTCCGTATGTAATTATTTTATTAGTTATAATTGCACTCTACTCTATATTTTAAACACCCTATATATGCAACTGCTTATGTGCAACCCACGAAAGAAATTATTTCTAACATGTCTGGAATCGCCCTGTATAATTATAAATTCAACGATTACTTTACCACTAAACAATAACAACGCTTGCATGCCACTTCCAGAAGTACATGCTCTAAGTATATAACAGCATTGGTCCCTCTGTATATAATTACTCAATGTTTTGAGTCTGGCGGCGGCGGCACTTTCAGTTGTTTGGCGTTGACATTATGGACGTAAATAATGAATTTTTATTATATTTTATTTAATGAATAAATCAATATTATAAATTAATATTAGCATTCTGCACTGAAGGTCGTCTGTAGCTACTAAACAAAACAAAGGTGAAGAAAATCGGTTGAGAGATAGAGGAGAAAATGGTACCTATTCGTTTTGTCTTTGCCTATTTATATATAGATTTAATTCCAAACTATTTTCAATTTAATACAGTCCTGGATCCAACTAGAGACATTATCTCTTTTTAATACTTTTGCCTCCACCTAAGTATAATTACAAGAAGCTCAGTTAAAAAAGATTTTTTATGAAAAACAGTATGAGATATGTCCTTGAAAAAAATATGGGACAACTTCGGGATTCCCCTTAACAAAATCCAGTCTAAACGATCCAAATTATTTCAGCCAGTTTCAAATAATCGCTGAACATACATAAAAAATATTTAAAAAAAAAACAACAGACGAATTGAGAACCTACTTCTTTTTGAAATCGCTTAAAAATAAACTCCGCGTCTATTGAAGTAAATTTCGTCAGCCTTATTGTTTCGTTTCTAGGCATTGAATTCTGTTCAAACAAGGTACACAAAGAAACAGTTTAATGAGTTAACTATGCAAAATTCGTACATAAAGAAACCTATTTAGTTAAAACCCGATTCACCGCTCTAATGTAATAGTTTCGCCATTTTACAGTCATTTATTACCTCACTTCCTGAGTAATTATAATATTAACCGCCTGCGATTATAACGCGTTTTCGTATTCTTTTATTTTCTCCTCTTTTTCGTTTCGTACTGAATAACAGCCCTGAAAGCGCCTTTCAGCTTCCCAGCCGACCCTAATGGCTTCATCCGTTTGTGCATTTCTTTCTTTTTTTTTCTTTCCTAAATTAATCAAAATTAAGCAGACAATAAACCGTCGGAGGCTCCGTTCACAACAAGCCATTCCTGACGCGATTTTTCATGAGCTCCGTATAAAAATGTCATCAATTTTTATTAACCTGCACATTACAACCGAGCGAATGCCGAGTCGCTTGCCCGTTCTCGTTAGCGTTTCTTTGTTTCCAATGTTTTGCAATTCACCGTGTCGACAGCAGAGCGAAAACTGACGTCAGGAGCGATATTGTTTTGTTTCGCTTTCGGGGGGCTCACGGGGGTCAGGAAGAGAGCGGGGCTGCCACTGCCGGGAGGGTGTGGAAGATTAATTTGTTCTTCCTCATATGTCGACTGCTCGCACAATACAATGAAAAATGATACGCTACATCTTAATATGTTGCCGTGTTTGAGCCTGCTAGCTAACAATTGAATCATTTTAATCCTTTCGATAAAGCAAGCGAATCCTATTACGATGGTGGCGCATTGAACGCCTAGCACACACAACTTTATAGTCACGATTCAGAGCAGGCTTTGTTACTTCTTTGTTTCTATTGAACTTTTTTTAGTAGGTCACTTGTAGGCTGGCATTTTTCCATTTAAGCAATTGAACTTTATTTTAAACCGGTAAAGCCATTACATATTAATTTACAAGAAAAATATACAAGACTTATCACAAATGCGTATCATGCCAGATGTTCAGTCAACACTGCTGTTCAAATATTAAAGAATAGAGTCTTAATGGATTTTTAACAGTTAGAAAGAAGCAGCTATGATGAAAGCGTAAACTGACACTTGAGTAAGCAGAAATATTATTTAAAATATATAATTTAAATGTTTTTATCGATAATTGACAGTTAGAGACTCAGGTGCAACTGCGATAGTAGTTGTAGTAGAGATGAAACAATAAAAAAACTGACTTATCTTAAATTATTTTAGTTTGAAAACGAAGTTCAATAAGGTTAATTCGTCAATAGAGTTCGGTTCACAAATAGAATCCGAGGAAGTTAGTTCCAATTAGCTGTTGATGATGTGCAAAATCCGTGTAGAGGAATTGGTCAGTTCCTGATAGCTTGTTTGATAAATATGACAATTCAAATAACTGTAAAGTATAGTTTGCGGGTTAGTAGTCATGAACACTTCAACAACCAAGAAGTGCGAATTCAACATTACTGAAATAAAAAAACATATTTCTGTAAACCTTGAGTAAATTCTCAGATTATTAGCAAAGTTGCCAACAATTATTCTACAACTCCAAGCGTGTCTCATGAACCAAATAGAAACAAACCCGGACCACGACCCGGGAAGAGGTACGAGACCAGACTCAAGCAACGAAAAGCACCTGGACATGACCGTATATCCAACAGGATAATTAAACTGTTCACCAGGAAGACTTCATCAAGACAATCCTAAGATTTAGATACTACCCGAAAAGATGGAAGTATGCCAACATTATAATGCTGCCAAAGGCCAATAAGTCCCGTACTTTTTCACAAAACTATCGCTTCATTAGTCTACTATCAGCCATGCGTAAAGTAGTGAACGGATCTACGTAAATTGACTCCAAGAGACTATTTGGACTCAGACTTGGACACGCCACCAAACATCAAGTTCTACGCCTAGTAGAACAAGCCTCAGACAGACTCAACCGGAATCGAAAAACAGGTTTCATCTTCCTGGATGCAGCAAAAGCCTTCGACCGAGTATGGCATGACGGACTTTTGATCAAGATGGCCCAATTAAGATTTCCCACTAACGTTATCCAGCTAGTGGGTTCCTTTTTGAGACATTGAAGAGTAAGAATACGAGTAGGCCAGAAGCACTCGTTAACTGGACCATCGAGGCAGGGGTTCACCAAGGAGCAGTCCTGTCCCGATGCAATGCTGAATCTACACTGCAAACATACCAAGACCAGCCGACGCTATGATTGCCCAGTTCGCAGATGACACCGCCATACGATGTCAATCTTTTAGATTGGAGCCGATCTTGAGGCGGCTGCAGCAAGCTACTGACAATTAGCGGAATGGTGCCTTCAGTCAACGATAGAAGCCGCACGATTGTTCCGACAGGATACCTGACCGTCAACGGCAGACAAATTCCATGGAAGAACCAAGTCAAATACCTTGGAGTCATCATCGACAAGGGGTTGACTTTCACGAGGAATGTCCAAGAAACTCATAACAAAGTCCGTGCTGCCGGTGACTTTACCCCCTAATAGGAAGAGCAAGCAAGCTGAGACTCTTAAACAGGCTGACTCTCATCAAGACAGTCATCTGGTCAATGCTAACGTACGCTTGAATAGTATGGGGACAAACCAGCAAGAGCAACAGGCAGGCTATCCAAAGGTCTACGCCTCGCAGTCGACAAACCCTGGATAGATGGCAAGGGAACTGGAAGTATCCTCGGCAATTTCCCGAAGGGCAAATCCAGATCCTGGGCTAGCGCTAAGCGTGTGTGAGGACATAAATCGAGAGAGACCGTATACAACCTGCTCAAAAAATCGGTACTGCAATCAGAGTATAGTGCTCCACCTTCAAGTAATGTAAACTCAATATCCTAGGATAAAAATCACACGAAAAAATTCGTAGGTTTACTAAAAACTGTCAAAGAAATTACGATACTAACTTTTAGAAAACTTAAAGAAGCCAGCTGGCGCCTTTTTAAATTTTTCTCTTTCAACAAAATCTTTGTTTTATTTCAGTATATTCTATGGTTGCCGGTGCTGGTTAATACATGATTGACCAAATTATTAATTATTAACCAGCACCGGCAACCACAGCGTAGACTGGAATAAAACAAAGATTTTGTTGACAGAGGAAAATTTAAAATAGAGTAAACTTAAAGTAGGCAGTTGTATGATGATAAAAAAACATATAAATCGGGGTACCTTCAATCGAACTTTATTTGAAGTTGAGAAATCTACTGCTAACAGAGCAAAAAAACCGTACCCTCAGTGAGCGCCAAATAGTCACTGTAAAATTTTTTGACAAACAACAAAATCAACATCAAAGCGCAATTTTTTTACAAAAAACTTCGAAATACAATACTAAATGATTGACAACGACTCCAGACTAGGAGTTGAAACATCTCTAAAGACAGATAAGTACGAAACAATATGCAATACATTACTTATATACAGGAATGCTGGTTGATCATTTTGTCGACATCTCTTTCTCTCAGAATAAATGCTGTACAGACAGCCAGTAATCCGGGCAATTTTACGATATTGCCTTACTACACTTCGTTCTCTATATGCATTTTAATCTCAATACTTATCTCTTGCAGGAAAAAACTTGGAGGAGAGAAAACCCAAATGAACAGGCAAAATAATTCAAGACCTCCTCAACAATCTTTTCGAAATTACTTATGTTAAACATGTCAGAAACATCAGAAATTGTCACAAATATTAAAACTGTCAAAACTGTCAAAAATGTCATATGTCAAAAAAGTGAAAAAAGTCAAAAAAGTCAAAAGCGTCAAAAAGTGTCATAGATGTCAAAAATATAGAAAATTGTTAAAAAAATGAAAATTTTCCAAAAATCTCAAAATTGTGACAGTTGTCAAAAATCTCAAAAGTCACAAATGTTAAAACTTGTCAAAAGTTCCCAAAATGTACAAAATGACAAAAAAATTGGAAAATGTCAAATAATTAAAACAAAAATTTTATTTCTTATACATTTTTTATATAACGGACCTGCTCGAATAAAAATCTAAATTTTGCATTGCACCTATAAAACATGATGTTTGATGTTTTGAAAAACTTATTGTGCATATTTCCTAATTCCCTTCGTCTAAAAACCCTTCCTGCATCGTACAACAGTTAATATCTTCAGCCCATTGCACAAAATACTCCATCCAGCATTTCTGAACAAACATTTACACGAATTCGAGCGCAAACGGCCTCAATTATTTTCGAGCCGACTAACGACAATAACGCGGCACAATAACGAGAATTATGCGACAATGTGTTCCAAAAGTGACCCGAATGCAATTCTCCGACGATTCCCATTGAAGTGAAGAGCGCAGTTACAAGTGAGACTCCAGCTTATGCGATTCACCGATTCCCAGTGTCGAGCTCTTGTCGTTGTGTAACTCTTAAATTAATTAGTTCCGCAAATAATCAGTTAATCCGTGGAAAATCAAGCCGAAGATAATAACATGGCGATAACAGTAGTTACCTTGCTGTGGCTGTGACTCAATGGGGGTGCGTTACTTCAAGTTGAGCGGTTGCCAGTCAATAGAGACGATGCTGCTATTAATTCTGCCAGTCAAGACATTTGGTACATTAATAATTTTGGTGACAATGTTTACCGGAGATACTGTTGCACACAATAGGGGGTGTGATGGATTTCATTTGTTAAAAAACCGTTAGATACGATGGTTCAGCATTGTCTTAAGTAACAATAATAAATAGGGGGTTTTCCAGTACTGGTGTATTAATTTTTTTTTTAAGGTAAAACATACAAATTTAACGTGACATACATAAAATTGATTTTACAACCACGTGCAACGGCAGATCTATGCCTGAGGAGCACTGAGTCGTAGTGTTGCATTTAGCGCCATTTAAGTATACAGAAACTAGAGGAGATAGAGTAATGGTTAAATTGGGAAAGATTTGCAGTTTTACTGGCCCAATTCAATGACATGAATTTTTGTAAAAAGTCATGACTTACTACATATTTTGAAAAAACGAAATTCTGCCGATTTAGTCAAATCACTCTAACTCCTTTGTTTTTGATTTTATAAAAAAAGTGTAAATATCAAAATTGAAGGGAATTGTATCCCGAATATGATTGACACAAACTTATCTATTTTGAATGGAAACCATAGTTGGCTATGACCTCAAAAAAATCGGACATTTTTAGAGCTTTTCAACGATATAATACTCGATATAGTTATTCATAAAAATAACGGAGTATTGGATGCTTTTCTCTATTATTTTCACTTTTAACGTAAGTAGCCATGAAATAGATTGATTTATTAATAACTATTCCAAAAAACATTGAAGATTTTTTTAATAGGTATATCAGATATAACGAAAAAACTGAATAAGTAGGTACTTACTAAAAACTTAAGAAATTAAAGTACATAATAATGGTTACAATTTATGTTCAAAAAGTCCACCATTGGTGTATATACAAAAATTGCATCTTTTTAAGGTTGACATTACCGCTTTCCTCACAGACCGCCTACCAATTTCTTCAATTGCTTGTAATACCGCCTCCCTTAAGTCACCAACTGTCTCATTCTTTCTTTTGTGTACTTTGTTTTTAGCGCACCCCATAAATAGAAGTCTATAACTGCCAAATCGGGTGACCGGGGTGGTCATTTCTTCCTATTCAAGAGTTTGGATAGATATTAGATATGTGTTGTCTTACTAATAACGACTTATGAGCAGGTGCATGTTGGGACCACTCAATTTCTAAACGAGTTCTCAAATTCAAATTATGCAACATGTCTTGAAAAGTTTATTGCAAGAAATGCAAGTAGCGCTCTCCAGTAAGTGATTCATCAGATAAAAGGCCCCAGAATAGTAGACCCTATGATACCACACCAAACATTAAAACCAAATTTTATCTGGGGTCCTCTTTGTACTACATGGAAAGGGTTTTCTTTAGCCCAGATATGCTCATTATGTTTATTGAATATACCGCAGTTAGTAAATCTAGTTTCATCTGACCATAATACCTTTAATGGGAACTGTGGATTGTCAAGGCACATGTCTCTAAAACATGTACAAAACAAAATACGTCGATGTTTGTCACCAGCATGCAAAGTTTGAGAAACTGAAAGTTTTTAAGGGTGAATCTTGTGCGCTTTCAGTACCTTAACTACAGTTCGTTGCGATGTGCCAGCTTCTGCTGCAATCTCACGAGTTGATGTAGATGGATTTACCATTGCCAATACATATAAAGCCATTGACAACGAAGTCAGAATCGACTTTGAAAACATTTGGTTTTTTCTTTCAATATACAGCTTTTTATTTCAATTGTGGTATTAAGACATATATTATTTAAGACTCATTTCGCATATCTACACCGTACTTGAAATTTTGGTAACGAACCTGCGTCACTAACACAGACATTTGACATTAGATACTAGATCAAGATTATGCTTCATGCTAACTGTTAAACATATATATATATATATATATATATATATATATATATATATATATATATATATATATATATATATTTGAAATTTTTGTATGTCATTTACTTTATTATCACATTTGACATTAAACGACCAACTTATATCCTTATTAAAGAAACCTATTTTCTTTTTACTCCAAAATTATATTTCAATTTTTATATTATGTATAGTTAGTAAAACATATTTCCTTGTTATTAACTTAGGAAGATTTTTGAAATTTTTCAACTGTAGTTGAATAAAATAATTTTTGTGTTGTTTACCATTATACATCTGAAATTATATGTATCCCATATAAGTTATATCAACAAAATTGTAAATATGTATTATCGTTGGATTTTCTTGAATATGACAACCTAACACCATGTGTGCAAATGAGAACTTTTTCTGTTTATTTACTTCTCAGTTACTTCTGAAACTCCATTAAAGTACTTTGTACTGTCCAGACTAACCATTTTTTCTGTGTTATTGTTTTGATTTTGAGACAAAAACTTCTCTTTTCTAACAAATGTTACATTCTAGCGATGTTATGTTTGGTTATGTTGTTGTAATTTATTTGAAACGTCAGATTGAATTATTCTGATGGATACTAGGCAATATAATGTCTTACATAAGGTAGCGTATTGGGTAGGGCAGTATTTACAGATTACTTATCAAATTTGATTAAGCAGATGTCATCCTATATCTGTCGCTTAATTGCTCGCGTTAAATATCAGGATCTGAGGATGTAACACACACAAGCGAAGCGATCTGGGTATAATGCAGCCCAGCATGCGTTACATTTTCAATAACAATTGAAACCTTGAGGTAACATTTATAATATTTAAATTTCTCAATAGAATGATTGTTCCCAGAGATTGACCCGCACCCAAACTTGCTCATATTATAGTATTATATTAGATATTAGTTACTGAAGTTACCTCGCTCATATTATAGTATTAGATTAGATATTGGATACTGAAGTTATGGATTACTACATTGGACTGTGTATAATCAACTTTTTCCAGAACCAGAGACATGAACTCTACATATGTATCCAGATCTATAAACTGGTAAACTAAGAACATCGTAATGCCAAATTTACCATTCATAATTAGAAATTAAATGGTTGACAAAATAAACTGATAAGTGATGTAACTAGAGGAATTTATTGCCATTTTGGTACACACAGGATAGCACTAAAAAAATCTAACGATCATGTTATTTCACATAATATGTTCTCTAATCAATTTTTTTGTGAAATTTAACATAATGTGACAGTGATATAAAACTCTAAGCAATATCACTGAAACGCGTATCAAAAATTCATTTCGAACAGAACAATTGAACTTTTATCGCGTAAACACCGAACACCCCCATTGTTTCTTTTCCATACTGCTCCGTATTTCATCCGAATAGCCTGCAGCAGCTTTCCCAATCACGACTATACATACACACAATTCAATTTCGAACCAACAAACCAATCTCTTTTCAACCTGTTGTTCAATATTTGTGTCATAGAGCGATTCAGCTTAACATTGAACTAAACCCTGTCGCTCTTCACCTTTCCGCACAACGTACAGTTCCGATTGTGTGTTCCATGTTATTATAATAAACAAGCTCTGTGTTCCCGATAGATCTATTACCGACACAAAGCGGTTAAGATTCAAACGAATTTATGACTACGTCGTGCAGAGTTGTTCGTATAAACTCTGGAATTCAGTGTGAATGGGAACTCTCTTGCCTCTTCCCCGCCTCCCCTGACCTTCAGGTTTCACTAGAGCGTTAGAACAAGGTAATATCGCTTCAGGTCATCGGTGTTTGGAAGACGAATCGAAACGGAAATCTAATAACGTGCAACTTGTGGCGCAGTCAAGTGGATTATTGTGTATTGTTAAAGGACGGGATAATTGAATATAGTTTGGCGTATAGTCATGTGGGAGTAAAAAGGCGGATAACCGTGCATTTGACGTTGGAAGCAATTGTTCTTCATTATATAACAGAGTGGAGCTTAGAGTGGGTGGTATTATTGTGCTGCCATATTAATAATATAACGCTTTTAAGTTTTTACTCTATTGATGAAAATTCGACAGCTTAAGCAGAAATGTCAAAACAGAAAATAAGTGAGGAAAGGAAATGTCGACCCCATTATTTAAAACCCAATAAGATTATTGATAGTAGATGCTGAAGAAAAACTGAAAATATGTACACTGTATTTCTCAGAGGCCCTAATTAAGAAAGAGAATTGGGCCTAAGCGTGGAACAGAATAAGGCGAAAGGTAGAAGAACGGTTCTTGATATCTTAAGGATTGTGCAAATCTATAAATAAGTAGCAAGGATGTCGAAAGGATAATATAGGAAGTAGCAGGATAGGTACAGGACTAAAAGGCCTACTATCGACCAGATCCATATAATAACCTAATTCCTTGAATTTCTGCTCAATTCTGATTGTGAAATAGATTCATGATCTGAGTACATGTCTTGGGATAACCTGCGTATCTTTTGTTGTGTTCTGATCGTATCAGCAACATAAACTATGATGAAAATGTTAATTCTATCACCTTTAGTTAAGGGGCCAACAATTACGTGAGCTCCCAATGAGGGATAGGGGTCCGGCAAAATCTCCCCAAATCTCAATAGAAATTTAACGCTTATTGTAAGGCGTGAAGCAAAATGCAAGAAGACATCAAATAAAATGAAATAATTAAAACTTTTAGGAAAATCTCCCGTGATGAAGAAGGATCTCACAATATCATTAAAATGTCACTATTAGGGAAATCTCTCTCTCTCTCTCTCTCTCTCTCTCTCTCTTCATTTTTTCTCTTCTCTCGTCTCTCTTTTCTCTTCCCCCTTCCCCCTTTTCTGACCAAAAGAGGTATTTTTTAACCAAACTGGAAGTAGTGATATAGGCAATTTTGTAGCACACTTGAAACTATCCAACTTTCATTTCAAACGTCTTTTCAAAAATGGAATTCATTTGAGATATATATTACGTTGTTTCAAGATAAATTCCCCTCTGTAGTTAAATTTAATTTTACGAAGATTACAATACAAACATACGTTTTTTTTTCAATCCTGCACTTTAGCGAAATCTTAACGGTTGGCAATAAAACGATTGACAATCATTTTCCTCGTCTCGACAAACTTGCACTCGCGCTCCCGTAGAAAAACAACGAAACAACATTTTCACTCTCCAGCTGGAACACGTGTTTCGACGAATGCCGAGTACGTGCTCTGCGAGGTAAAAACGCAAAGCGAAATCGTAGGTACGAGTGCATGAACTTTTCGCACCTGCTTGCAATACAAAGGGAGCCGACGATGCAAGTGCTCCGAAAAAGTTCAACAACAACTTCACTCGACAAAATTGTCTCGCAACATATTGAAACCCCATTAAGTTTCAGATGTAAAAACCAACAACAACTAGGAGTTTTGTCGATGTTTATTTTCAATTTGTATTTCGTCGAATTGGATCGGGTGAAGATAATTGGGGGAGTCTGTTTTTGATCGTTTGTGGAAGTAAGTTAGGGAAGTTTTTCGAAAAACAATTTAACGTAGAAATACGATGGTCGAACAGAAGAGTGTTTATTTATCTGTTCGAGACAACTTAGATGTAGTGTGAGTGTGTGGGTGTTAGTGAAAGTTCAACTAGTCTATTTGAAACGTATCTTCTAAATGAGTCCTTAAATATAACGTGTTTTTTGCAGCTAATATGCTGGTACTAACGATGACTAAGTTTGAGAAACTATTTTAAAAAATTCTGAAGTCATGTAGCGATCGGTTGAAGGAATACAAGGTCATATACTGTAGCACCTTCAAGTGAAGAGTTACAAATACCTATATACGAGGGCTGCCTTTTATATTTCGGGATTAGAGAACAAAAACAAATATTAATCATCGAAAATCGCTTTATTGTTTTTCAAAATATTCCTGATGAAGGTCTATACACTTTTGCATGCGTTTGAACCAATTGTCGAAGCCCTTTCTCCACTCTGATTGAGGTACCTCCAAAACATGCATTCTGAACGCAGCTCCGCTTCTTCAGTGTGTCGAAAAACGTTGTTGAGCTCTCAGTTTGTTTTCTACGTACGGGAATAAAAAGAAGTCATTTGGTGGTTGGTTTTCCTCATTTCTTGGAAGACAACTGACAAACAAATGGCTGTGTACCACTCAGAATTGACTGTTCTGCGTTGTTCTAGTGGTAAGGTTGCGACATGTCCAGTTTTTCCGAAAAAACAGGCGATCATTTGCTTGGAGTGATTCGTGCGCGAACAACTTTTGTTGAATTCTGGTCATCTTGAAACACCCATATAGTCGACTGCTGTTTACTTTCGGGCTCATACGAGTAAATCCACGATTCATCACCTGTCACTATGTCGTAAACGTGTTTTGAAGCACCGCCATCGTATTTTTTGAGCTTTTCTTTCGACCAATCGACACGAGCCTTTTTTGAACGATTGACAAATTGTCTGGGATCCAACGCGAACAAATTTTTTTGACATTCAAATGTTTATGCAATATTGAATGTATGCTGGTCGCACTAATGTGTAAGGTTGACTCAATCTCACGATAGGTCACATGACGATCTTGCAATATCAGTTCGCGCACAGCATCAATCGTTTCCGGAACAACAACTGTTTTTGGACAACCTTCACGAAATTCGTCTTGGAGTGAACTACGACCTCGATTGAATTCACCATACCATCGATAAACAGTGGTCCTTGATGGAGTTTCATCGCCAAAAATTAAATTAAGTTCATCCATGCACTCTTGCTTACTTAATCCACGTCGAAAGTTGTAAAAAATAATCGCAGGAAAATGTTCACGATTTAATTCCATTTTTTGGCAGAGATGAATCCTTTAAGTTACTGTAAACAACACATAGCGCTCGTATGTCAAAACGTTCTGAGTACGTATAACCTCAAAAATGTCAAACTTTACGATAGAGCTGTCAGTTGTCAGATTGCAACACTAGGGTTGTCCAATCCCGAAATATAAAAGGCAGCCCTCGTATACCAATTTTCATGAATATTGATTGAATGGTATAAAACTTGAGGGACGGTCGCGCCATCTAGTGAAGAATTACCATAGATTCTGTAACGAGAAAAACATATTCCCCCGACTCAATTACCTATGAATACCCATTATTCATGGCCAGTTGTTAAAGAGTATAGAAGCTGATGTACTACAGCGCCATTTAGTGAAGTGTTCCAACACAGCGCCAAATACCTATGAATACCTAATATTCATGGCTATTCGTTAAAGAGTATAGAAAGTGATGTATTGTAGAGGCATTTACTGAATAGTTACAACACAGCGTATTACGACAAACAAATATTCCCCGGACCCAAATACCTATAGACACCTATTTAATAGCTATTGGTTGAACGGTATAGAAGTAAATGTACTGTAGCGCCATCTAGTGAAGACTTGCAACAGAGTGTATAACGCCAAAAGATATTCTGTTAACTCAAATACTTGGAATACCAATTTTCATGACTATTCGTTGAAGGTATAGAAGTTGATGTAATGTAGCGCCATCTAGGGAAGACTTGCAACATAGTATATAACGCCAACATAACTCTCCGGACTTAAATACTTAGAAAACCAATTCTCATGACTATTGGTTGATCGGTGTAGAAGTTGATGTATTGTAGCGCCATCTAGTGAAAACTGGCAACGGAGTATATAATGCCAAAAAATATCCGAAGTCAAATACTTGGAATACCAATTTTCATGGCTATTGGTTGAACGGTGTACAAGTTGATGTACTTTAGCGCCATCTAGGGAAGACTTGCCACAGAGTGCATAACGCTATATAATATTCTCGGGACTCAAATACCTATGAATACCAATATTCATTGCTATATGTGGAATGTATAGAAATCGTTGTACTGTGGATACTGTGACCCCATCTAGTGAAGACTTGAAACAGGGTGTATAACGACAAAAATATTCTATGGATCCAAATACCTATGAAAAACAATTTTTATCGCTATTGATTAAACTGTATAGAAGTTGAGGTACGCGCTAGCCATGTAGTAAAGAATTACAACAGAATGTAGAGCGTCAAGAAATATTATCCGGCCTTAAATACCTAGAATACCAATTTTCACGGCTGTTGGTTGAACAGTATAAAAGTTAATGTATTGTAGCCCCATCTAGTGAAGACTTGGTGTATAACGCCAAAATACTCTCCGAACTCAAATACCTGGAATACCAATTTTCATTGCTATTAGTTGAACGGTGTAGAAGTTGATGTACTGTAGCGCCATCTTTTGAAGACTTGCAACCAAATATATAACGCAGAAAATACTCTCCGAACTCGAATACTTAGAATACCAATTTTCATGGCTATTGGTTGAACGGAGTAGAATTTGATGTACTGTAGCGCCACCTAGAGAAAAGTTACAAACATAGTATATAACGCCAAACGAATATTCTCCGGACCCAAATATTAATGAATTTTCATGTTGTAGAAGTCTATTAATTTGAAACAGCTTCCTTGTATATTTGTTCTTGTTTCTTTTACTTTTATGCCGTTTTGTACCTCATAATTATGTTTTGAATAGAGCCTTAACTTTCTTCTGTTACTTTCCTATATATTTAAAGTTTAGGTTGTTGTTGTCTTTTAACAACGAAGTCAGTATAGACTTTGAAACGTTTGGTTTTCCTTCAATATACCTCGTTTTATTTCAATTGTGGTGTTATTGCCCAAAAAAACATAAAAGTAGGTTGTTGTTGTTAAACACCATAAGTAAAGAACGGGAGCAACGAATGTACTCAGCAATACATGTAGTACCACCCTTACATGGTATCTATATATAAATAGGCAAAGACAAAACGATTAGGTACCATTTTCTCCTCTGTCTCTCAACCGATTTTCTTCATTTTTGTTTTGTTTAGTAGCTACTGACAAACTTCAGTGCAGAATGCTAATATTAATTTATAATATTGGTTCATTCATGAAATAAAATAAATAATAATTCATTATTTACGTCCATAATGTCAACGCCAAACAACTGAATGTGCCGCCGCCGCCAGACTCAAAACATTGAGTAATTATATATAGAGGGACCAATGCTGTTATATACTTAGAGCATGTACTTCTGGAAGTGCCATGCAAGCGTTGTTATTGTTTAGTGGTAAAGTAATCGTTGTATTACCTATAATTATACAGGGCTATTCCAGATATGTTAGAAATCATTTTTTCGTAGGTTGCGCCTAAGCAATTGCATATATAGGGTGTTTAAAATATAGTGTAGAGTGCAATTATAACTAATAAAACAATTATATAGGGGAGCCAATTAGCGGTTGAATTTACAGGTTTCTTTCAATAGAAGGTGCAGTAGAATTACAGTTATATAGGGTAGTGCAAAAAATATTATACAGAGATGCATATACAGGGTGGCTGATATGGAAATGCAACATTCCGTAACCCATAAGCAGTTGTACATATAGGGAAGATGAAATATAGGGTGAGAGGAATTATAGATATACAGGATGATGATAAAAAATGTTAGAAAAGGAAATGATTTATAGAGTAGCCCACGAAGAGTTTCATATATATGATGATTGAAATATAGGTCGGAGTTATATTACAGTTACAAAAGATAGTTAAAAATTTCATAAACAAAACGAGTAAATACGGTGGCTCATAGGCAGTGGCATATACAGAATGGTTTACCGGGTGGTCCAAAAATATTAAATTATTATGCGTGGTCCATGAGCAGTTGCATATACAGGGTGGTGGAAATATATAATGAGATGGAATTATTATAATGAGGATTTTAATAAATGTTAGAGAATTGAGTGCGATTATAGCTATACAGGGAGGTTAGAAAAAATATATATGTAGGGTAGCCCATTAGCGGTTGAATTATTGTCATATTACATTAAGAATTACGAATTTGAAGACAAATAAAGTCATATGACATATCTGAATAAAACCTTGAATTTCGTTACTTATTTGTAGAAGCGAGATGTAAGACCGACATCTAGGATTTTCGAGGAAACTATCACACAGAGGTTCCGAATCTGGATCGATTCCGTGTAATTGCTGTTCTCCCTAAATTCCTAGGATAGAATGTCAAGATAAAATTTTCAGGTTATTTAACCTTCCAGAGACATTGACACAATTGGTCGAATTTCGACTACTGGGCGACAGCTAGTATACATTAGAATCTTAAATTTTCAAGGATAACCTATGCAGTTCTTCTGTATAGTTAAACGAGTGCAGCTTAAAGACTCTATTCATCTCCTACAGAAACGGCCGATGAGGAGACCACTATCTCCACAACATGTTTTAACATTCTCGGAGCTTGAACCTGCTTCGTTTTTGGATGTCTCACCCTGTATCTCACAAATCCATAAATTTTAACCGGCTTATTGAGCCGCACAACCATACCATCGCAGTATTTTTTCCGGAGTTCTAGTTTTCTGTAAAAGAGACCCATTAAAACCGAATATCTAGTGGACTAATGCAAATGATATCTGCTGCACCATTAATTTTTATTAGATGCACTAGTGGGCAGTGTTACTGCCATTATTTTTCATTTCGAATTCATCCGGTTGATCCATATTGAAATTACAAAGCTGGAATAGCCTTGCCAGCAAGGATTACGCTTTAAAAAACAGGTCATCAGTGTGAGGGAAAATGTGCCGTTGATGGTCGGTATTGCTGCCATTTTCCGGTTCAGATATGAGACGTGAAATCACACGACTTTTCAGTCCCGTGCACTGCAGGAGCCAGTCATTGGCGGTTCAGTTATCTGGAATGATTTGATGTATCATCAAGAATAACATACTAGTTGGGTTTCCAACAAGTCCATGATGCGGAAACTCAACGAGACTGAAATGTCAATTTAGCTGGATGAAAAAAGGTGATCCTTTGGCAATTGAATATGAAATAAAAGTGATTTACAAACAGCGTTGTTATAAACACTATATAGTGAAGACTCGTGGGTTAGAACAAATACTTTTAAAATTCAGCTGTTGCTTTTTTGGAAAAACGTTCCGACATGTCGGTTTTTTTTTGACTGCGGTTTTTGTGATCATAAACTCATTTATACAGGGGTCAGAAATAAATTGTGACCATCAACTTCATTCTTTCAAATGGAAACATTTGTTTTTTATTTTAGTATTTTTTATGTATAATGTCCTATACCGAAAATTAACAGTTATTAAAAACCTGACACCGCAAATAAAACGGCAACAGCAATTCTGAACCTTTTGTATTCTGACTGCATCATATTTATTGATGAAAGGGCCATATACTGCATCACCATAATTAAAACGAGATAAGAGCAGGGAATTCATTAATAGTTTCTTTACTGAGGTGTTTAGATTAAATCGATGTGGAAATAGCAACTTTATAGTTGCATACGATGTTTGTATTAAACTGTTTATATGAGAAACGAATTTCAAATCTTTATCGAAAATAATACCCAGATTCCAAACACTCTCTTTAAATTGCAGGACTTGACCATTTGCATGAACAGATAAGTTGTTCTGCACAAGATGCCTGCCCAGGGCCATTAAATGACTTTTAGCGCTATTTAGATTTAAGTTATGGTTTTTGGAACTCTTTATTATTCTATCCAAATCAGCGTTAATACACGACTCAGCATGTTTAATGTTGTGAATGTTAAAGTTTAAATACATCTGCAAGTCGTCAGCAAATGCTGGAACTTTACAGTGCTGAACGCTCTTTAAAACATCTGTGGAATAAATTAAGAAGAACAGGGGGCCAAGGATGGACCCCTGGGGCACACCTGAGGTAGGTAACTGAGGTACTTTTTCTGATGAAAATGAGTCATGGACCTGGACGATCTGCCTACGACTTGTCAAATAAGAGTTAATGAGAGTAACAAATTCACAGCTACATCCATAATATTTGAGTTTAGAGCAAAGTAAACTATGACTGATGGTGTCAAAGGCCTTGGAGACATCTAATAGCATCAGGACAGTTTCATTTTTACTATCAATGGCAGACACAATTTCATCACAGACATTCAGTAAAGCAGTGGAAGTACTGTGGCCTTTACGAAATCCAGCTTGAAAATCAGATAAAATATTCTGAGTGGTAATAAAGTGTGAAAGTTGATAAAATATTACTTTCTCCAGTATTTTTGAAAGTGCAGGTAAAATACTGATGGGTCTGAGATCACTGTATCATCATTTTGCACAAAGATCTTCATTTAAAGGCTTACAAGATTCAGATAACGCAAGAAATAAAGCCAACAGACTTTGGTTTATGTCGTCAATTCGTTAATCGGGCCACACAACAGAAACTTCAAAATGTGATTATTTTCAACTAAATCATCTTCAGCGATGAAGTACATTTTGAATTGGGTGGATTTGTTAACAAGCAAAATTGTCGAATCTGGGGTGAAGCATATCCTAGAGAAATAATGGAAAGACCAATGCATCCACAAATTGTAACTGTTTGGTGTGGTTTTTGGGCTGATGGAGTGATTAGTCCATACTTTTTTGAAGATGACAATGGAAATTCTGTTACTGTGAATGGTGATCGATATCAAACGTTGATTACTAACCTTTTGTAGGATGAATTGGAGCATATTGATGTGTAGAATATGTGGTTCCAACAGAACGGTGCAACATGTCATTCAGCAGCAGAAACAATCAATCTTTTTGAACAGAAATTTGGTAATCGAATAATTACTCAAAGAGGAAACATTAATTGGCTCCCTAGATCTTGCGATCTAACACCTCTAGATTTTTTCCTATGAAGCTATTTGAATGAGAAGGTCTATGCCAACGATCGACAAACAATTGATGAGCTAAAGGCGAACTGTTCCCAAGTAATTGAACCGCAGTTATGCCAGAAAGTTATCGAAAATTTTGGCAAATGGAGCTTGTTGTACAGCAGCAGGTGGTCACAAGATATTGTTTTCCATTACTAAACCAAAACAATTGTACTATCATTTGAAATAAAAGATTTGATCATTCTCAAATGATTTGTTTATTGTATTAAAAATTTAAAAATTAACCTCAAATTGAAACACCCTTTAGTTTCTTTTCTATTGAAATTGTAGTAAAACTACGTTACAGCATAATGAAAGACCAATGGCACCCAGAACACATGTTTTAAAGCATATTTGATTCTAAAAAATGTTGATTAGTAAAAAACACATTTATCTAAGATCCACCCATTTGCGTTGGTATAGAAAAAATACCATTCAAATAATAATTTAACTAACTCTAAAATTATGGTCAACTCCAACTTCGAACTTATAGTAATTGAATCCAATACTCAGTTTTCATTGTCAGGATTTTCAGTATTTCGTTATCGTCATAAATTATTAAAATTTCCTCTGCTTTATATGATATCCTTGTTAACGCAATTACCATTTCTGTCGTAAATCGAAAACTTACAACAACCAATACCGATACCTCTCGATATCGTGCATTTTCCCTCGACATATTCAATTAGCGGAATTAAAATTCAACAGAAACCTACCCCCGCAAACGCTTCACTTCGATGCCCCGATATGTCGTTCACCTACTACCCAATTCCCAGCAACCAACTAGTCGAGACTGTTTGAAATTCACGGAGTCACTCAACAAAACACGTTCGATCATTTCCCGCCGATGGTTCGCATTCTCCACCTTCTCTACAAAACTGATAATAAAACCAATTCCACCGCCGGTGCTTCTTTGTTTTGTTTCTTTCGGTGTACAGGTGGAAATAAATGCATTTTGTGCAAAACGTCTTTTAAACATTTGCATTGCAGATAAACGTAAACGACACGATGAACTTTATTTGTATGTGAGTTGGATTTAATAAAAATGGCGCAGTCAGTTGGATTACTAAATGAGAATTTAATTAAATCCATGTGTGCTGCGTCCGCGAAATTATCTTTTATCCACTCTTTGCATGTAATTTCTAAAAGCTGTCATTTTGGGCTGGTCTGGTTGAGTTGAATCGTTTTTAATATTCAAAACTCAATTTACTTCTAAAAAATGGTACTGAAAACATTGAATTATGAACATAATTTTATCCAAGAATATCTGATGGCTTGTTTCAATAGGTACTTATTTTGCCTTTAAGTATATAAAAGATATATTGAAATAGATATAAAATGTATGCTAATATACATAGTGGTACGTTTTACGTTTCATATGTGGTTTTTGGGAAGCTTGCAATAGATTGAATGTCAAAACAGCATTCAAAACAAGAAATACACTGAAATCACTAATATATAAAACAAAACCAACCAACAAAACTGAGAACTCAAAAAACTACATATACAAGATTCCTTGCGAATGAAAGAAATTTTATATTGGAGAAACATCCAGACCATTAAACGTACGAATTAATGAACACAAGAAATACATGAAGAAACGACAATTTGAAAATTCGAAAATTTGTGAACATGCTTGGAACATAGGCCATAAAATACAATTTGACAAGTCAACTATACTTCACAAAGAACAACATAATCCAAAACGAAAAATAAAAGAGTCTGCGTTAATTCTTTTAAATGAAGACGATTGTATCGTTTTTACTTCTGTAGAATTCAATCGTATCTGATTACCGAAAATTAAGGAAGAATTAGTAATGACCATCTCCATTTGAACAACCTAGTATCGGGATAGTTCATAAGCTTTTTCCTAGGTTTTCCCATATGACGTTAATGGGATCACTGAAATAAAAGAATTTTTTACCGCAAGCGAAACAATGCTAGTTCAAGATGCAGCAGAAGTGGACCTGAGGTTAGGTGAATCCAGCATCCAGTATAAGGTCAGGTGGTAGATATAGACACTATCGGTTCACTTTTGATAAGGTATAAGCTACTGTGATCCAGATCTCCCAGTAACAGCAAGGCTTCAGTGAGGCTTTAAGGAAAAAACTCTCAAACATATCCAAGTAGGAGTTTCGAGGAAGAAATAGCAAGTTGGGGGACATAATTAGTCGTAGATTGGATACGGGCCAGGACAATTATGATCACTACTTAAGACATTTCAGAAATTTTAGATATTATAGAGCGACTAGGGCCTAGAAAACGACGTATTAGACCGGCTGAAGCTGTATCTATACTCATGCATTGCCTGCATCTGCTAAATTCAGTATGGTTGCAACCTGTAAACACAACCTGGAAAAATGACTTGAAAAACACAATTGGCAAGTAATAGTTGTTACTGTTGAGGTATTGTCGAGGTTGTTGGGATATCTAAATTTTGCTTGTTGGCACATATACTATGTGATTCACCTATGAAGTAAACTGTCCGAGTTCGATTTCTCATGATTTATGACATCCGCCGACAGATGGCACCACGTTAATTATTTTGCGAGAAATGATAATGCTCCGTCAGGGAGATTTTTCTAATTTGGCGCGTTTGAACAGAGCACGTGACCATTGACCAATGAGAAAATGGTGTGGTTGAGCAAGTGGTAATTAACCATTGAAAATGCTTCAATTGAGTCTTTGACAATTGACCAATGAGAGCGCTTCAATGGGGTCGTGGCTTATGGCGTCACACTAGCGAAGTGGGCCTCGAGGGAGTAAATTTGGATCAATTTCATGGTTATGGGACCTTAAATTCTCTTATGGGAAATTACATGAAAATGTTGACGATTTTGAGCTCGTACGTCTACTAATGGTGACTTACTCTATTACTGCGTGCGTTCAGACTAAAAATTGCTCTAGCCATGAGATCAGAAGCGCCTTTACACCAAACCATAATAAAAACGAACGGTAGCCAGTTCAAAACTTGGGGACAACGTACTTATCGTATGTAAAGAACACAACGGATAGGATTAGAAGCAACTTCGACATATTCTCTGAGATCCTAGTGACCCTTTATGGACGTCAAGAGTGTTCAGATTACCTCGTTCATGTGCAGCTACATATATATATATATATAGGTACCCAGCGTAGCATCAACGGGTATCTGAACATAAAAACTACTATTCTCGTCTCCAGCGAAAGGCTATTGAAATATATAAACCTACAAACAATTTCAACAGTTCTTAAATCGATCATAATTTTGTGGCCTGCACTAAACGCGCGACACCAAAACAACCCGCTAGACGCATAAACGCATAATCCCCGCCCACTCCTTCTTCACCGACCAATCAGAGCCCCCTTTACCCCCCAGCCACCTATTAATCACTTACGACATCGCTGCAGATGAAACGTTCGGAAATAAATACAACAAACTACACCTAAAAGCTCCAAAAACCACATTATATCAATCTAGTATCCGACTTACTTAACTTTATAATTTGTTTTTTGTTTCAGGAATATATTCGCCACAGTCGAGAACAGCAACTCAACGAACTGGACAAGAGCGAACAGTTGGAGAAGAAACATTCGAAAAACGGCGGTAACCATCGATCTCGATCGCAAAGTTCGCCCTCGATCGATTCGCATCGGTTCGATTCGGTGAATGCGGTCAACTCCTCAACGCCTTGCTACGTTCCTGGCGGTGACGTCCTGCCTATCCTTATCCGAAACGAACGCGAACACAGCATCAGTCCCTCCAATGGTGACGCGTATACGACAAATATATATACGGTAAGTCTCAGAAAATCAAAAATTAATCGCATTATAAACTAATTCCTAAGAAACATCGGTGACACATTATTATTTAAGAAAAATAATTGCCTACAATAGAGTTCAAATTCAATATCATTAACCGAGATTGGAAATAATAAGGGACCAATAAGGGAACCCTGAGGAACACCTGATTTAGCGGTACGTTTAAAGTATAACGTAAGCTTAATTTTAATAATTTGAACTGCACTAGCTCCCCCTATAAGCGAAAATAACAAAATTGTGAATCCCCTCTCCCTAAATGACAAGAGGTAAGATTTCTTCAAATAATTTAGGTTAATGGAAATGCGGTGGACCCTTTGGTGTATCACAAATATAAAAACACAGTTTTACATCCTAACACCACACCTTTACTTAAACACTCAATGCCATCTCAACAACTCTTAAGTTACTCTCTTAGATGTCGGTCTTACATCTCGCGTCTTCAAACTCTTAAGTTGTCATGGTCTACTCTAAATAACTTTTTTGCATTTTTTTATCTACCCTGTAAAACTATAATTCTACTCCACCCCGATCTCCACCACCTTGAATATACAACTATTTATGGGCCACCTAATATAAAAATTTTATAAATCCACCAATTCCCCAACCTATTTCACCCAGACTGCAACTGCATATTGGTAACCCAATATAACAATTTTATTCAACTTCTATTTGAAATTCCTTGTATAAATATAAACCTATTTCCAACTATATTCAAAACATCTTGTATATCCTACTGTCTATTAGTCAACCTTTATAACTTATATGTCCATCAGTTTCTAAACCATAATTTTAAACCACAAAATATTTGAACCACCCTGTATATGCATCAAGTCATTGACCACCCAATATAACTTTTTTTAAATACTTAACTGTACCTATACTTTGCCCTATATTTAAACTTTAAATCTTATCTATGCTACTGCTTACGGGCTGAGCTATATAGCTATTTTTTCTGACATTTTCTGAACCGCTGTGGAAAGTATACTTTCCCTTCACCTTATATTTCAACCACAATTTATATGCAACGTTTTCTAACATTATTTTAAACACCATGTATAACTATAATTTTACTTCAGCCCATGTTTCAGATATTTTATATCTACAACTGCATCCTACATAACAAATATAATGTTTATCCACTCTCTTTTTAAACCACCCTGTATGTGCAGTTATTTATGGGCCACCCAATATAATATTTTATATCACCTTGGTGTAACTATAAATCCACCAATCCTCAATATATGTCACCCAAACTGAAACTGCTTGTGAGTCACCTTATATAACAATTTTATAATTACTCTACTTCAAGCTATATTACAATCACCATGTATTTACTGCTGCCTATTGGTGACCCAGTATAATTTAATTGTGTGATTTTTTAAGCAGTCTGTTTATTTATACGAAATATTTTAACCACACTGTATATACAATTGCTTACTGGCCACCCAATATAATATTTTTTAAACGTTTAGCTATAATTTTCTTCAAAATTTTACATTTACAAAACAAAAGTAAAAAATTATATCTCCTTGAATCCTCGAAATCAGCAGAAACAAAATTTCTCCAATTCTGGTAAACCACCAAACTGATACCAATTCATCTCCCTTACTTAATCTCAATATCCATTTTTAAATAATATTTTATTATAAAATTTATATTCGCCGCCACTGGAGATATCTAACTTAGTCGGGAACTTTCTAGTATAGCAAAAACGTGTCAGCATTGAATATTCGAACAAACTGGGAGATGGCCGTCGGAATTAGCTAGAAAAATCGATGTGCAATATAAATTAAACGGTCGGACAATTTATCTGTAATATGGCGTAGATAGGGTTATGATTTCGATGTAAATTTAGAATCAGCTGTTGTTAATATTTGATGTTTACCTGTAAATAAAGTCCTAGAAAGTGAAGTGAAATATCAGGTTTTTAAAATTAATTAAACTTGAATCCATGGAGTTTATTGCAATATTATATTATTAAGAACTTTTGTCAACAATGTTTCATAAATGGATAATTTACCTGACCTACACCCTAACCACTTCCTCGAAAATTCCCTAGAATTAAGACCTTTAATTATTTTATTACCTTTTCTGTAGTTTCTTTCTAAGAAATATAAATTTAGTATTCATTGTATTTCCAATTTCTGATGAAGCTAGAGTTGTGGAAACATGGTCAAATTAAAAAAAAAATAAAAAAGGGAAAATTTAAGCAAGTGTTTGTTGTGTTAAGTAATCTAAAAATGAATTTTCATCAAGTGAAGACTGAAACAATCATCAATTAGAATATATTTCTTGTGTTGTTTGGAAAATAATTAAGTGATGAGGACATCATATAAATCTAATTCTGTTTTCTTGTACCTAGTTAACCTCTACCTCTATCTACCAACAACCAGTATTTATTGACACCAATATTAACGCAAACAAAGCTAGTACTAGATAAATCAATCAATTTATTAATACAAGAAAATAGAAGGAAGAAAAAAAATGTTGCATCAGCTCGTCAAATAAAAAACGAAGTGAGTACATAATTCCCATTTTAATTCATATTTCTGTTCCAAAAAAGGCCATAAACGTCCCAATCGGATGCAAAGGTAAAACAAAAACTCCCAGTTAAACCAATACCTGGTACATCAAAACCCTCCTGTGAATAAAAAATACTGAAAGTGCATTATTGGTAGCGTATTAAAATTTTCAATCCCCTTATACGAAGTTGAAAACATCATAGTCTCACGGTATGGAAATCGGTTTTATTTTTGGTAGAATCACGTGCATATGCAGTTCAATGTAAACGTGTACATGGTCGACAAAGAACACAATTCAAAATTTCGGTGTGCACCGGGAAAATAGATTTCTGAAAGCGATGGAAACAGATTAAATCTCATTTAAATAAGTTTACGAATTTATAGTTTTATTTCTCAATCGATGTTGCATATTTTTTGATAAAGTATCGTTAGTATAAACAGTTTTATTTGAAATTGTTTTCGAAGCAATAATGTGAATATGTAGGGCAAATGAAGATCAGTTTTATTGAGCTTACTCATCAGTGATAGGACTACAATTAGTGTTAGAATAATTTTTAATTCCTTTGGTCATTTTTATATATATTTTTAATAACTCTGTAAATGGTTTTTACTGTTGGGTAATAAAAACTTTATTATTATTATCTCCCCGACTTGACCATACAATGTATGACAGCACACTCCCTCCAAGGCACTCATAGCGTGGCTTTAGGTTATCAGGCCCGTGGTTGACTGGTTGGCTTCGTGACTACAGCTTTCCATGAAATTCCCTGACCGTCCGGGCTGTTCCTAACAGGACAGCTTTTTGCATTAGTTTTGTAAAGATGTTCGTTCAGACCGAGGTATTTTATATTGTTTAAAAGATGTTTTAGGACTACTCCTGTTGTTGACATAACAATTGGTACAGTTCGTGTCTCATTGTCTCTTTATTTGAAATTCCAAATCCCTGTATTTGGTTATTTTTTTCAGCCTGCTCAATGTTTATATTATTGTTGTTAGGAATTGTTACGTCAATTAAAGTTGTTTTCCGATAAACTTTATCTACCAAAACTATATCTGGTCTATTGTGAGCAACAGTCAGATAAGTCAGTATCGTGTGGTCTCAGAACAGCTTGTAGTTGTTATTTTATAAAATAGATTCTGGTTTGTATATATGGTAGGGTGTTCTTACCGACTGTGATAGTTCAAGTTTCTGTGCTAGTTTCTTGTGCAGTATTTTTGCCACAGCATGGTGTCGTTCTTTGTATTCAGTTGCAGTGAACGCTTGACAACCTTCAGTGATATGCTGCATAGAATCAAATGTTTGGCAACCGTATCTGCATCTATCGTTGTCAATAGAAGGGTCTTTAACGATGTACTTTAGGTAGTTCTTAGTTGGAATTACTTGATCTTGAATTGCCAATATAAAGTCTTCCGTTTCAGGAAACATATGACCAGGGATCAACCAATAGTTCGACACTGAACTGTCGACATAATTCTGGTTGACGTCATTTATATGTCTTCCATGAAGGGGCTTCTCGTTCCATTTGAGCTGTTTCTGATCAGTTGACTGGTGGTATAATTGGACTTGCTGTTCAATCAGTCGCAACTTGGCATATGACTCTGTGTAAATCAGAAAATTCTGCAAGCTTCTGGAAGTGACTACGCAAATTAGAACCTTATTGATCTAGTCGTTTGCTTATATCGACCAATCCTCTTCCTCCTTTATAGCGTAGAAAAGTAGTACGTTCGACAGAGCTCTTTGGATGATGATTTTGAGCGTTTGTTAGAACTCGAACTATCCGTTGTAATTGTTCAGTGTCAGATTTGCACCAATTAACTATACCGAAAGAGTAACTGTATTAATAACCTGAAACAGATTTTTACTATAAGTTTGTTTTTCAAGAGTCGTCTTACCCTTCTATAGAACTCTGTTGTTAGGTCCTTTTTCATGGTGATGGTGGAGTGATCAATACGTTGAGCTTGCTTTATTCCACAGTATTCAAGTATGAGCTTCTGCCATAGATTCAATGGAGGTGCCATCTCCCATTTCATAGTGCCTCTGCCGTATTTTGCCTTTAATATTAATAATTCGGCATTTGCCTAAGCCGAATTGCATATGGATGGCACTAGAGAACCCTTCTACTATTTCGAGCATATCATGCAGCCTGTTGTTTCATAGCTGCCATCAACTTTAAGTCGTCCATGTATAACAAATGGTTTATCTTAAATGTTTGTACGTTGTTGTGTTTGAGACTGAACCCAAAGCTAGTCGAGTTCAGTTTATTTGAGAGAGGGTTCATGGCAAGGCTGAAGCACAGCGGGCTAAGAGAGTCTCACTGGAATATAACTCTTCTAATTGGAATGGGATCAGTTTGTATAGAACAGCCGACTTCATTCAGTGAGAATTTGGTTTGCCACGTGGGCGTGGCATATTCTACCAAGTTAATAATACAATTATTCACTTTATAGAGTTTCAGTGCCTTAATGAGCCAATCATGTGGAACTGAATTAAAGGTCTTTTTGTAGTACACATATGCCATGTAGAGAAATCGTCGTTTGTCGTGGGCTTGATTACAGGCAACGGAATCAATTATCAGTTATTATTATTACTTATTCCTTCCATCCATGTCCTTTTTGGTCTGCCTCATTTTCTTCTTTCTTGTGGTGTTCTTATCTTGTTTTTTCGGTAACCTTTCGTCAGTCATTCTATGGACATGTCCAAACCAAGTTGGTTGGTTGTATTTCCGTTGTTTCTTTAATGACGTTATTTTAAATCCTCTCTAATTTAGATATTCTGACCGATCTTATTAGGGCATCCATTTCAGTGACTACTACTAACTTTCGTCTCATATTTTTCTTCAGTCTCCAGGTTTCCACAGTATGCCGTTCTAAAAGCTTATTTTTATTGGTTTCTTGATTTTTCCTGAATGTCTACCTCATATGTTCCTGTTTAGTGACTATAATACCTAAATATTTGTCTTAATCGCATATTTTTATTTTTCGATTGTCACCCAGCTCAAAATCAGATGATTGTTCTCCTATACACATGCGTTGAGTCTTTCCATTTACATTTCCAGTCGCCATTTCGTGTAATTTTTCTGGTTACTGTTTTGTGTATTTTGTAAGTCTGTTCCAGGATGTTATTACTTCTTTACTGATGTGAGAGAGAATAACGAAATCTTTATTGTAATTCAGTTTTTATATCTCTTACTGTTGCACAAATGAAGTAAAATAAAAAAGTGGCATAATCCCAATGCCTTTAAATCAACAAGTATCTATGTACACATTTATTCGGATCTAATACATATTTATCCAGAAATACATCCGTTTGTTAGTATGATAGTATGATTTAGGTTTCAATCACGCAGACGTTCCGCTAAAGTTTCAGTTTATAGTCTCAGCGACATTTCACTGTATAATACTTACGAAACTCTTGCGACAATTATGATCATTACCCTAAAATGGGTTAACGGACAGGTCCGGATTAGCTGAATGTAACCATTTTAAAATAGATTTTTAGAGAAACTTTTCTACCTTCGTTTCACCCTAATTAAAGAGTAGTTAATATATGTGCACAACATGTCATGAAAAATATTTCTGCAAAATTTCAACGAAATCAGACGATGCCACAAAAATCTTTCTACATATTTAGCTTCCGCCACCCGCTATTTTCTTTCATAATCTGTGAATTTTCAAAAATCCATTCTTAGCTGGTTTCAGTGAATCATATGATATAATTTAAAAAAACTGTCCCCTCTGGTATCGAACCCAATGCCTTCGCATTAATAGCAAGACGCTCTAACCAACTGAGACAGTGTCCTCTTTTATGTAACCGTCTCCGAGCTAGTATACGAGTATAGCAGCGACGCGTTTATTTAACAATTATCATCATATTTAAACAAATTTACACACAATAATATTAACCTTTGGGAATAACACCACATAAACTTGAAAGTCGGTGTATTTCAAATAGTCCAAACGTTTCAAGGTCTAAATCAGAGCCCATTTTCAATAGTAATTAACTTAACACAAATGAACAAGGAAATTAAAACGATTCGTAATGTCAACTTTAGTTAATCACAATAATAGAAACCACCGATGCTACAACTATCTTTCATAAAACAACTACACATATAATCCTTTCTCTTGAATCACTCTACCTATTGAGAAAAACCGAATTAAAATCCGTTGCTTAGTTAAAAAGATATAAGCATACAGAGAATATTGCGCATTTATCCAGACTAGTGGTCGCCTATTGGTCGAAATTCGACCATATTTCATGAAATTGTAAAAAGTATATTTTTATAAGAAACAGAGTTGTGGAAAAATCTGAGCAGTAGATGTAATGACCCAAATTGTTCACTCATATTGACAAATCTATTGAAATAAAAAGGAAATAAAAATGTACTCAAATATCGGTATTCGAAATATTGTTGACAAATTTATGACCCCCCCCCCCACCCCAAATTTTGGCTGGAACCGCTCCTGGCAAAATCTTCGATATAATAATTGGAAGATTGTTCTTTGCAACCTAAAAGTTTTCGTCATTTGCGGTTTCAATCAAGTTCAGGAATATTAAAGAAAAGAGAGGACCAACAACCCTAGGAGAACTTAAATATTTAATACATTCTCTATTGCCTGCGGTCTGACATTTTTTTACACAACACCGGGAAGCTTGTGATAATAATATATTAATCAAATAATTAAATTCACATTAAAAACAGAATATTTAATCAATACTGATCTACTCATGGACTATTTTACCACTTAACAATAACAACGCTTGCATGCCACTTCCAGAAGTACATGCTCTAAGAATATAACAGCATTTAACGATCTCTCCCTCCATATATAATTACTCAATGTTTTGAGTTTTGACCGTCTGGCGGCGGCGGCACTGTCATTTGTTTGGCGTTGACAGTATGGACGTAAATAATGATTTTTTATTATATTTTATTTAATGAATGAACCAATATTATACATTAATATTAGCATTCTGCACTGAAGGTCGTCAGTAGCTACTAAACAACACAAAAATGAAGAAAATCATTTGAGAGACAGAGGAGAAAATGGTACCTAATCGTTTTGTCTTTGCCTATCTTTATATATATATATATATATATATATATATATATATATATATAAACTTCTGTACGTGTGTTAGTCATTGAACTCCTCCTAAACGGCTGGCCCGATTTTGATGATTTTTTTGTGTGTGTATTCCAGGGGGTTTGAGGATGGTTTAGATTCACAATACGGTCAACTAGATATTGTTTTTTTCGTTAAATTATTTATTTAAAAATTGTTGTTGATGTTAGCACAACTTACATAGGATCCGGCAGACTGCGCTGTAGTCGCTGTGTCAAATATTCAAGAGTGTCCTTTAGTTTAGGTTACGTCTGATAGATGGCGTTCAGATTATATTGTTACAGATAATTTTTAAAAGTTTACATGGGACAGGACAACGTCTGTCGGGTCCGCTAGTTTATATATAGATATGTCAAATGCTTCTTGTTGTTACAGGTGGACCACGAAAGCCCGCCACAAATGTGTGATAGCGCTTGCCAGACGCGCGAAAGTCTCTTCACTACGCAAGAGTACAGTTCGGGCAACAGTAGTCCTCAACATAGTGTCCATACGGATTCCCCGCCAGCGCCATTCAGTACTTTCGGGTACAAAAAGGAAACCAAGTTTAAAGCAGAGGCCAAAATTGAAGTAGTACCCAATAAATACCAGGACTCAGGTGAGAATCATGTTCATTAATTAAATTATGGTAAATTATTTAAAATGAAATAATTTATATTTAAAAAATGCTTAAAATAAAAACCGTTTAGAAACCGTGGGCATTCAATCACTATTTTCTAACATTAATTCTTTTTTTTATGTGATTTGATGTACAATTCTATTTTAGCGCATTCTGATCTATAATGTTTTTGTGTATTGATCACCCAATATAAATTATTTGTCATTTTCTGAACCACCTTGTACAACTATAATTAAACTCCACACGATGTTACAACCGCCCTGTATAAGTATTAATCCTCTCCGCCATATTAACTGTTTCTATTTTTCTTTTGTTTACATCACCCAGTATATCTATAATTTTACTTCGCCCCATACGTCAAGAATAAGTAACTACTTATGTTATGTAATTACTCCACTCCACCTTATATTTCAACCATCCTGTACTCGCAACTGTTTGTAACATGTTTTGAACCGTCCGCCATAACCGCCATATAACTCAAATATCTTTACTGCAAATGCACTTTTTTGATCCACTCTGTATAACTATGTGTCACCCAATACAACCTTTTTTGAACCACCCTGTAGAATTTTAATTCTACTCCACCTTATATTTCAACCATCATATATATGCAACTGCTTATGTACCACCCAATATCACATTTTATCTAAAAAATTTTGAACCCACCCGTAAAACTGTAATTTTACTTCACCCTATATTTCAACTGCCCACATTGCTTGCTGCTTGAATTTCGATGCACGCCCACACACACCTACCACCGTATACCGTATAGAAAAGTGCTCACCTAACAACTTTTGTTTTCGATACACCAATGGAATATTTTATGTCATTTCACTCGACTGTAAGCCCCCTAAAATGAAAACCGTTACAAACACCTATACGATATAGTTTCATAGCATATCTTGACATTTAAGCTAGATATTTATGATGAAAATTTGATGTTTACTGATTTTGGCGCATACTTTAACTATTATATTTATGGCTCACACTGTATATTATATGAAGCATATCCAAGATATTATTATTAATAAGATATTAATGGTGCAAAAACATCTTCTTATGTTTCCAACGTTGTAATAAAAAAATATTTTTTTCCAAAAGCACACTTTACGTATTTTTGAAATACTCTGTAATCCAGCAAAATTTATGGCATCTGTTTTGTGAAATATTTATGTCCAATAATGTACAAATCACAATTTCTCCAATAACGGGAAATAAAGCAAATCTGATATCAAAAATGCGGCATTTTCGATGTTTAAACACTCTGTATCTCGAAAACTAGTCATAGAATCTGTTTGAACCCATGGACTCTTTTTGTCATAACGTCAACTTCTACAACATTCCAAAATTTCCAACAATTTGACGGAAGCCCATTTTTCCATAAGGAAATCTTTTTTAAAAAGATAAAAATAAAGAACCAAACACTTTTTTTATGAATTTTTCACATAAATTGTGAGGTTATGTGAAAAAAAATGTAAATGCAATTGTAGATATTATTTACCTACAACCTTGCCATTTACCTTTTTCATAGGACTTGTACTTTTACATGGAATCGAGATAAACAGATCGCCCGTATATTATTTTTCATTTTATACTTGTTGTATTCATTTCCTTTTCGAATGGGTTTATTATTTTTTATTTGGTTTCGATAATTATCGACCATTTTTCAATTGATTTCAGTTGAGTGTTTAAATTAAAAAAATAATATGGTTGGGGCAAGAAATATGGGTCTTCTTTGAGATCCTACTTAACAGATTACAGTTTAAACTATTCAAATCGGTTTCGCCGTTCTGAAGCAATGGCTAAATACACACATAAGAATGAACAGACAACGGTTTCAACTAATTTTCCTTTAATTTCCTGCTGGATCTCGTTCATTATCATTAGCAGAAAATTATAATTCTTGTTCGTAATTTTCCCGCAAGGTAACAAATCGATTATCCACAAGAAAAAATTGAAGTTCATTGTCCTCTGAGCCTGTATCGTATTTCGCAAAACAACATCACTGACGTTTTGCTTCGAGCTCAAAATGAAACTCCAATAAAAATTTTCCATTTCCAGCGGTTGTGAAAATACATCTTCTCTCCGCTTCACCGAGTTCAGCCTTTTATATTTATATACGTCATATAAAGGCGTGTTTATACAACATCTCACGAGGTGGAAGTTGAGTTTATTTAGTATTAATTTTAGTTTTGATCTCAAATCAAACAGCGTGAAATAGAGAATTGGTTTTTAGCCAATAGGCTTAGTCTCAACATTAGTAAGACCCAGAACATCAATTTTACATTACAATCTTCACCATCGACTCTAGAGAGTGATGGACCAGTGAAGTTCTTAGGGGTCTACCTTGATCCTGGGTTGACCTGGGAAGCCCATGTTGATTTCCTTAGCTCCAAATTATGTAAAATAACTTTCCTTATAAGGAGCCTGTCAAAAAATGTATCTAGGGGCACATTACTGACAGCGTATCATGGATACTTTAGCTCCAATATACCCTACGCGATTTTAAATTGGGGGCATTCACCGTGCTCTGCTCAAATTTTTAAGTTACAACGCCGTTGTGTTAGAATTATTGCAGGCTTAAAATACCGCGAGTGTTGTAGAGATAGCTTTGTGGGGCTAAAACTACTTACCCTACCTTGCACTTTTATCCTTCAGTGTCTTGTCTATATGAAACAGAACCAAAACAGCTACAGAACACACAACGATATTCACTCTCATTCAACAAGGAAAGGAGGAGAATTAGTTCTCAGCTACCACAGATTGCAACGAACGAGAATGGGTACTGACTATTATGGCATTAAATTTTTCAATGCACTGCCAGCAGAAATAAAAAAATTAAACGTACATCATTTTAAAACAAGAGTAAAAAATTATCTTTTAAAACACGCCTTTTATTCTTTTGAGGAGTACTTAGGAAGTGATTTCAATGTATAAATTTTTAATGTGTTTGCCTCTATAATGTACATTGTTGTCTATATATTAGTAAATAGGACATTTTATTTTCTTACCATTTTAATAACATTTTATAAAGTCTTTTGTATACATATTTAATACATTTCATGCTTGTGTACCTTTGACTTGTAAAAACACACAGTTGTAACACTTTACCAATAAATAAACTAAACTAACGTTTTTAACATTCCTGACGTTTTTAAGGTTTTGACGTTTTTGCCATTTTGTACATTTTTGATGTCTTTGACTTTTTGAAGTTTTTGACATTAGATGTTTTTGACGCTATAACGTTTTCAAAGTAGTCTGATCATAGACGCCATTTTTTCAGATTTGGTTTTATTATTTTATATGCCAAAAATGTCAAAAATGACAATAATGTCAAAAATGACAAAAATGACAAAAAATGACAAAAATAACAAAAATGACAAAAATGGCAAAAAGGACAAAAAGGAAAAAAATTACAAAAATGACAAAAATGACAAAAATGACATAAATGACATAAATGACAAAAATGACAAAAATTACAAAAATGACATAAATGACAAAAAGGTCAAACATTACAAAAATGACAAAAATGACAAAAATGACAAAAAATGACAAAAATTACAAAAATGACAAAAATGACATAAATGACAAAAAGGACAAACATTACAAAAATTACAAAATTGGCAAAAATGACAAAAATGACAAACATGACAAAAATGACAAAATAACAAAAATGACAAAAATGACAAAAATGACAAAAATTACAAAAATTACAAAAATTACAAAAATGACAAAAATGACAAAAATGACAAAAATGACAAAAATGACAAAAATGACAAAAAAGACAAAAAGGACAAAAATGACAAAAATGACAAAAATTACATAAATTACATAAATGACAAAAATGGCAAAAATGACAAAAATGACAAAATGACAAATTGTCAAAATTGTCAAAAATATCAGATGTGTCAAAAATATCGAAAATGTTCAAAATTTTAAAAATTCCAAAAAAGTTAGAAATTTTAATAAGTTCCAAATAACTCAAAAACGTAAAAAAATTCAAAAAATATCAGCTAATTGTTTTATATAATCTGGAAGTCTGTATATTACTTGACTGACTATATAGAGACCTAAGACTGAAGTTTTTTTTTGTTATAGCGAAACGACGTCCTTACAGCGTCCAAACGACCAAATCAGCACCCGACGTCATCGTGACGCACTGACGTTCGCCGAAGGCCTGCGAGTGGGAACCGTACAGGCGTCGACACCCGCGGCAATTTTTGTGGACCACCCGAAAACCAATCGAGCCGGTCGTCACCTTCGAACCGGTTTCGAAAATGGTCGCCCAGGTGGCAGCACCGGTGGTCGGTATGACGATGTTGTTAGATAGCCAGAACGAAGGGACTCAAACCTACGATAATGATTTTTATACTGCGTGAAATTGTAATCACGGAAAAAAATTAGGGTATTGCGCGCGATAACAATGGACATATTTTTCGAAATAGTACACGGTAACTTTTTCGTGATTTTTAAACGTTGTTTTTGCTCTTAATTGAATTGTCCTCTGAGGCATAGAGCTGTGCGGGTTTCTGGAAGAAAGTTATTTCCATAATTTTACTTTGTGTTTGATCTAAAACAAGCTTTTAGCTAGGACTTGATTCATTAAAACCAATTAGTGGCTTCTTCTAAAAAATAAAACAATTATTTGTGCAGCATCATGTCAATTTTGTTACTTTTGGCAGTAACATTATAATACAAAAATCGGTGTAAATGAACCAATTAGATAGTAACGACATCTTTTGAATACACCAAATAAAACATTTTTATGTTAAAACTCTAAAATTAGTTCGACTGTATTATACAGGGTCTAAATAGTTTGAGTGCATATATTTTAGGTGGAGATAGTATACACCAAACTCTTATAACACTATGGTCTATAGGCCTTAATAAGCGAGAAAATTACAAATACATTTTAAGTAAATTATTGTCAATCTGGCAACGTCGCATAAAACCAAATTCACTTTTAACGCGAATAATAAACACATGAGCCATGACAAAAACATGGACACCTGTAATTTTTTGTGTATTGAATAATTATATTGTTTTGAGTGCCGTTAGCTTTATTTAGCTAAATCAAAGTTTATGAAATATTATTTTCAAAAATGTACGCTTTTAACAACTATATGTATTAAAATTAATATTTATATTTGATGATTTATTTTATGCATCAAGTTAAAGAAGGGAGGATACAAAGTTGTTTACATATGATATAAAAATAATTCGATACAAAGTACATTGTTATATAGTCCGTGGGTTCAATTTAAAATTATAAAACTAATATTTACTTTCACTTTTCTAGAACTTTATTTACATCAAATTATACAAAACAGCTGATTCACAATAACATTACGATATACGCTCATCCTCGCTGTCTAACTAACTTGCGATCGTGGGCTACTTCCTTTTTAAAACCAGCATAGAAAATTCTCGTAAAATCAATCATCAATCCTACAGCTGCCGAGTCATTTGGAGAACCATTTTTTTTCTCAAAGCGATCGGTGTCGTACTGAAATGAAACAGGGTCGGCTTTGGTAAATTTCGTAACAATATTAAACAAAACATTACTTATATGTACTTCTTTTATCTGTTAAATTATTCGAAAAATATTCATTACTCATTAAATTAATAATATTTATGTTAGACAAATAAATACCCATGCACTTACAGAATATGTCTAAGTGCTTCTTGGGAAATAACACCACAGTTTAAAGAAAATTTCTGTATATTCCAAACGTTTCGATGTCTAGATCAGACCCCGTTTTCAATGGTTAAGAAACTACGGATTAAAAAGGCACAATTCTAAGATGTAGTTTCTTAACCATTGAGAACGGGGTCTGATCTAGACCCCGAAACGTTTGGAATATACAGCAATTTTCTTTAAACTGGAATGTTATTTCCCAAGAAGCACTTAGACATTGAAAAATATGCCACAAGTATCATTCAGAAACAACTTACACAATATGTCATCATGATAGAGCTCAGGAGAACAAACGAATTCTTCATACTAAATATTCAAAATTCAACATTCTTGCTATTACATCTGCTTTCCCCACAAATTAATAACATGTCAGGTTTTTTACTAATTCTGTAACCTGCCATTATTTGTCACAAAGTAATACCCTCGCACTCGAACTGACAATCCACAACCGATTTCATTGAATATCACGCAAATCACTTTCAGTTAGATATAAATTTTCGCACAAAAACCGAAACAGGAAAAAACGATCGTGGCAGCGGTCGACTGTAGTTAAAGTGAATATGTACTAAGCAAGGCGTGTTTATATGCCACGTTGCCACATCTGTTCGGAGAAACGTACGGCAACTTATAAAAGAATGTAATAATTTTCTTTGTTAATACAGTTATTAAAGGTGTATAAGCTATTGAGTATTTACGTACTTAGCTTTACAAGATTTTGAAGTCGGAAAAAGTCTATTATTCACTGCAAAAAAGGCTACCTAACTTCTAACTTTTTGATTTGTTTTGAGCAGAAGTATTGATTCTCAAAATATTTGCACTCAAACCATTTACACCCTGTATGTGATACTATCTTTTCGAGATTTTACAATCCATTGAACGCAAGACACTATATTGTTTCTAATCGAGGACCCTCTTTAGTTGCGCTTCGCTAAATTGAATGAAATCTCGGATATTTATTTATCTAGTACATTGTTTTCTGAATGTTATTTGTGGCATCTTCTAGTTTATTTTAGATTTTCTTGGGAATAATACCACATCAGAGTTCAAACTTGTGTATATTTTAAAACCAAACGTTTCAAAATCCTGTCGGATTTCGTTTTCAATGGATATAAATTTATAAAGTAAAATTGAAATATATGACAATTATTTTGACAAATATGTTTACGTTACTATGGATAAATTTCTTTGATTTTAAATATACAGGGTGCACAAGAAATTCCAAAGATCATTATAATCAAAAAAAATTTTTTCAAGTTGGAAGAACTTGAAAAATTGTCTTCAGAATTTAGGAACGCCACAAATAAATTCTGAAGACAATTTTTCAAGTTCTTCCAACTTGAAAAAATTTTTTTTTTGATTATAATGATCTTTGGAATTTCTTGTGCACCCTGTATATTTAAAATCAAAGAAATTTATCCATAGTAACGTAAACATATTTGTCAAAATAATTGTCATATATTTCAATTTTACTTTATAAATTTATATCCATTGAAAACGAAATCCGACAGGATTTTGAAACGTTTGGTTTTAAAATATACACAAGTTTGAACTCTGATGTGGTATTATTCCCAAGAAAATCTAAAATATCTAGTACATATAACTGAATATTTTTTTAGGTGAAATGGGTATCGTCAGGGAATACGAGCCTAAACAGACCCCCATCGGGAGTTGTACTGTGTGTAACATCATTTCTCTGTATTTTCTAGGATATAAGTTTTTACGGAAGAATTCATAGGTTGACTATAACTTCTAAAAGCAATTCTGATACCATCTTTTCCAGATTTTACAATCTATTGAACGCAAAATGAACAATATGACCCCCGAATTGCTAGTTTTCCCTGAAACCCCTAGATATCTATATTCATTTCGCGTTAAAATATAATTTGTATACATTTAGGGTTCCTACAACTGCCTCTGTCTTCCCGCTTTCAGCCCTTGTTTACATTTGACTTTGTCTTCTCTATCTCTGCCCTGAACTCCTCTTGTCTCCATTGGTTTTTCCATTTCTCCAAGATTTCTTTGGTTTGCCACGTTTCTTTTTACCAAATGGGTTCTACTACATTACCATACATATGCTATCAGATTTTGTACAACTTTGAGGTAGATTCCAATTTATTCAATTTAAAAATTGTTTATGTCAGCCCAAACATTCACCACTTCCGGAGGTTTGAGGTTGTTTCATATACTCTAAGAGAATGTTCACTTGCTCAGTAACAACACGGAAGACAGTTTATATGATCGTGGAGCATCATCGGTAAAAAGGATATTTTTTATGAAAATACGATCTCTGTTATATCGTTTCATAATAGTTTCGAAGAATTCGATTCTTCTGTCAAAGTAATCTTATATCAGCTTTTGGACCAAATAAACTTGTATGGATTTCAGTTCTTCTTTTTAAGCAATCCAACAATAGTTGAAATTAGTCAGTTTGCACCTTCAGAATCAAATCATCCCGACAAAATGGAATATTTCTACTATGATCCTAAATCACAAAAAGGGTAACGAAACAAATCTACATAATTATATACCCATTAGTCTTGTGAAAAACTTAAACAAACTCGTATAATTAAAAATAGGTAAGAAAATAAACTAGACTTGTAACAGCTTAGAGAAAAGGCCCGCTTTCATTCTGGCTCTAGGACTAATAATCACCTGCAATGCATTAAAACACATCGAAAAATCAGTAAAACATAACACTGAACTTTGTTGACTTTTAAAAAACTTTCAATATCATGAAAGTAATTTTTACGAACACTAAAGGTTTTGAAAATAAAAGTATTTTGTAATTTTTACACAAAATTTCATAAAAAATCTGCCAGTTAGGGTAACAGTTTTCCAGAGACCCAATAGCCACCTACGCAAAACCAACGGATTAAATGAAATTGTTTTTCTTTTTTTTTCCTAAGACAGATTGACACCCAATTCAATCAATGACAATCGTTGGTCACGACGTCATAAGAACCTTTATAGATTTACTCATTTTTATATTTCAAGGTTGAAAAAAGACACTAAATTATCTTGAGATATGTTAATTTCAAACTCTAGCAGATTTGTTGTTTGTTGTTTCAAAAAACTTAAAGACCCATTACAAAACTGCCAGCTTTTAAATAAATTTGAAAATGAAGTTTGCCTATTCACTTTATCCCACTTCTGATTTTAGATTTTTAGTTGTTTCTGCAAATTGAAGATCGAAAATCTTCAATCTTGAGATTTTATTGATAAAAATCAAACTGAGGATGTACAAGATGATGTCAAAACAACAAATACAGACTTTTTTTGTTTCGTAATCATCTTGTATAGCACCCCATCTGTTTAAAACGTCAAAATCAAATTATAAAAGCGAAAAATCAAACAGAATTTCCAACGTTTGGTTTTCCAAATACCCTTTCTGTTACATCCCGAATAATATTTTAACTTTGTTGATATATATTTTCACTAGATAGTTAAATTTGTACGTCAGAGCAATTTAATTTTGTTACGTTTATCAGGGTACAACGTAAAAGCGTTCGAATTTTATTAAAACGTTTCTTTATTTATTCAATTTGTTGGATATGACAGGGGCTAGTTGATTTTTTGAATATATTATGTTTGCCAATTTAATGACTTTTATAATTAATTTATTCTAGTTGGTATAGGAGTCAGTGAAAATAATATGATGTTGAAATTCACTGATGAGATTGTAATTTTAAATCCTACATTAATTTGGTTCTGACAAAGGTTTGCCAACCATTTAATTATATTTTAAATTTTACATTAGCATAATTTAGTACAGTACAGTATGATACAGACCAATGAAGTAAATTCAGTATATTATTATCTAATTAACTAGTTCAAAATGTTAATAAATCTGGTTACTACTAATTGGATTCAGATTCATGTGTAGAAAATCAGCAAATTTCAAACCCACATATAAACAATGGAATTTTTATTAGAAAACTAAGAAATTCTAGAAATCTTCATTTAATACGAGTAGATCATCGGTTATTCAGGTTCATTTAATTTAATGGATATAAGCCAATCCCATATCTTCTAGAAAACTTATTGCATTAATATCACTGTCATCAAACATACTTCACTGTAAATTCAAATGCTATTTAAACTATTACTCATTTATTTATCATAAGATTCAAATATGATAACAAACTATCTCTTGTTAAATTAGTTATTCCTGTTACAATCAAAATTAGTTTTCATATATCAAATCATAAAGACACGAGAAAGTTCTACGTACGAGGTATGACATTTCTTTAACTCTAGATTGACTTCTCGACTCATACCAGTTGTGAGGGCCATAATATTTAACTGAAAGTTCGTACCAATAACAAAGAATACTCCCAGTGTTTTTAGTAGTAAATGCGTGGTACAGTTGATTTGTATAAGGTAGTAGGAGGAGCAGATTCTTATGTTTAGGCATGAAATAAACCAGTTTTGTTATTACCGAAAAATCAATCATTTCGTATTTTATACTCAATAACTGACATTTTGAAGTGTTCTCTGTGATTTTATGTCAGTGTGGAACTGGGTAAATCAAGCCAGCCCTAATGCTGAATGATATCGTGACCAATAAGAGCCCTGCTTAATGATGTGACGACCAATCAGAATAAGCGTGTTGCTGTGATTAAATGATGTCAGTTACAGTGGAGGAGTTGATTCCAACTGACTCCTTCACTCGAAGAAATTAGGGGAAATTTCACCACTGATTAGATTAGACAAAGGTACTGAAGTCAACCTATTAATGAGTGTTAGATTGCGGTTAGTTTTGTTTGGGTTCGGAGGAATTAATGGCAAACTTTGATTGTTCTCGCACTTTGTTCACATAAAACGTTAGCATCATTTGATATCAGTATTTTATGTTTATATTTGCCCTACCACATAGATGCTATCCATAAAGTGTATAGTAAGACATAACTGAAAGAAATCTATCCATCACCCGTTGTACCTGTCTACAGATTTTACGTCAAAGTGAAAGTAAACTAACTATAAAATTAAATAAGTGCTGAGACATTATTGCTCTGGAAATCCTACTGATAAGAGCATGAGACCTTATCTATATATAAATAGGCAAAGACAAAACAATTAGGTAACATTTTCTCCTTTGTCTCTCAACCGATTTTCTTCATTTTTGTTTTGTTTAGTTGCTGCTGACGACCTTCAGTGCAGAATGCTAACATTAATTTATAATATTGGTTCATTCATTAAATAAAATATAATAAAAATTTATTATTTTCGTCAAACAACTGAATGTGCCGCCGCCGCCAGACTCAAAACATTGAGTAATTATATATAGAGGCACCAATGCTGTTATATACATAGAGCATGTACTTCTGGAAGTGGAATTCAAGCGTTGTTATTGTTTAGTGATAAAGTAATCGTTGTATATTTTAATTATACAGGGCGATACCAGATATGTTAAAAATATTTCTTGTCGTGGGTGGCACATAAGCAGTTGCATGTATAGGGTGTTTAAAATATACAGTAGAGTGCAATTATAACTAAATAACTGGAAACACTTTGTTCAGCTATAGAAAATGTAAGTAAACCACTTCAAAGTTGTATAGTTCCGAACATTACATTTTTTATTTTTGTGTTCTTGAAAAATAACAACACAATCGAATCAAAAATCTGTACATTCAAGGTAACACCAGTTTCCAGGTATATTCTGACCTCATTTTCAATGGCTTTAAACATGTATTGAAAATATAAAATCCAAAATAAAAGTTTGATATATGACATTTAAGTTGACATAAGAAAAATTTGTTATTTCTAGATATACAGCTAGCACAAAAAATTCTAAAGATCATGTATTACAGTTAAACAGCTTTCGAATTAGAAGAACTAGAAAGAGTTGTCTTTAGAATTTATAAGTGGCGTTCCTTGGATCGACTTTGATATAAACTAGCGCATTCGCCAAAAATGTGGTCAAGGAATTCTTTAATTTCAGTGATCCCATTAACGTCATAAAGGAAAACCTAGGAAAAACTTTATGAACTATTCCGATACTGGGTTTTTCAAAAGGAGATGGCCATTACCAATTTCTTCCTTAATTGTCGGTGACCAGATACGATTGAATTCTACAGAAGTAGAAGCGATACAATCAACTTCATTCAAAAGAATTAACGCAGACTCTTTTATTTTTCGTTTTATGTTATGTTGTTCTTTGTGAAGTATAGTATATAGTCAAATTGTATTTTATGGTCTAGGTTCCATTCATGTTCACAGATTTTCAATTATTCGAAATTGTCATTTTTTATGTAATTCTTGTGTTCATTAATTCGTACGTTTAATATTTCTCCAATATAAAATGTAATGCATTCGCAAGGAATCTTGTATATGCAGTTGTCTGAGTTCTGAGTTTTGTTGGTTGGTTTTGTTTTCGATATTAGTGATTTCAGTGTATTTCTTGTTTTGAATGCTGTTTTGACATTAAATCTGTTGCCCACTCTTTTCTATCTTTCTGAGAGACCCTATATATATGGTATAGTAGTAACTACAATGTGGTGCTACTAAGAGAAGTTCAGTTTGATTCCAAATTCGATGGTTTGTTTTCTCTTTAATTCTTTGTTGATAAATTTTGTATGGTAATTGTTTCCAGTAACAACATTTTTTATAATTGTTTTTTCCTTGTTCTCATTATAACAGTTGGTTGTTGCTCTATCATATAATGACTTAATAACATCTTTGTTTACTGTATTCGGATGATT
Organism: Octodonta nipae; assembly: GCA_034190945.1. Classification (NCBI taxonomy): domain Eukaryota; kingdom Metazoa; phylum Arthropoda; class Insecta; order Coleoptera; family Chrysomelidae; genus Octodonta; species Octodonta nipae. Next base: position 120,543,963 of record CM067221.1, read on the forward strand.
TGAATTGTAATTTAGCTATCTGTTAGTATGAGTTGGTTTCCTACAAACGTCTGTTTCGAATGAAGATTCTGTTTTTGTTATTAATATGTCTAGGAAACGTAGTTTGTTATTTTTGTTCCACTAGGGTAAATTTGAGAATTAGGTCTTTGTTGTTTATGTCATTTAACAATTTATCTAATTCTTCAAGGTTGTGTTCGCAAATTATGAAAATATCGTCAAGTAACACCACGAAGCTGAAGGTATATTTTCTTTTGATAAAATTACTTGTTGTTCAAATTTGTCATAAATATGTTACCCAAGAATATGCCACAAATAACATTTCGAACACAATTACATTTTTTACTGTGAGCACCTCATCTTTTTTCTGCAAAATGCAAACGACCAAAAAAATTATCGTAATGTGACACTTGCTTTCGGACTTTCTCTTGAAGTTTTTGCCACAAATTGTTGAAATTCTATAACAGATTTCACTTCATAAAAGCTCTGCTACTTCTTCATTTTCAACGTTACAACTTCACTTTTTGTGGTATCCATCAAATTTTTATTATGAAAATGAAATCGTTCAAACGCTTATACGTTGAAGAATAAATTTTATTATGTTATCTAGTTCAATTTTATGGTTATATATAGATTATATATAAACGACTCTTTTAAACACTCAGTATTATATACTGAACCTTTCTAGCGAAGCGAAATTTGTAAATAATTATACTATCAGTTTTAATGTTGAATAAAAGTATTTAAAATCGTGATTTGGTGTTTTATTTCATGTCTCAATACAATTGTATAAGATTTTAGTTCTGTAATTCAATTAAACTGTCACTTGGCATACGTAAGTACGTCTGATGACAATGCTATATTTCGGTAGCATGAAGTTGGACTAATAACAGGGCCGAAAAGTGGTCAAATCAACTCAATACTAAAGTAATTTAACTGTCTAGTATGGCCTCGTAAAATTTGTTTTGAAAAGTAAGTATCTAGTAGAAGGTACAAATATTTTTTAATACATGTTTAGGAAGTTAAAAGTTAAAAATATGTCTATTCTAACTTGCCATGTCCTTTTTAGGGTTCAGTATATACAATATACGGATACCCTTATAATATCACTCCGGATTTCTCCCGCTTTCACATCACAGCAATTTTCTCGTAAACTACTGGACGAAAAAGGTTGAAATTTGGTATCAGTGTATATTTGGTGACGCCATGAGGTAGGGGTAGGGGTAGGTAGGGGTACTTCTGGGGTAGGAAAACTAAAAATATCGACCGTTTTCCCCTTACTTTCGAAACTATAAGAGGTAAAATTTTGAAAAAAATTAGAGACATAGAGCGTTTCCTGAGTTTTATCGGAAAAATGAAGAGAAACTTCTAGTATTAATTTTAGGGGGCAAATTACAGAATTAAATGAAAAATATAAAATTAAAATTGTTTCTAACACATTATGTAATATATCAAATGAAAGGGCTCATTACGGCGAAAACAAATATATTTCATATATTTAAAATAAATTATTTTAAAAATATTAACAAAAATATAAAAATGTTTACCTATTCCCCCTACCTTATCTCCGAAACTATAAGCCGTAAACTTTTGAAAAAAATGGGGATATAGGACCTCAACTGAACTTTACAGAAAAAATAAGGAGAAACCCATAATATTAATTTTAGGGGACAAATTACAGCATTAACTGGAAAATATAAATTTAAAATTGTTTCAAGCGCATCATGTAAAATATCAAACCAAAGGGCTCATTATGACAAATACAAATATATAATTATCATATTTTGAAAATAAATATTTTAAAATATATTAACAAAAATGTTTAAAAAAATTACCCATTCCCCCCCTTTATTCCCCAAACTATAAAACCTAAAATTTTTGTTTATAGGTAAAATATCAAGAAATCCCTAATGTTAATATTGGGGCCCAACTTTTAGAATTAACAGGAAAATAAATAGTATTTTTTAATGCATCATCTAATACCTCAAATGAAAGGGCTCTTTATGAGGAATACAAATATATATTTTTCATATTTTTTAAATTAATTGTTTACAAGATATTGACAAAAAGATATAAAAAATTCTCATTTTCCGCTTTATGTCCGAAACCATACTACCTAAAATTTTGAAAATAATTCGGGGTACTGGGGCTCACTTGAGATTTATAAGAAAAAATAGTAGAAAACCCCCATAGTAATTTTTAGAATTAAATGGAAAATAAAAATTTAATTTTCAAATGCATCATGTAATATCTTTATATATATAAACCTTCTGTACGTGTGTTAGTCATTGTATTCCAGGGGGTTGGAAGATGGTTTAGATTCACAATACGGTCAACTAGATATTGTTTTTTTAGTTAAATTATTTATTTAAAAATTGTTGTTGATGTTAGCACAACTTACATAGGATCCGGCAGACTGCGCTGTAGTCGCTGAGTCAAATATTCAAGAGTGTGCTTTAGTTTCAGTTACGTCTGATAGATGGCGTTCAGATTATATTATTACAGCTAATTTTTAAAAGTTTACATGGGACAGAACAACGTCTGTCGGGTCCGCTAGTATCAAATAAAAGCCTCATTATGTGAATTACAATTATATCATATTTTTAAATCATTTGTTTAAAAGATATTGACAAAATTAATTCCCACTTTATAAACTACACAACCTAAAATTTTGAAAAATATATTTTATTTGTATTTTTAAATAATTTGTCTAACAGATTTAATAATTTATTATTTAAAACTTGACCTATTTTAGACTTTATCTTCCAATCTAAAAGCCTCAAAATTCAGACAGTAGATTATAAAAAGCTTCCCTGAAAGTTTATTAGTAAAATAAAATTCTAATGTTAATTTTGGGGGCCAAATTAGAAAATTAAATACATATTGTAATATAGTCCGTGGGTTCAAATTTAAAATTATTAAACTAATATGCACTTTCACTTTTCTAGAACTTTATTTACATTCAAACAGCTGATTCAAATACAATAACAATCCCATATACGCTAGTCGTCACGGTATAACTGAAATGCGATCGTGGCGTGCTTCCTTTAATACCAGCGTCGAATTCTCCAGTAGAAATCGTCATCACTCCTTCCGCTGCCGAGTCTTTTCGAGAACCGTTTTTTTTATCTCAAAGCGTTTGTTGTACTGAGATGAAACAGGGTCGGCCTTGGGTAAATTTCGTAACACTGCCCCCCCCTCTTTAATTCTGATCGTCCCGATCAGAAACATCCTCTCCATGGTAGGGAGCGAGTCGATCTAAATGAACCACCTTCAATTTAGCCTTGGGGTTTCGGCGGATCCGGTAGACGACGTCATTCAACCTCTTGACCACCTTGTATGGACCATCCCAGGCGAGTGTAAGCTTTGGAGATTTACCCTTGCTCCGTTGGGGGTTGTACAGCCAGACTTTGTCCCTCTCCTGGAACCCGACTGAATTGGCCTTGAGGTCGTATCGCATCTTCATCCGGCCACTGGTGGCCAACATCTGCGTTCGGGTTCGTGTATTGCCAGCATGTTACGTCGGAGCTGGTCGGCATAATCGTCGATGTCTTGGGGAGGTTCTTCGGGGGAGCCAAATGCCAAATCGCAGAGTAATCGCAGCTCCTTTCCGATTAGGACCCTGGCTGGGGTCAGGCCTGTACTATTATGTACGGCAGAGCGATATGCCAACAGGAATAGGGGAATATGATCATCCCAATCACGCTGGTTATTGCTGACGACCTTGGATAGGTGTGGTTCCAAGGTCCTGTTGAATCTTTCCACCATTCCGTCTGACTGTGGGTGTAATGGTGTTCTCGTTTTCCTGATCCCCAACATCGTTCAGACCTTCTGGAATACATTTGATTCGAAGTTACGCCCCTGGTCTGAATGTAATTCCATCGGGACGCCAAACCTGCTGAATAGTTGTTCTACTAGCACCGCAGCTACCGTGGTTGCCTCTTGGTTGGGTATCGCATATGCCTCAGGCCATTTCCTGAAGTAGTCCATTGCGACCAGAATGTATTTGTTCCCCCTCTCAGACTCGGGAAACGGACCGGCGACATCGATGGCGATTCTCTCAAATGGGACGCCCACATTGTATTGCTGCATTCTGCCCTTGGTCCGGGTTTTCGGGCCCTTACTGGCCGCACAGGTGGCACATTTGCGGCACCAAGCTCTAACGTCTTCGAAGTAATTCACCCAGTAGTACCGCTGGCGAACTTTGTCTAGGGTTTTATTCATGCCCAGGTGGCCTCCGGTAATTCCATCTTGTACTTTGATCAGGATGGCTGGTACCTTTTTCTTCGGAACTACCAGTTGGGACTTAGTTTCTCGTTCATCAGCGCTTTCCCAAACTCGCTTGAGCATTCCATTGTCTACTCTTAGAGAGTCCCATTGAGCCCAAAACGACTTCAGCACGCCAGAGTATCTAGCTACCTCGTCCCATCGTGGCCTGGGTGCTCCTCTCGTTTTGAGTGACAAGATTGGTTCGATGTCTGGATCAGCCATTTGGTCCTGGATGCACTGTTCCGTTGTCCAGTCTTCATTGGCCTGCACTCGGATCTGCCTGATGGGGATACCCTCTCGCTGTTCCGTTCTCAGACAATGTCCGCATTCCGCTCTACAGGGTCTTCTGGATAGGGCATCGGCATTATTGTGCAAACGGCCGGCACGGTGTTCCACCTTGAAGTCGTATTGCTGTAATTTCTCCATCCATCTGGCTAGTTGTCCTTCCGGTGTCTTCATGTCCAGCAGCCATTTGAGTGCGGCATGATCTGTCCGGATTAAGAAATGGCGACCATAGAGGTATTTGTGGAAATGGTCTACAGCCCTTATTATTGCAAGAAGTTCTTTTCTGGTGACGCAATAATTTCTTTCCGATTTCGAGAATCCACGGTTGTAATACTCGATCACCCTCTTTCACCATCTTGCACCTGGGATAGGACGGCCCCCAAACCTGTGTTGCTGGCGTCTGTGTCTAAAATGAACTTGCCGGACTGTGTAGGAAAGGCTAGGATTGGGCTGGAACATAGTGCTGCCTTCAGTGGTCTGAATGATGTTTCGCAATCCTGATTCCAACGGAAGGTCTCTTTCTCAGTGGTCTGCCGATGTACAGGGGCGGCGATGGTGGCAAATCCCTCAACAAAATGCCGGTAGTATGAACAGATGCCCAAAAAGCTTTGGAGTTCATGCTTGTCTCTTGGGACTGGCCAATCACGGATGGCTGCTATCTTGTCTTCGTTGGTGCGGATTCCTGACTCGGACACTACGTGGCCCAAAAACTCTACTTCTTTTTGGAACAAGGAGCACTTCTTCGGGTTGAGTCTCAGGTTAGCATTATTAATTCTGGAGAATACTTCGCCCAGGTTCTTCAGATGATCGTCGAATGTTTGGCCCATGACTAGAATGTCGTCGAGGTATACTAAGCACGTCCTCCATGTTAACCCGCTCAGTACATACTCCATTAGCCTCTCAAATGTAGCGGATGCATTACATAACCCAAAGGGCATGACCGTGAACTGAAACAGCCCTTTACTGGTGGAGAACGCTGTCTTCTCTCTGTCGTTTGCGTGTAGACCAACCTGCCAATATCCACTTTTTAGGTCTAGTGTGGAGAACCAACGGGAGCCTGCTAGTGTGGTCAAAGTGTCATCGATTCGGGGTAGTGGATAGCTGTCTTTCTTCGTGACATCATTCAGCTTTCTGTAATCCACGCAAAATCGGGTGGTTCCATCCTTCTTTTTAACTAACACGACGGGAGCAGACCATGGTAGTCGTCTAGGTGGTATTCTGATGGGTTGAGCCTTCCCGGTATCTATTCGATGCTGAATGATGTTGGTGCGACCGGTGGTTCCATTTTTACTGTTAAAAATTTGCCAGTGTTTTGTGATAAATTGCTTGGCTTTCTTCTGGTTCTCTGTTGTCAAGTGTGTCAAATGGTCAGCAAACTGTTGTAGGAACTCTTTATCGGGCCCTGGCTCCTTCACCGACGTCTGGTACTCTTCTTCGCAATTGATGATGGTCTCTACTGGCTCGAAACAAGCTATCTCTTGACCATTGGTAATTCTGATGTCGTTGTTGGGCAGATTCAGGACTCTGATTGGTATATCTCGTCCGGTTTTAACTATAGCCCGTCCAACTAAGTAGTCATGAGCTGAGTGTATGGGCTCCATTATTCCAACGCAGCTCCCAGGATTGCTGTCTAGCTGCCCATGAATAATCTGTTCCGTTCCACCGGGAATTCTAGCTGAATACTTTGCCACAATTTTTATGGGGGTGACTGATGTGTTGACGGGCCGTGTCAATACAAATTCCTCATTTAGGAACCGAAGAACATCATATCTCGGGTCGAACATAAATCCATGCTGGCTAATTAGGTCCATTCCCAGTATAAAATCGTCCTCAATATTCGCTACCAGGACCCTATGCCGGATCATGTTGTCCCCTATCTGTAGCACGACATCTGCCTCAACCTGTATTGACATGGATTCGCCGGTGACTGTTCTGAGCTGAATGTTATTGGTAACTGGCCGAATTTCTGATGCTCTCAAGACCCTGGACTTGGCAATGGACACAGCGGCGCCGGTGTCGATGGTGATGGTAACTGCTCGCCCATTGATGGTGCCTCTGATGACTAGGCTGCCGCTATCTCGGCAAAATCCCCGGATGGGTAACGTTTTGGGGGCTGGTGGAGGGACAGTCAGCATTCGCCCCTCTATGCTGACTGACTGACAGTCCCTGGACATGTGGCTGTTTTGTTGGTTACACCTGGTCGGTGATCGTTCAGGTGGCCTCACTCGACTATTACGTTGGAAGTGTCCTGTCCGTCCGCAGCGGTAACATGCCCCTCTGGTGCCAGTTCTTTGTGACCGGTCTAATATTTTGTTCAGACCAGCCAGCAGCGCTTGAAATGGTGACTCTGATTCTTCCTGGTTGAAGGAAACTGCTCGGACCCTCGGCTTGGACATGTTCATGACGCCCTCTACTTCCAAAGCCCGAAGTAGAGCTTCATTACTCTTCTTGACGCCACTTAGTCTTAGATTTCTTTGAACTTCCACATCTCTGATGCCGTTTATGAAACTCTGTGTGGCCAACTGGTCTTTCGTTTCCTCTGGCAGGTCTGGATAGGACAAGTGAACTAACCGTCTAATCTCTGCTTCGAATTCTTGAAGACTTTCACCGGATTTTTGCGTTTTTCCACTCAGTTGGACTTGGTATACCTGGCTCAAGGATTGATTGTCGTAACGTTTGTCCAGGATGGCGATGATCTTGTCGAAATTGCCTTGTTCCTCGACTGGAATGCTTTGGAGGAGTTCTAGGGCCGGACCTCTTAACGAAATTACCAGAGAAGTAGATTTCTCTTGATTATCCCATCCATTAGCTGTAGCCACGGCCTCAATTTGCCGTTTATACATGGGCCAAGATGAACTGCCGTCGAATGTGGGTGGTTTACTAAAGGAACCTTTGGTACTCACGGTGTTCTGGTATTTTCCTCGCTGTAAGTCCTGTTGCATTTTTTTGATTTCTGTTTCTACCTTGTTTTGAATAGCACTGATTTCAAATTTCACCTGGCTCTGTATGGAATCGATGTCATCTATGTACTTTGGTTTCAAGGGCCTCCACATTATTTTTTAGGATCTTTATGTCGTCGTTTATCTCTTTTATGATTCTACTATTTGCATTCTTTCATTAACTGTTTCGTTAACTTGTGATACTATTTGCATTAGTTGTTCAAATTGCATTTGTCTGTTTTCTTCAGTTATTTTAAATTCATTTTGTCGTTTTTCTTCTAATAATTTAAATTCATTTTGTAATTTTTCTTCTAATAATTTAAATTCATTTTGTCGTTTTAATTCAGTTTGATCTTGTTTTTGTTCAAATATTTTAAAATCATTTTCTCGTTTTTCTTCAAATTTCGAGAACAATCCTTCCAATAAATTTTGTTGTTTTTCTTCCATCGTGGAAACAAGATTTGTTGTTTTTTCATCAAAAGATTTTACTAACCTTTGTTGAATTTCTTCTTGATGTTGTTTTTCCTTCTTGTCACGTTTTTCTAGAATCTGTGCAATTTTTTCGTCCATACTACTGGCTTCCATAAATCACATTAGGATTTTAACTGCACTAATCCTTTACTTCTGATCACCAAATGTAATATAGTCCGTGGGTTCAAATTTAAAATTATAACAACTAATATGCACTTTCACTTTTCTAGAACTTTATTTACATTCAAACAGCTGATTCAAATACACGGTATAACTGAAATGCGATCGTGGCGAGTCTTTTCGAGAACCGTTTTTTTTTTATCTCAAAGCGTTTGTTGTACTGAGATGAAACAGGGTCGGTCTTGGGTAAATTTCGTAACAATATGTATTTTTATAAAAATCAAGCGAATCATGAAGCAGATAAAATAAAAAGCCTTTATCGGTCAAAACGGCAGAGCATGTAAAAAACCTATATATGAACACCGTAAGGCAATAAATTAAACCTTTTAGTATCATTGGAGATTAATAAACTTTAAAATACCAATAATTTGTTAAACGACCAGACATAAATAATTCTCCTTTAATAAACCTATTTAGTTTATCTAAAGAGGTATCCGATGTGTAAAGAGGTTAAAGATCTGGGGATGATCTTTCAAGATAACTTCAAATTCAATACTCATTTCACCTACCTGATAAACAAAGCATTCTTGGATTTGTCATACGTTATAGCCAAGATTTGAGTTTAAAAACAACCATAAGACTGTATACATCTATGGTGAGACCTCACCTTGAGTATGACATTTGTTCACCAAATTGTTATTCCCACAGTAATGAAATTGAAAAAGTTTAAAAACGTTTTCTGCGCTACCTCTATATCAAAACGAATGGCATATATCCCTTGATGGTATCTTATAGAGCAATGTTCGCAACCTTCCATCTATGTTCTTTGAGTACTAGGAGAAAGACCCATGCTGTTAAAAACATTCTAAATGGCAGAAAATATTCCGATTGTGGCTTGATCAATAGCGTTAAGTTTAGGTTCCCCAAAATTAACTTAAGACTGCTAAGTCTAATCTCGTCTAAATTAACAACGGAAGCCCTTCGCCCTTATTTCTAAGTGTGCAATAACATAGTTTCTGACCTAATTGACATCAAATTTAGGGAGCTTTGGAGCATCTTATTGCTGCATCAGGATGCAGACCCTTTATAATATTGGCATATCTGTGACATTGTTAAATACTTTTGTGCTGTTTAACCCTTTACATGTAATTGAACTATTTGGTGTTTGTAAAGAGAATAAATAAATAATAATAAATATTGTGTAAGCGTCACCTGCTGACGAACTCCTTTCATTCAAAGCCCACATAGGGCATGCACATAACCTTCCCTTCGAAACACACTCTATGGATTATTTTCACTCATTGTGTCATTTTCAGAATAAATCTTCCACAAAATAATATACCGTTAGCGCCATTCTTTGTCAAAATATATCCAAGCCATTCATAATCCGATATTCTTGAAATGCCTTATAACTTTTTGACATTAATTTCCGCCGATAATTAAGAAAATGCAAAAAGGCAGTCGCCTTTTTGCCGCACGCTCTCTCTCTTTCTTCCTCTCTTCTCTATCTATTTCCCTTTAAGTCTCATTAATGATAGATTATGTTAATAAATTAACTGGATTGTGAGTTCGCCGTATTGGGGAAGCAGCAATTATTTCGCGCCGCATTATCCTCTCCGTTATTGAGAATTTCTCGTGCTAATTCATTCGAAATTTTAATTAATTTACGAGAAGTTCGAAAAAGAAACCGAAAAGATAGTCAATACGGAGACGAGTCGGCGGAAAAAAGTGACAGGTTCGTTCTTCGTGGAAACGCAAACGAAATCGAAGAAAAGCAAGGCGTTTTTCACAAAGGGTATAAAACAAATGAATGAATGACAGTGTTTCCCAATTTATTTCTTTCGTGCTTTGTCTGCTGCTTTTGAGAGCCAACAGAGCAAGTAAAATTATTGCTTTTCTAATAAAGGATTGTAAGTTTTAAAGGAGTTTTAATAAGAAATGTTATACAGGGCGTTGTAAGTTGTTCGGAAAAGAATACAAACGTCACAAAACCAGTTTTACTAGCGCAAAAAAAAGCCTTTGATGGATTGTGTGGATGTTAGTTGTGGCATGTTTATTTAATATTTATGCACTTCCTCGAAGTTTCCTTGGACTTCCATCGTCTTGAAATGGTTAATCTCACAACGGTTTTTGGATCTGCTAACGTCATCAGGTGAATAATGGGACTATCCGTCGTATTTATACCCTCAACCGTTCATGCTTAATCACATGCGTAGCATCTCTCTCTCTCTCTCTCTCTCTCTCTCTCTCTCTCTCTCTCTCTCTCTCTCTGTTATATGATGTGGACATAAGCAAATCATATACAGGATGGTTGAATGCTGCAGTTGAAGTATATTTATACAGTGTGATTAAAAAATTATTTCTTTTATAGCCTATAAGAAATGGCATAAAGTGTGGAGAGGAATTAATGTTACACAGGACGATAATATAAAATGTAAAAAATGAACTAATTTATGGGGTAGTTCACAAGGAGTTATATATTATGGTTGAAATATAGGACGGATTTGACTCCGTAAATATGAAATGGATTCTACTCGGTCCTATAATTTACAGAAGGCAGTTAACAAATTTATGCTTGTCCGTGGGCAGTCGTATAGGTTGGAGTGGAATTATCTATAGTTATACAGGGTTGTCAAAAAAGTTGAAAAAAGGTTACATGGCGTAGTAGTCCATAAGGCATAAATATATTTTGGGCTTATTAAGTCAACGTGTACTAGTACATTTTGTTCGTAAAGATTTACCTGTCAACTTAAATGAGAAAGTATCCTGGTGTCATGTTGAGGCTTTCGACGTTACCTGGTTCTGTCTATTAAGGTTATACATACAAAATAAAAAAATAAAGAATGAAAACTACGTGAGTTCAAAAAAACTAAAAAGTTGAAAATAAAACATTTTTAAAAAAATATAACCAACTTCTACCTATAAAAAAAAGCTAAAAATAATTATAACAAAATACAACTCTAGCAAATATATAACACATTCAATGTTGTTAGGTACCTACCAAGGACGTAAAAAATGTAAACATTAAAAGGTGCTCATTCTGTACAAATTAATTACCTACCAATCTAGTATATTTTTGAAGTCGGTGCCAAGCAACAATCAAGTTTGATGAATTGGTAGATAAGTAAGCAATGAAGGATTTTAGATTTGCTTGGCACCGACTTCAAAAATATACTAGATTGGTAGATAATTTATTTGTACAGAATGAGCACCTTTTAATGTTTGCATTTTTTACTTCCTGGGTAGGTACCTAACAACATTGAATGTGTTATTTAATTGCTAGAGTTGTATTTTGTTATAATTATTTTTAGCTTTTTAGTTATAGGTAGAAGTCGGTTATATTTTTTTAAAAAATGTTTTATTGTATGTGTAAGTGTGAGGCCCCGTTAAGAAGCCCTCGCTTCAAAAATCTTGTAAACAGCTAACCTCAAGTATTCGCATCACACTGCCGTTAAATTTTTATCTTATCCCTCGTTAACGTATCACTGATTATTATCATAAACAATTATTTGCTCAGTAAACTCGTTAGCGATTTTCCCGATCTTGCTGATTTGCTATTTTTAACCGTTTAATTGGCTTCTGTACTCCTTCCGGCGCCCTTTATTAGAATCATCCTTATCGATATAATCATATATTTGTCTTCCTCATGGCCGGAAGGCGGGAAGCAGCCCGGGGATTTACCTTTGCCGTTTCAGCGGAATTTTACACGAAAACAGTTGAGGCGTGAAATTAAATTTTGCCACATTTTCAGCTGCGACACGTGTTCCGATGGAAAAAAGGAGTTATATTGGGGGAAATTGAGAGGGTGCAGTATGGATAATTTTGGAACTCTGAATGAATGGGTTTGAATGAGCGAGATGATTAAATGGATTATTCGGATCGAATTTCTGGTGTAAATTTGGTAGAGGGGTGTTCTTGATAATCTTGGATCTGTAAACGTCACACAGACAATCCCGTGATAAAGTTTGATTATGAAAGCGTTCTTTTTGGATTAAATAGGCACTTTTTTCTTACATTAATATCAACCTGTGCCTAAAATTAGCCACCAAATCAACGGTAAAATATTTATTGATAAAAGAATAGCTAACAACAAAACTCGGCGTGTCAACTCTGACAAGTACCTGTTTACCCTTTTTGACGTCTTCTACATCTTTGATATTTTTGACATTTTTGACATTTTTGACATTTTTGACATTTTTGACGTTTTTTACATCTTTGAAATATTTTCTTGATTTTGACATTTTTGACGTTTATAACGTATTTGACTATTACTTTTATGTTTTTTTTGGGCAATAACACCACAATCGAAATAAAACGACGTATATTGAAGGAAAAAACCAAACGTTTCATATTCTATTCTGGCTTCGTTGTCAATGGCTTTATATTTATTGACGTAAATTGCAAAATTTGATTTATGACATTTAAATTGACATTAGAAAATTTGTTGTTTTTAAATATACATGGAGCACAAAAAATTCTTGAGATCATGTATTATAGTTAAACGGCTTTCAAATTAGAAGAATTTGAAAGAGTTGTCTTTAGAATTTATAAGTTCCTAGGTACGACTTTGTTATTAGATAGCGCATTCGCCAAAAATGCGGTCAAAGAATTCTATTGTTTCAGTGATCCCATTAACGTCATAAGGGAAAACCTAGGAAAAACCTTATGAACTATCCCGATACTGGATTGTTCAAAAGGAGGTTACCATTAATAATTTCTTCCTTAATTGTCGGTAACCAAATACGATTAAATTCTACAGAAGTAGAAACGATACAATCGTCTTCATTCAAAAGAATTAAGGCACATTCTTTTATTTTTCGTTTTGTGTTATTCTGTCTAGACAGAGGTGCATGTACGATCGAAAGAGTTAATACAAATCAATACGGCTGATACGGAAACACATAGTTCGACTACTTCTGCGACATCCGTGTCGAATTCATCACCACAAACCAGTGGCGAAGAAGGAAAAAAGCCAAGAACCCAAGGGCTAAACCCTCTCATCTACCGACATCTGAGATGGTCAACAACGCTATCAAAGGTTTAAAGGAACGTGGTGGATCATCTTTGCAAGCCATCAAGAAATATATTGCTGCCAACTACAAGGTCGATGCCGAGAAAGTAGCGCCTTTCATCAAGAAATACTTAAAGTCAGGCGTTGCTTCAAAAGTTTTAGTTCAAACTAAAGGAACAGGTGCATCCGGTTCTTTCAAATTGGCAGCTTCGTCCTCTTCAGGAGCTTCAGCATCGAAACCCGCCAGCGGCGACAAAAAAAACTGGGGCTGGAGGTAGAACAAAGAAGTCACCTGCAAAACGAGCAATTTCCAGCGATAAACCCAAGCCGACAAAGAAGCCGGCGGCTGCGGGAGCAGCAAAAAAACAGCCAAAAAGACTACGACTGCAACCAAACCTAAGAAAGTTGCCGCAACTGAAAAGAAGACTTCGACTCCGAAATCCACCCCATCGACAACAACTTCATCGTCATCATCATCAGTTTCGCTCGCATCCAAAGGGAAGTCTCCTTCGAAAGTAAAAAAAACAGTAAAGGTGCCCCTACAAAAAAAACGGATGCTCCAAAACCGAAAACAGCAAAATCCGCGGCATCCCCGAAGGCGAAGAAAGCAGCTTCTCCCAAGAAGAAGAAATAAATATAAAACAATTTCATCGACATTATTTACGCTCTAAGTTTTGTGAAGTATAGTTGAATTGTCAAATTGTATTGTATGGCCTAGGTCCCAAGCATGTTCACAAATTTTCGATTTTTCAAATTGTCGTTTCTTGTGTTCATTTATTCATACGTTTAATTCGACTATTTCAACAATTTTGACATTTTTATATTTTGGCATTCTTGAAATATCTGACATTTTGTATATTTAGAAATTTTCTAGTGAATAAATGGGTTTGATATGTGAAATGATTTAATGGATTATTCGTTGAATTTCGGGTATAAATTTATGGGCGGGTTGACTTTGATAATGCTGGATTAGTGAAATGCCAAATTGACAATCCCATGATAATGTTTGATTATGAGAGCCTTCTTCTGGGAGAAATTAGCCCTTTTTTATATATTTTATATCACAAAATGCATTCTATTGACTGATGTAAAAGTTTATTACAACGAAAAGCAAATTTTGTGGAGGTATTGTATATAAATTAGATGTTATATTTGTTCATTTCCTATAATTTCTTGATTTTTCTTTCAGGGAAGCCTTTTATAATCTACTGTCTGAATTTTGGGCTCTATAGATTGAAAGATAAAGGGAAAAGTAGGTCAAATTTAAATAATAAATTATCAAATCTTTTAGATAAATTATTTAAAAATACAAATAAAATATATTTTTCAAACTTCTAGATAGTGTAGGTTCTAAAGTGTGAATTAAGTCGATGTTTAATATTTTTGTTAATATCTATTAAACAAATGATTTAAAAATATGATATATTTGTAATTCACATAATGAGCCTTTTATTCGATAGTACATGATACGTCTGAAAATTGCATTTTTATTTTCCATTTAATTGTATAATTTGTCCCTAAAATTACTATGGAGGTTTTCTAATATTTTTTCTTATAAATTTCAGGTGAGTCCCAGTATCCCTAATTATTTTCAAAATTTTAGATAGTACGGTTTCGGAAATAAAGCGAGAAATGAGATTTTTTTATATATTTAAGTTAATATCTTGTAAACAATTAATTTTAAAAATATGAAAAATATATATTTGTATCCTTCATAATGAGCCCTTTTATTTGATGTATTGCATAATGCGTTAAAAAAATATTTTTTTATTTTAATATCAGGGATTTCTTCGTATTTTTGCTGTAAACAAAGAAATTTAGGTCTTATAGCTTGGGAAATAAAGGGGGAATGGATAATTTTTTTTAATAATTATATATTTGAAAATATTTATTTAAAAAAAATAAAAAAATACATTTGTATTCGTCATAATGAGCCAGCCCTGTGATTTGATATATTACATGATCCGTTAGAAACAATTATAATTTTTTATTTTCCATTTAATTCTATAATTTGCCCCCCAAAATGAATATTAGGGGTTTCTCCTTATTTTCCTACTAAAGTTCAGGTGAGGTGCTATACCTCTATTTTTTTCAAAATTTTACAGCTTATGGTTTCGTAGATAAGAGGGGGGGGGGATGGGTAATTTTTTTAATATTTTTCTTAATATCTTTTAATAAATTTATTTTCAAAATATGAAAAAGAAATATTTGTTTTCGTCATAATGAGCCCTTTCATTTCATATATAACATGATGCGTTAGAAACAATTTTAATTTTAAATTTTCATTTAATTCAAAAATTTGACCCCCAAAATTAATATTAATGGTTTCTCCTAATTTTTTCTGTAAAGTTCGGGCAACGTTCTACATTTTCTATTTTTTTCAAAATTGTAGGCTCAGTAGTTTCGGAGATCAGGGGGGGAACCGTCGATTTTTTTAGTTTTCCCCCCAGAAGTACCCCTAAAATCAAAATTTCTTCTTTTACGATATGTACTCCTGATCGGGACCAACTATACATTGATACCAAAGTTCAACCTCTTCCGTCCAGTACTTAAGGAGAAAACTGCTGTGATGTGACACAGGCAGAAATCCAGAATGATATTATAAGGGTATCCGTATATTGTATATACGGAACCCTAAAAAGAAGAAATCTGCAAAATATTTATGCCGTTTCTGGTTCCAAATGTCTCCAATAGAGGGCTGTACCATTATTTTTATGTGTTCTTGGGAAATAACACCACAATCGAAACAAAAATCTGTACATTCAAGGAAAAACAAAAAGTTTCCAAGTCGACTTCAATGGTTTTAAAACATGTATTCAAAATATAAAATGCAAAATGAAAGTTTGATTAAATGTCATATAATATCAAACTTTCATGTTGCATTTTATATATACGTTTGAAAATGGCACGACTTATTTATACATTAAAATGATTCATAGTTAAAACTAACAAAACAGTATAAATATCAATATTATATCTACAGTGAGGCATATGTCAGTTGAAAGAAATATATCAAAAAATTCATTTTATAAAAAATCCACAAATGAGTCTACAATTTTTATTTTTGCTCGTGTTTTTTATGACATATTCGATTAATTGTCTTCTAAACGTTGTTTGTGGTATATTTTTGATTACTTGTGTTTTTTTGGGGCAATTACACCACAGTAGAAATAAAACGACGTATATTGCAGGAATACCAAACGTTTCAAAGTCTGTTCTGACTTCGTTGTCAATGGCTTTATATTTATTGATGTAGATTGCAAAATGAAAATTTGATTTATATTCGATTAACTGTCAAAAATAGTACTTGAGGAATTTCTGAAGAGGGATGCGTTTACAGTTCACCGACACCTGGGCCGACATTACCTATGTGAGTTACCACCCACTGATCCTAACCATAATCATAACAAGGTACCTGCGTACCTGATCCCTGCCCCTAGCATTACCGAATAAACTTCTGGTTACGGATCAGTGCCATGCGCAGTAAAAGGGTTAAGAAATTTATTTCTTTCTTAACGACCAGTTTATAACACACGAAAAGTCACTAACAAATCCAACGGCAGTTGAATTTTTAAGCCGGGCATTAACAGATAAAAAATTAGCACCACCCTCCGTCTCTGACTTCCCATTTACAATCTCCAGTGCAGTCCATTTATCCGAGTTGATCTTTCCAGTCTGTCTCCGAGCCTGGAAAACGTTTTTAAAGGGAAAGTTTTCCCGAAACGCAGCTGAGCGTGGCCCACTGGAGTGCACAGCTTGGGTGTTTGCAGAAGGTGCCTTACCGGCAAGGTATGCGGCACGGCGTCCAATTCTTTCGTGTCAACAGAAAAGGGATCGAGCAAATAGAGAAAACGTATTATACGTATCACATAATAAATTTGTAGCGGAGTTTATGTAGCCAGGAGCTCGAAAATGTTGTTAAGATGATATTCGAATTTGCAAAAATTTATTTGGCTCGGGAATTACCAGTCTGTTTATGTATGCGTGTGTTTGTTTGTTTATGTTTGTTTATTCATCTCGCGTGCGGTATGTGTACAATGCTGTTTTCGTTTCTGGTTATGCGCTTTTTGAGGTATCGGATTATCTGGAAACGAGGCTCTGAATTCAAATGCGGAACGGAAAATTAGAGAATTATTCGCTGGGAGAGATTTACGTCGTAATAATATCCTGTGATGATTCAAAAGATTATTTGAGGTTAATGCAAATAGGTTTAAATTTAAAACAAATGTTTAGCACAGATGCATACCTACATACGAGGTCTGGCTATTAAATAACGAGACTGCTTATGAAAACCAGTTTTATTTTAAAAATTATTCTACAATAGAATGTACTCTTCTGGCCACACACTATTCCATTCGTTGTTTATTGGTAATGTTTATTTATTTATCAGAATATTTACAATACTTATACATTAGGTATAATATAATAAACCCTGCAGAGGTACACTCAGTTACCTGTTCGGAGGTCTGATAATGTTAACACTAACCTTAATGGTAATTTCCTATAAAATCTTATTCCTAATATCCTACAAATTTAGTGTTGTCGAATTAATTATCTGATACTAATATATACTTTAAAGAATTAGAACTTATATCGATTTCTCCCTATATAATTTACTATCCTGCTATTTGAAATTTTAAATATTAGCCAAGATCCATGGTTTTATTTTCTTTTTGGCAGTGTTAAGGTTTTTTAGAGTTTTCAAATCATTTGGTAGGCTGTTGAAAACGTTAATAGCTTTAACATAACTATTTTTACTGCTTATAGTTTTATTTCTTTTTGGAATCATAATACTTCTGTTTCTTGTAGAACTGTTGGATTTTATACAGTTATTTTTAAACGTGTCATAATAGTATTTAAGAGACTCAAAAGCAAAGATTTGTTTCAGATTTAGTGGGTTTTTTTTTCGATAAAAGTTTGTTTTTTATATATAATTTTCAGGAGTTTATTTTGTAAACGTTGTAATAAAACTTGTTTAGTTGAATAAATCCCTCCCCAAGCTATATTACCATAGCAGATAATACTATGAAAAGGTGCATAGTATAACATTATCAGCGAGTCTCTCAACATAATTTTGGCCATTTTCCGAAATATAAAGACTAAATATTTTGTTTTATTTATTAAATATTCAACATGCGTGTTCCATCTCATCCTATAGTCAAAACAAATTCCTAAGTATTTACAACTTTCTACCCTTCTTATTTTTTCGATATTAATATTTATATGGCGAGGAACACTATTGCAGTAGTTTCCGAATGTCATGAAAACCGTTTTATCAACATTTAGAGACAATTTGTTTAAGGGAAGCCATTTTATTATCAAATTAAGGTAGTAATTCATTTGCGTTTCGACTGCATTCCATGTTTATCCTGTTGATATCACAGCCGGATCATCAGCAAAAGATAATATAATTCCCTCTGGTATATCAACTAGTAGGTCATTTATATATAAAATAAATAGTAGGGGACCCAAGATGGTACCTTGTGGAACACCTGTTTTAATTGCACTGAAACCACTTACAGTGTCATTTATTTTTACTCGCTGATATCTACTTGTGAAGTAGCTTGAAATGAGTTTGAACGCACTTCCTCTAATTCCATATCTGTATAATTTATCTAATAATATTGAATGGTTAACAGTATCAAAAGCTTTGGCTGGGTCAAGGAATGTAGTAGCAATAGGTTCACTTTTATCAAGTTTTTCATAAATTAGTAATAAAATTTAGAGCATCTTTTGTACCAGTATTTTTCATGAAGCCATATTGCATTTTTGATAGGATTTTATTCTTTTTAATGAAATCGAGTAGTCTGTGGTAGATAATTTTTTCAAAAATTTTTGCTAGGTTTGATATCAAGGATATTGGTCTATAATAGGCCTTTTCATTTTCAGTGCGCATGCGTTCGCATCAGCCATTTTTTTCGTACTGTTATTTGTAAACAAACGTGTTAAAGTGCCCACGTACTAAAACTTAAAATTAATAAATACTATTATAAATGTGTTTATGATTTAAAAAAGTAATAAAAGTAAAGTAGTAAGTGTCAGGATTCAATACAGCAATTTTGCTGTAAACTATAATTATGTTGTCTGTACGAAAAGGTACAACAAAGCGGTGTTGTTATGGAGTATGCAAAAGTGATACACGGTATAAATCTTTTAAAACAAATACCTATTATTTTATAAACTTTCCAAAGCCTTGCCTGGAATATCGCAAGAAAGTAATTAAGTCATCCAAAAAAATACATATTAAAACATGTCAAAAATGTTCTAAATGTGATTCGTGGGTGAAAAAATGTGGCCGAAGTGACAGAGGATTTAAATCTATTGATGATGTTACTAAGGACACTTATATTTGTTCATTGCATTTTTCTGGAGAAAGTGGTCCAAGTGAACAAAATCCTGATCCTTTATCAACATTTGGATCGACAGGTATATTATTTCTTATACCAATTTTTACCCTGAAAATAATATTTAATATTTTATATTCAACATACTTATTTTTTATTGAATACATCTTCGATTTAATTAATTATAAGATATAACTAATGACAATTATTGAATTTAGCTTGCATATATGAACATTATTTTAGTCTTAGAATTTTCAACTCCTTTTTAAATGTCATGTTGATTTTATAAATATTTTATTATGACATTAGTTATATTTGTTAATTTTTATATTAATTAAGGTGCTTTTACATGCAAATTCGAATGAAATCATGATTTTTATTTATTTTTTCTGATTTTTTACAAGAGTAAATACAAGTATTGATACCTAACCTCTCAACCAGCACACTTTTTTTTCCTTGCTGTGAACGTCCGTGACATTTTAACCATCTTTTTAATTGCTCACAGCTATGTGCTTCCACAGAGTTATAAATAAGTGAAGCACCATCAATTAATTCTTCAAGTAATTTATTATTTGGCAGAGATATTATTGCATTCCCAGCCATTGTTAACTAAAACAGTACGAAACTTTTAAATTACGGCTATTTCAAAATGGCTGCAGCGCTTGCGCAATCACCTGATGAAAAGGCCTATTTGCGATATTGTCCCTATTATTAGCCTTATAGATTGGTGTAACATCAGCAGTAAAAGCGATGCTGGAAGTCTTCTTTTGTTAAGAGGCTTTAGGAGCTGCGGCCATTTTCGCTTCACCAGTTCCATCGACTCGGACAGAATTCCTTTTAAAGCAGACTGCGGAAAAAAGAAAAAGTCACAGGGCGCTACATCAGACAAATACGAGGCCTGTTGGCTGTTGGTGTGCCTCTAGCGGCTAAATAACGCTTTACACAGAGCGTGTTATGGGTAGGTGCGTGGGCCTGGCGCAAGATTCACGACTTGTTTAACCACAACTCCTGATGTTTCTTTCGAACTTGCTGTCGCAGTGTTGCCAAAACGTACAAATATTAGCCTGAAGCTGGTGGACAATGTGACTCGTCCTCGGACTTCCATGGTCTTGGTTGATCTCACAACATTTCAATAGCTTTGCATCCGCTATCGTCATCAGGTGATTAATGAGAAATTCAGATGATCAGTCGTATTTATACTCTTAACCGGACATGCGTCTCCGGTCATGGTCATTGGGTTTTATCCGTTTCAGCAGTGCTGCCGTTTCTAGAGATTTTTCCATAGTCTATCGATTTTTTAACATTTTCAAATTATTCTACCTACCTACCAAATTGCATATTTTTTATAGTAACCATAAATTTATCATTTTTTTATCTATTTTGTCACGAAATTCTTATATTTTTTTATCAACTATTTATAAATACAAGTTTGCACAAAAACTTAAATTTAATAAATATCATAATACTAATTTCCAAGTGCTTCTTGGGAAATAACACAGTTTAAAGGAAGTTGCTGTATATTCCAAACGTTTCGGGGTCTAGATCAGGTACCCCGTTGTCAATGGTTAAGAAACTACGAATTAAAAAGGCACAATTCTAAGATGTAGATTAAAATGTTTGACAATGTGTATTATTTGATTTTTGATGTAAAGAGAATTTTATTTGTAATATACAGGGTAGCACAGAAATTTCTAAAGATCATATAAACATAAAGTTCCTTTCAAATTGGAAAAATTTGAAAGGGAGATCTTCAGAATTTTATGTGGCGCTCCTAGGTGCGACTTTGTTATAAGATAGTGCATTCGCCAAAAATGCGACCAAAGAACTTTGTTGATTCAGTGATCCCATTAAAATCATAAGGGAAAACCTAGGAAAAACCTTACGAACTATCCCGATATTGGGTTGTTCACAAGGACATGATCATTAGCAATTTCTTCCTTAATCATCGGCAACCAGGAACGACTGAATTCTACGGAGGTAGTAGCGATACAATCGTTTTCATTTAACAAAATTAAAGCAGACTCTTTTAGTTTTCTTTTGGTGTTGTGTTCTTCTTTGTGTAATATAACTGAATTTTGAAACTGTATTTTATGACCAAGGTCCCAAGCATGTTCACAAATTTTGGATTTTTCAAATTCTCATTTCCTTATGTAATTTTTGTGTTCGTTTATTCGAACATTCAGGGGTCTAGAGGTTTCTCCAATATAGAATTTATTACATTCACAGGGAATTTTACAAATAACACAACTCAAAATACAAAAAATTGCCGAAATATTTTAATTTACATTTTAGAATTGTGTAGTTTCTTAACCATTGACAACGGGGTACCTGATCTAGACCCCGAAACGTTTGGAATATACAGCAACTTCCTTTAAACTGTGGTGTTATTTCCCAAGAAGCACTTAGACATTAAAAAATATGCCACAAGTATCATTCAGAAAACAATCATAAACAATCATAATACTAGTCTAAAAACTACTTAAATAATGAATTGGAGATGTAAACAGTGGTATGTGCGAAAATGATTGGTTCCAAAATAAATTATTTAATAAACTTATTTGTATATTCCGTAACAGTGGCGGTGCAAGATCTAAACTTAATGGGGGCGAGGTACACTTCGCTAGGCCTCTGGTCCTTAAACTATTGATGGTTATTATAACTATTTGAATGAATGAATAGAATAGGCACATTTAAGGATCATGAACTAATAAAGGCATTTACTAGACCAGACTTTTTTGGGTAGTAAAAAGGAAAATGAAACATCAATAAGGGTTTATAAATTTAATTTCAGATTATATGTATAACATAACTCAACGGCTGTTACTGTTTATATTTTAGGAAGATTTTTCTGATATTATAAAATTTCATCATAAAATTATTAGGCATTTTTAAGAGTTTACAAAATGAAAATTTGTCCTTCAATGATTCATCTCGATTCAGTGAATTCAGTCGTCTAGTACTATTGATGAATGCGGTAAAGTGTAAGTTTATTAAGTATTCTTATTTATTTATACTATTTATTTTCCTAGTAAATATGTACCTTAATTTTCTTTATACCACAATTAAACCAGTATGAAATTATACCAACTTTCCGATGGCTACCGAAATTTATCCATGGATGCTACCGATTTCTGTACTCTGGGATGTGGCAACAATGCGTTCCAGTCAACGTCGTCGTACCTGGCGATTGGTTGTCGGTGATGCGTAACAGCAGTGGCTCTCCAAATGTTTATAATTTGGACGCTGGGCTCGCTACTTATATTCTCGTTCGAGTTTATATATGCTGCCTCTATAAATTTTCTTTTATAGCAGTGCTCTTCCTTGTGAATTACCCTAACCTGGTTCCAGTTGACATTATGATGTTCAATCCATGCATGATTAGCTAGCCCAGTCTTGGTTACCTCCGTCCTTTGAGTAGCTATGCGGTGTTCCTTAACCCTGGTGTCCGGCGATCGCTTTGTTTCTCCAATGTAAGGATTGCCACATTCACGGTATGTACGATATGTATGTTGTATATACAGTTATTTGGTATTACTGAGGCGTCCGGCCGCGTTTTTGTAATCATGCTCCTCAAGGTGTTGCTGCTTTAGAAGATGATTCTGATTCCAGATCTGTGTGCAATTCGTCTAAGTTTCTCCGGAAGTGGTTTGCCCATGCCTTGTTAATGATGGTTTCCGGATATCCATTCACCAAAAGGACTTCTCTAACTTTATTTGTTCTTCTTTGAGGACTTTTAGTGTGTTGCAGATATTTTTTACTCTATTAATTAGTGTTCAGATAATGCCAGTTTTCGTTGCTGATTGGTGGTTAGATTTGTGGTGTAGTTAAAATCCTGTATGTGTAGCCAGCCGTCCTGTAGCATCCACCCTGTTCCATCTTCATGGCGAATCTAATGATTGTTTATGATCGGTTTAGGTGCTTCAGGAATGCCTGTATTTCTGTCTCTCTGTTTTGACAAATAACGAAGGTATCATCGACATCCCTCTACCATAGTAAACCGAAAGCGCCAAATTGGAACAGAATGCAGAATTAAAATGGGATTTCGTTAAATAAAAATACACAACTGAATTCACTTTCAATAAATAATTCTTTAAAATCCTTATAGACTAAGATCCCATCGTATGATGCATACTTACATATTTTAATTGATTGAAATGCAATTTCAAAATAATCTTTTACGATATGAAGTCATTTCTTGGGTCTCTGTAACTGCTTAGAATATCTCTTACATAGAGCTAGAAGAAAAGGTATATATAAACCATGTTGCTAATTAAAGATATAATTAACAT
This sequence comes from Octodonta nipae, assembly GCA_034190945.1. Lineage (NCBI taxonomy): Eukaryota > Metazoa > Arthropoda > Insecta > Coleoptera > Chrysomelidae > Octodonta > Octodonta nipae. The sequence goes on from CM067221.1 coordinate 120,567,688, forward strand.
TATCGTTAAACACATGATTAATATCATTTACTTCTTATCACTAACTCCTAAAATTTTATACTCAAACAACATAACATAATATTTTGACAGGTGATAGTACTGGTCATACTGACCTAAAATATCCAACAATGTCTACCGTGTACAGTTAAGGACCTATTCCATTATTATTTTTTTGGAAAATTCAATTCAGTTGAGAAATATATAGTTTTTTTCAATAAATTCTTAATAAATTATTTCATTTAGTAATAATGACTTCCACATCTACATGGAAATTTCCAAAGAAAATACAAAATCAAAGTGTAGTTACCTAAAACATATCATATCATACCCGACTCTACCATCACAGAATTTAGAAATTTTAAAAGTAACATAAATTTGGAATGTCATAAAGAAAGTCACCAATAATTCAGTTGTTTTTTTATTCTAAGCTTACCATTTCTACACTCACATTTCGTCAACATAAACAAAAACTTCATAATTGAAAAACAGTCGCACAAAATTGTTCAGTTTTAATATTGAAATAAAACTAACTCTCTTAGCTAAACCAGACACGTCAAAATATTACCATTTTGCATAATAAATAATTCAAATATGCCTTCATTTGATGAGAATGGTTGAGGATTTTGTTTATTATACTGTTTAAATGATAAATTTGTTGCAGTTTTTTTCAAATAAATGGTTAAATACACACGTAAGTGCTTACCTTGAACAAATTTCCTCGTAAAGAATATACTGTTTGACTTAAGTTATATAATACTTTTTTATTTGAACTGATCCGTCCTATCATCTACACCCAGTATAAGTCAAGAGGTAAACCCCAATTTTAACCGGAAGTCGTCATAAACTCTTATACCAGATAATCTATTTTTGGGTCCTGCGAACACATTTAAATTTTTGTAGTATTTTTTCTAAGCGCTCTAAAATAAATAAATTGAAAATCATATAGCTGACTTCAAAAACCACTACGGTAACTTAACTAGAAAGCAAGCATTAATACTTTTCTATAACAGATAAATACCTATTTAGACATCGGTAAGATAAAACAGGTATTAATTAGGTTTTTTTAAGTCGTTTTTTTTTTGAAAAAACTGTTTGTCACAAGCATTAGTTAGCAGAAGACATTTGTCAAATAAATAAAAATCCCGAAAAAAAGACAAAATATTATTTTTCTAAATATGTATATTTAAACTTCTAAACACCCCGTAGTGATACAGATTTTAAATAAAGTAAAAGCAACCCCCAACAAAAGACCTAAGATCAAATACAAATCTATCCACTTCAAAACCAATTACTTATATAAAAATCCTTGTGCGCTATCCTACGTCCTGCCCCACATTCAGAGACCATATGTGATGCGGATTTTCGTTTGCAAATCCTTACACGCTCTCCTGCGCCTGGCGGTACTCAAAAACGCTGCCCCTTTCGACGAACATCTTATTCCCGGCAGCGACAGGATTTCTGGTCTCCAAGGATCCCGACCCGGCGAACGGCTTGATGTTGCCGTCGTCCGCTTCCTCGGAAGGTCCTGAGAATGTCCTTGTCGGACCCGGCCGACCGTACCCACCGCCGCCAGGTGTTTGCAGATGGAATACGTCCTGCAACAAAAAGAATATTGGATTCATCCGGAGACAACAAGTAAATCTTAGCCTGGTAAACAAGTTTGAAGTATCAAATTTCGTTTCCATCAAAGATGAAACTATAACAGAAAGGGACGATTTCGTAAATACATTCGACGTTAATCTTGTCAACAATTTAAAGGCGTCAATATAGGGAACATCCATAAATTACGTAAGATGAATTTTGACGGTTTTCTGCCCAACATCTACCCCCATGTATGAAATTGTGAGATTTAATTTCATCACCTACTCACCCCCATTCCTTACGTAATTTTTTTGCAATATCCTTCATTTTGAGGATAAAATGATTTACATATATTGTATAATGTAATATATCTATTATAATAATAAAGTCTGTAACTCATAATATTAATGAAATAACATACTTACATTATCAATATTACGTTTTTATTATTAAATCACGTTAAAATTATAAAAACATTTAACTATATGTACATATAGATACTGACTTTCTTCGAGAGTTTTCGTAGAATTTGACTCTTAGACGTTTACGACTAGAATATTTTGATATACTTCCATAAAAAATTAATTCTTATGTTATGTAAGTAATTGCATATATTAAATAATTTTATAAATATATTTATATTTCAAATAATCAAATAGAATAAGAAATTTTCTATGGATATTGATAATAGTTAATTCAATTTCAGGCAAATAAAAGTCATAAACAATAAAACAATAATATTTAAAAAATCTTAAGTAAAATTCATTTCAAACACCCACCTACCCCCACATAAGATTTCGTAAGATATTAGCAGACACCCACCCAACCTAAAATATCTTACGTAATTTATGGATGGTCTCATAATTTAATAAATACAGAAAGAAGGTAAATACGATATATATGTATAATTGTAAATAAACTGACTTTCCAAAATTTTTAACCCCCTATATGAAATGTCTTTAATGTGTTAAAGAATTTTAAATGTCTGTGTTCAATCTTAACAAACAAACAATAAAAAATGTTTTAAATAAATTTTATTTCGGTGATATTAAATATATAACCATTATATATATATATATATATATATATATATATATATATATATATATATATATATATATATAGTATTGTATGCTGTTTTCTTCGACCTTATTTATATTATATAAATTAGTTGAGTGTATATTTTCTTGATTTGAGGTCGTTAAAAATGAAAGGATTGTATTCATATCATGTGTTTTAATGATAACGTTTCGGCCATGTTTTTGGCCTTTTTCAAATCTATTCTAAAATTGTTAAAATTATTTGTACATTTAGGAATTTATAAGATTATAATTTTGACTTACCTACAGCGTTAGTATTTGTAGAATCACATTTTTTTTATAAGTTAATCATTTTACTACTTGACACAAACTAAAAACTAACATTGTGTGTCCTTTCGGAGACAACGATATATACTAATCCCAAACTGACCTGTTTGTTCTTTTAATAGATTTGAGGGATGATTTCCGGAGTATACTGAATGGTTATTTGTAAAAGTCAATTTATTTCAATTTTAAGTATCGGTTATACATCTAGGCTTTGTACAATGATTTTTTATTGAGTTTCTTCTGTTCGTATGTACCCCATACAGTGTGTTGTGCGTATTAATATTCATTGGTGTAGAACTATTTATATAATGGATGTGTAAATTTTACTTAATTTGTTTATGTCTTTTTTGTCATTTATAGCAGTATTGCTTTTGTGGATATTAATCATTTCTAAAAATTCTCTCTTTTTTAAATTAGTTTCTGTTGTAAGTATTTTTGTGTTTTTATATTGAAATTTATGTTTTTTGGATGTTTCGTGGTTAGTTAGGGCTGTTTTATTTTTTTTATCATACTGATGACCTTTTAATCTGTTTTCTAGATACTGAGATGTTTGCCCAATATAGGTGGCCTCGCAGTCATTACATGGAATTTCATATATGATGTTACTTTTTTTGTTTTTAGGGGTTTTTGTTTTAAGATTACTGAAATGTTTGGCCAATAAATTATACCCTTTGTGACTTGTTGTGATATTGTATTTTCTTAAGTAACTTGATAATTGGTTTGATAGTCCCTCTATATATGGTAATGAAATGTATCTGTTATTTGTATTATCTTGGCTTTTTTTGTTAGTATTATTATAATATTTATGTATTCTTTTTTAAAAAATTTTATTTATCATGTTTATGGGGTAGTTATTTTTCTCGAGCGCAAGTTTTGCATTTTTTATTGCTAAAATTCTAAATTCAGGGTCTGACAGCTGAATTGCCCTATCTGCTAATCCTATAATAACTGATTTCTTGTGAGCAATGTGATGACTTGATTCGAAATTTAGGTATCGTGACGACCAAGTTGGTTTTGTGTACCATTCCGTTTTTAACTTATTACTATTTCTATGTATTGTAACATCAAGAAAAATTTTTTTTCGTTTTGTTCGACTTCAGTAGTGAATTGAAGCCTTTCATGGTATGAATTAAAACAATTTAATATGTATTCTATTTTGTTCCTTGGAATTGCAGTGATACAGTCATCGACATACCGAAAATAGAACGGGATATTAATATCCACATTATTGAGTGTAGTTTCCTCGAGATCTTCCATTACCATTTATGCAATTACACTAGAAATGGCTGACCCCATTGCACATCCATTAACTTGTTTATAAATTTTATCTTCAAAACAAAAATATGTGGAGCTCAGTGTAAGCGTAAAAACGGAATGGTACACAAAACCAACTTGGTCGTCACGATACCTAAATTTCGAATCAAGTCATCACATTGCTCACAAGAAATCAGTTATTATAGGATTAGCAGATAGGGCAATTCAGCTGTCAGACCCTGAATTTAGAACTTTAGCAATAAAAAAAGCAAAACTTGCGCTCGAGAAAAATAACTACCCCATAAACATGATAAATAAAATTTTTTAAAAAAGAATACATAAATATTATAATAATACTAACAAAAAAAGCCAAGATAATACAAATAACAGATACATTTCATTACCATATATAGAGGGACTATCAAACCAATTATCAAGTTACTTAAGAAAATACAATATCACAACACGTCACAAAGGGTATAATTTATTGGCCAAACATTTCAGTAATCTTAAAACAAAAACCCCTAAAAACAAAAAAAGTAACATCATATATGAAATTCCATGTAATGACTGCGAGGCCACCTATATTGGGCAAACATCTCAGTATCTAGAAAACAGATTAAAAGGTCATCAGTATGATAAAAAAAATAAAACAGCCCTAACTAACCACGAAACATCCAAAAATCATAAATTTCAATATAAAAACACAAAAATACTTACAACAGAAACTAATTTAAAAAAGAGAGAATTTTTAGAAATGATTAATATCCACAAAAGCAATACTGCTATAAATGACAAAAAAGACATAAACAAATTAAGTAAAATTTACACATCCATTATATAAATAGTTCTACACCAATGAATATTAATACGCACAACACACTGTATGGGGTACATACGAACAGAAGAAACTCAATAAAAAATCATTGTACAAAGCCCAGATGTATAACCGATACTTAAAATTGAAATAAATTGACTTTTACAAATAACCATTCAGTATACTCCGGAAATCATCCCTCAAATCTATTAAAAGAACAAACAGGTCAGTTTGGGATTAGTATATATCGTTGTCTCCGAAAGGACACACAATGTTAGTTTTTAGTTTGTGTCAAGTAGTAAAATGATTAACTTATAAAAAAAATGTGATTCTACAAATACTAACGCTGTAGGTAAGTCAAAATTATAATCTTATAAATTCCTAAATGTACAAATAATTTTAACAATTTTAGAATAGATTTGAAAAAGGCCAAAAACATGGCCGAAACGTTATCATTAAAACACATGATATGAATACAATCCTTTCATTTTTAACGACCTCAAATCAAGAAAATATACACTCAACTTTTATATATATTTTTATATATATATATATATATATACATATATATTTATATGTGTGTGTGTGTGTTAGATGGTTTCCGGGTATTTATCCGCATAGTTGATAACTGATCCCTGCCGGGATCAAAGGTATAATAACGATGTTTCGGCAAAATCGAATACTGAGTTGTTCAGTAGTGTGCCCACAGTAAAACAGTCACGGTTCGCCGCTTATCGGTTGGTACACTGAACGACTGCATGTGATTGGCCCTTGGCGCTCAGTGGTCAGGCCTCCCACTTGCTGATTGGTTATTTCTGGTTTTTAATAGATTTTTCCAAGAATTCCATAAGTTCTGGATTTGATTGTGTGCATAAAGACTGTGAGGCCTCTTCGCGATTTCAATTGCCTCTCTTACGAGTCTCGATTCTACAATGATATGTTCCAGGTTGAATCCATACATTTTTATATAACGTAAAACATAACATTTTTGTGAATATCGATAAAATTTGTGCAGAAAACTGTAAACATCGATGTAAATGTCAAATTTTCATCATTACTATCTAGTTTAAATGTCAAGATATACCATGAAAGTATATCATACAGGATATTTGTGATGGTTTTCATTTTTGATTCATTGGAAGTCAGTTTTATTATTTTTAGAGACGAAGTTAAGTTCGGGGCTTATAGTCGCGTGAAATGGCGGAAAATATTGCATTAGTTTATGGAAACGAAAATTTGTTACACCGGCGATCTCTTCTATATTGTAAGTCTGTGCATGTGATATTAGGGGGTACATAAGCAATTACATACATACGATGATTGAAATATAAGGTGGAATTTAATTAGTTATACAGGGTGGTTCAAAAAATATTGTATTGGGTGGCACATAAGTAGTTGTGTATACAAGTTGTTTGAAATAAGAGTGGAGCAAAACTATAGTTATATAGAGTGGATATTTGCGTTATAGGACGGAGTATCATTAGAGTTATACAGAAGAGTTAAAAAATATTAGAAGCAGGTGAATATACAGAGAGGATGGTTGAAATATAAGATGGAGTAGAATTACAGTTATTCAGGGCAGTTAAAAAATGTTATATAGTATCGAACATAAGTAGTTACTTATACAAGGTGTTTGAAGTGTGGAGTACAATTTTTATTATTCAGGGTGTATAAAAAATTTGTTATATCAGCATAATCTGTTAGGATATTTGAAATATTACATAATAATATAATAATAGACATGGGATCAAAAATTTTTAGAAGTAGTTACATATACCGGGTGTTTGAAATAGGGTATAGTTAAATTATAGTCACAAAATGTGGTTCAAAATCTGAAATTTGTTATACAGAGTAGGCCAAGAGCAGTTGCCAAAATGGAATACTGGACATATTGTATAGATACACAGGAATAATTTAAAAATAGAAAAATAGAAACAGTCAATTGTGTGGAGAGGATTTATACTTATACATGGTGGTTTTAAAGATATCTGGACCGTTGTAATATTGTGTGGAGTTGAATTATAGTTGTACAGGGTGGTTCAGAAACTGATAGACAAATAAGTTATATAGGGATGACCAATACACAGACGTATATACAGTGTGGGTGCAATATAGAGTTACAGTTCCAGAAAGTGATCCAAATAATAAAACAAATAAAAAAAGTTAGAAAATATTTGGACAACTCAGAAAAATAATACAAATTAGAGAGGGAGAAGGGGAGAGGGAGAAAGAGGGAGGGAGAAAGCGAACGAGAGGGAGAGAGAGAGATAAGAATACACTAAAATATTCAATAGAATTGTACCTTAAATCAAATAAAAAAGAAGATATGTCTGAAAATAGTGATTTATTGCACACGGTTTCTAAACAGATTATTAGAACGAAAAGCAAATTGTGTGCTGGTATTATATACTAATTGGATGTTATATTTGTTTATTTATTACCATTTACAGATTTTCTATAAACCAAGAGACTCTTAATATATACCCTGATCTTTGCTTTTTACCTACACAGTTGTTTAAGTATTTCAGGATCAGAAAAGTGCCGGAACGAAGACTCGGAACAAAGTCTTTTTTCCACTTCATTACCATACTAATCTATTTTCTTATATGTACATATAGGCCTCCGTTATTATGAATATTTGATAACCCTGAAATAAAATAGCATACAAGCAGGAACAGACTTCCATGTAGACAGATATAAGCTAAAGACACTAAACATGAAAAATTTACTCTTGAATTAGCATTTGCTGTACGCCCAAGCTGAAACTTAACACGATCTGAAAGAGCAAAAGTAACCCGAAGTCCAACATCAACTACAAGTCTTCGGGCAGTTTAGGTGTTCCTCGGACTTTGTTATTCGAATCGTAATTTCTGTTTCTCTTTATAATAGCCCTACCTAGCAGAAACTTGAGAATTAAATCCCGCCTCTGTGGCAAGTATAATCCACGAAACACCAACATACACACTCACACACATACATACAAAAGGAAAAGGGGTAATAATTATCAAAATGGAAAGTTTCTACTATTCCATAGCCATTGTGGCAGCTTTGAGGCAGTTTTCAAAGGTTTCAAACGTAAGTAACGCTTTCTAGAATGTCTGATTAAGTACTTCATTACAACACGAAACAGAATTTGTTACTTTACACACAATTACAGGTTCTTGAAAATAATGTATTTCAGTTTCACAGATAGTAGAATTGTAAACGTGCTTCATATAAATGGCGAAATTTGGATATTACTTCAAAGGTATTCACACTACCTATTCAGCCATATTATTAAAGCAAAAGCTTTAATAATATAGCTGAACCGACCGACCGACACGACCGCCCTTAGACACTGCTTCGATTTTGAAATACCCATCCAATTCAGTTCTCTGTATGAGAAACAGGAAAGAAAAAGTACTTTTACCACTCAATAGAGGGACTGATACTAACGGCTGCGAATCCAAAGTTCTCGGGTTCGAAAACGACAACAATTATATTTTTTTAATATTATGTCATTTAAATTAATTTTATTTACTATTTTCAATTCATATAGAATGAATAAAACTGATTTTAATATTACATAGAATAAGAACTTAAAAATTTTAAACTGATGTAAATGTTATGTGTTTGTAATTATGTTAGCTAAGAAACAAAATGATCTTTTCTTTGATAGCTTGTCTTCAAATACTTATTCAGATGATCAAAATCATTTACAAACACTTAGTCACTATCTAAACTTTCTTTGCAGATATATTTAAATTAAGAATTAAATTATGATTAATACTCGAATCGTAACAAAATACTGACAGCTATTTTAATTCACCTGATATTTATATCCATTACTAAGAGTGACACAGAGGAAGAAAAATAGCGACAGTGACATAAGAAAGAAAGGAAGAACAGTAGTATTGAAAATTACGCTTCCCATAACAACTTTTGCTGGCAAAAGTGGCTAGAGGACCAACTGGTGATAACCTTGACCCTGATGTCAAAGAGTAAGGTCATTTGTGGAGTCAAAAGATTGATTTTTGCAAATAGGAGCTCCTACTTTCAATCCCAGAAATGGAAAAAGGGTATATATAGAATTAAATAGACCTATACTTGCTAGAAATTCAAGAACTAAACTAAACTTTTTGCTTAGTTCATGACAAATATATGACAAATATATCAAACCACGTTGAACAGTATTTAAACACGTAAAATTGTGTCAATAACAGTTTCAGTTAATACCTGATATTTAAATAGAATATTTTACCCTCAGGTATCACTTTAACCTCAACCGTAATACCAAATTCAATGGTCAAGGTCATAAAAAGTTCAAATTGCAATCATTAAGCAAGTGAATAGCACGTGAATATTTTGAAATTTGACAATTCTAGAAAAAAATGATTCAGACAAATGTAAAATATTGAAAGGGCCAACTGATGTCACCTTAAACTTAACATATACGTCAAGAGTCAAGCTCAGGTGAAGGACAAATCGATTTTTTCAAACAAAAACTCCGCCTGGGACCTCGAAAAGTAAATAATTTGGTCAAGTGCGAGTTGGACTCGCTTACTAAGGGTTCCGTACCACCTTCAAGATTCTAAAATTCCAGTTTCAGACAAGCAGGGAATGAGTGCACTTTCTTATATTTACACTAATATCTTTTAAAGGAAGGGTTTTAAATTTATAAAAAATATACACTTTTATTTTCCACACATAGACTTTCTATTTTATCTGCTTCATGATTCGCTTGATTTTCATAAAAATATGTATTTAATTTAATATTAATTATTTAATACACTTTCATAATATAAACTTTTACAATCTACTGTCTGAATTTTAGGCTCTGTAAATTGAAAGATAAAAGGGAAATTAGGTCAAGTTTTAAATAATTAATTATTAAGTCTTTTAGACAAATTATTTAAAAATACAAATAAAATATATTTTTCAAACTTCTAGATAGTGTAGGTTCTAAAGTGAGAATTAAGTCGATGTTTAATATTTTTATAAAATCTATTAAACAAATGATTTAAAAATATGATGACCGTTTTATTTGATATATTACCTGATGAGTTTGAAAATTTAATTTTTATTTTCCATTTAATTCTATAATTTTTCCCCCAACTTAATATTGAGGTTTTCTAGTATTTTTTTATAAATTTCAAATGAGCCCCAGTACCCCTAATTCTTTTGAAAATTTTTGGTATTATGGTTTCGGAAATAAAGCCGGGAAATGAGATTTTTTTATATATTTTTTGTGAATATCTTGTAAACAATTAATTTTATAAAATATGAAAAATATATATTTGTATTCCTCATAATGAGCCCATTCATTTGTAGCATTACATGATGCGTTAAAAATATATTTTTTTTATTTTCCGTTTAATTCCAGAATTTAGCCCCCAAAATTAATATTAAGGATTTCTTTGTATTTTTCCTGTAAACAAAAAAATTTAGATCTTATAGTTTGGGGAATAAAGGGGGAATAGCTAATTTTGTTTATATTTTTGTTAATATATTTTAAAATATATTTATTTTAAAAATTTGAAAAAAATATATTTGTTTCCGTCATAATGAGCCCTTTCATTTGATATATAACATGATGCGTTAGAAAAAATTTTAATTTTATATTTCCCATTTAATTCTGTCATTTGCCCCCCAAAATTAAAAGTACAGGTTTCTCTATATTTTTCCAGTAAACTTCAGGTCAGACCCTATACCTCTAATTTTTTTCAAAACTTTACGTTTTGTAGTTTCGGAGATAAGGGAGGGGGATTGGTAAATTTTGGTATATTTTGGTTAATATCTTTTAATTATTTTTTTTTAAATATGAAAAAAATATATCTATGTTCCTCAAAATGGGACCTTTTATTTCATGTTTATTTTTAAATTTTTATTTAATTCTATAATTTGCCCCCCCCCCCAAAAAAATTAATATTAATATTTTCTCCTTATTTTTCCTGTAAAGTTCCGGCAACGTTTCATATTTCCTATTTTTTTTAATTTTTAGGCTCAGTAGTTTCGGAGATCAGGGGGGGAATGGTCGATTTTTTGGTTTTTCCCCCCTAGAAGTACCCCTAAAATCAAAATTTCTTCTTTTACGATATGTACTCGTAATCAGGTCACCAAACTACAAACAGAGGCAGAAATCCGGAGTGATATTATAAGGGTATCGGCATATTGGGTATACGGAACCCTAAAAATGAGGAAAATTGTACATACAAGGTTAACAAATTTTTTACTATTAATGTACATGAAATTCCCTATCTACTCAGACGAAGATAATAAGTTTGTTTAACAAATACAATAAATCAAACCATGAATCATAAGTCGCAGACTGAATCTAACAAGCCGTCCACGAGTAATGCCTACTGTTTTTTTTTCTGATACATAAAAAACAATCATCTTCAAAAATCTCCGAAAAAATATTCCAGACCCCGTAGAAACAATAACGTCTGTTTGCAGAGCCTGCTTCGAATATGAACTTCGCAAATACGAATTTATACAGTTTTCAATGCAAGCGAAACAATACACCGAATGCCTAGCATTCTGAAAGCCTAATAATCCCATCTTTCATCTCGTTTCAGACCTTCGAGTATGCCATAATAGCGACATATCGTTTTACTGTAAGTTACTGGTTCGGCTTAAACTCACGGTGTATATCCGTTTGTCATGCCAGACATTTCCAATATCTCAGGAGCACTACTCGAACGCGACTTTCCAACAACAAAGCAGAGTCACGATACGTGGATATCGTTCGACTATTTTGGAAATAATAGAGAAAATACGGTCCCGAGAAGAAAAAAAAAGGAGGGCTTTCAATCATCTTACACAAACATTCCTGAAGGTTCACAATGTTAGATTTATTTGAGGAACACGTTTTTGTTATCCCTTAGAAAATCATTTTTAAAGTAAAGTTGAGATATATGGTAAAAAAATCTTAGGAAAACTATATAAGCGTTACCGAATCTTCAACTCTATACATAAATAGGCATAGACCAAATAGGTGAATACCGTTTTCTCCACTGTCCCTAAAACGATTTTATTTACTTCCGTTTTGACGAGGTTTAGTGAAGAAAGCTAAAATTATTGTGATATTAATATCAATAAAGGCCGTCAATTAGCAACTAAAAAATTTCAAGAAAATTGGTTCACAAACAGAAGGAAATGGTACCAAACTCTTTTGCATTTGCGTATTTATATATAGATTTTTAATAAAATTATATATAGATTTTTAATAAAATACACCTATTTAAAATGTCAATATGTTCATTTTAGGTAAAAGTCATTCACCCGTATTAAGAGGAATGATTTTGCAGGAATGGTATATCAAATAATAAATTAATATTAAATATCATATTTTTAACATTTGGTTTATCGAAAATGCTTTACGGTAATTCAAATATTTCAATTTCTAAGAAGAAAATGCAAGAAACCAGCACATAAATAACTATGAAGATATAGTATAAATAATTACCATACATAATTAATTAAAGATTAGTACACCTTAAACTGCAATGTATGTATAATCTCAGTAATTTCAATATAATACACAAGTTAGCGATGACTATTTCTGTATTATATCAAAAATATGAAGAAATACAATGCACCTGCTGTTAATTTATGTTACATAATACTTTTTATCTTGACAATTTTAGGAAGTATATTGAAACTGAAAGTTTTCAAATAATACATTGATAAGTTTCACATTGAATTGAGAAGGTACAGTAAACCTAACGGCTGACAGTGTTATGATACGTCAAACTGAAATCAAAATAATCAAATTCGCTAAAACGAAGTTAGCCCTGAACATTAGAATTATTGCCATGATGTTAGATCTATTTATTAACAAACTTCCAAAAAGGAGGAGGTTATCAATTCGTCGCCTATTTTTTTTTTTTATTTTTTTTGTATGTATGTTATCTGATTTATTCTCCTGTGATGAACCGTTTTGAATAAATATGGTCTTGTTTAATAGAGTATATATCCGGATTGGTGAAACTACAAATTTTGGAAACGAATTCTATTGGTAAAGTGATGAAATTTGTGAATAAACACATGCTTGCATGGAAATTGATCAATATCCCTAACATATTGGCCGATTTTTCGAAAACTCCTTATGGATGTGTATAGTTTTTTTAACGTTTAATCTATTAAGGAAGATCCCCAGGTCGTCTCATATACTTTTCTGCGACGTGCAACTTGCAGTATTGCAGAAAATCGCTGACAATTCTAAAATTCTTATCAACAATTTCATCGAAATGACATAACCCACATTTCCTCATAAATATTTTAAATCCAACGTAATAGTGCGGGAATTTTAGGCACTGGAAGTTTTAATTGCGAATTTGAAAATTTTCTATGTACATCTCAAGCATATAGTTAGTAAAGCATAGTATTTTCGGCTCTTTAAATCAATGAGTACCAAGCTCGTTTTGTTTCTATACCAGGGAAATACCTATTTAAATGAAAATTTTTCCATTTTGCGAAGACGGTGCTTTTGGTTGTCACATTCTCCCGGCCTAATAGAAAATTCAGTAACAACACATGTCAAATTCTTAACTGCTATTTGGTGCGTTTATACACAGGATGTTTAGTTATTGCAAACAAAATAAAGTGATAGAAGGAGTTGCATTTATATGATGATTGAAATATAGAACGGAGTAGAATGATAGTGGTCCATAGGCAGACGTATATACAGGATGGTTGGAATATAGGGTGGAGTGGACGTTTGGTGGTATAAAAATATTGGAAAAAATGTGAAATTAAAATTATATAGGGTGATAAAAAAACTGTTATATGATGTGGACGTAAACAAATCATACAGGATGGTTGAAATATATACTGGAGTTGAATTATATTTATACAGTGTGATTAAAAAAGTATTTGTTTTATAGCCCATAAGAAGTTGCATAAAGTGTGGAGAGGAATTAATGTTACACAGGGTGATAATATAAAATGTTGAAAATGAAAAAAATTATAGAGTAGCCTACAAGGAGTTATATACTATGGTTAAAATATAGGAGAGATTTGACTCCGTAAATATGGGATGGATTCTACTCCGTCCTATAGTTTACAGAAGGCAGCTAACAAATGTATGCTTGTCCATGGGCCGTCGTATGTACAGAATGGTTGGTACATATGGTGGAGTGTAATTATCCATAGTTATACAGAGTTGTCAAAAAAAGTTGAAAAAAGGTTACATAAAGCATAAATATATTTTGGGCTTATTAAGTCAACGCCTACTAGTACATTTTATTCGTAAACATTTACCTGCCAATTTAAATAAAAATATATCATTGTGTAATGTTGAGGCTTTCGATGTTACCTGGTCCTGTGTATTAAGGTTATACATACAAAATAAAAAATAAAGAATGAAAACTAAAAAGTTGAAACTAAAACATTAAAAAATATATAACCGACTTCCACCTATAACTAAAAAGCTAAAAATAATTATAACAAATAACAACTCTAGTAAATAAATAACACATTCAATGTTGTTAGGTACCCACCCAAGAAGTAAAAAATGTAAACATTAAAAGGTGCTCATTCTGTACCAATTAATTACCTACCAATCTAGTACATTTTTGAAGTCGGTGCCAAGCAACAATCAAGTTTGATGAAATAGTAGATAAGTACGCAATGAATGATTTTAAATTTGCTTTACAAAGAGGAATGTATTCTAAATTAAACGTTTCTGTACTTTGGTATAAAGCTTCAAAGTCTCAGAAATATAAAAATGTTTAAAAAATACTCATAATGCGCATGTTCGAACTCTTCGTTCTTCCTCATGTCAGCAGATTCATTTCACTCGTCCCGAATCGATCCAAGATGCATACTTTGAGATCCGCGAACACCGAATTTCCCATCTGGTATTCGAAATTCTGTTACCACGAACGCCGTGAATGAGTGTGCGCAAGCGCTCAATCTTGGATTGATAACGGATCGTTACCGCGAAAACAGCTAATATTTTTCATAATTATTTTATAAAAATATATTTTTTTATTATGTCGGTTTAGGACAGAATTCTATGTTTTATGGTTCTAAAGCGCTGTATAGAAGCAGTATATCAGTATTAAGTATATGAATCAGTAATAAGTATATGATTATTATGGCTCAACCTGCTCTGTAGATTAGTGAACTGCTAGCAGAGTCTAGAGGTAGGCGCAAACATCACAGTCCAGACGTATACAGGGTGAGTTTTTTTTGATGATCAGTATAGGGATCTCGGAAACTAGCGGAGATAGAACAATGGTTAAATTGGGAAAGATTTGCAGTTTTACTGGCCCAATTTAATGACACTTTCGGATTTTTGTTAAAAGTCATGGCTTACTAAATATTTTGAAAAAACGAAATTCTGTCGATTTAGTCAAATTCCTCTAGCTCCTTTATTTTTGATTTTATAAAAAGGTGTAAATATTAAAATTTCTATGAAAGTATTCCTCAGCTGCACGAACTGAATTTTTATGGCATATATGATATAACATTCCACCATATTCAGTTTTTCTTCAGAACATTCCATTTTATCACGAAAACTTGTCCATATCGACTGTCAGTTCAGCACTACTAATGGAATTACTCTCAAATGAGGAAACGTCAAAGTGAAAACAATCTTTTTCATGGTTACCTACGTTAAAAGTGAAAATAAGAGAGAAAAGCATCCATTTTTATGAATAACTATATCGAGTATTATATCGTTGAAAAGCTCTAAAAATGTCCGATTTTTTGAGGTCATAGCCAACTATGGTTTCCATTTCAAAAAAGATAAGTGGGTGTCATATCTCGAAAACGAGAGCTGTCACGCAAACGGGGACATGACAATCATATTCGGGATACAATTCCCTTCAATTTTGATATTTACACTATTTTTGTAAAATCAAAAACAACGGAGCAAGAGGGATTTGACTAAATCGACAGAATTTCGTTTTTTTCAAAATATCTAGTAAGCCATGACTTTTTACAAAAATCCGAAAGTGTCATTAAATTAGGCCAGTAAAACTGCGAATCTTTCCCAATTTAACCTTTGCTCTATCTCCGCTAGTTTCCGAGATCTCCATACTGATCATCAAAACAAACTCACCCTGTACACGTCTGGACTGTGATGTTTGCGCCTACCTCTAGACTCTGCTAGCAGTATATCAGTATTAAGTATATGAATCAGTATATGATTATTATGGCTTAACCTGCTCTGTAGATTAGTAACCTCGTGTAAACAGCGCTTTACAACCATAAAACATAGAATTCTCTCCTAAACCCACATAATAAAAAAATATATTTTTATAAAAAAATTATGAAAAATATGTGATCGTCTAAACTCGTTCGTTGTATGTAAAACCGCCTAGACAGAGAATGCAATATTCGCTTGGCAGCAGCAGCGCCATCACACGACAACCATCGACACAGCAATCAGGGCGGTTGTATATTTCTTTACAAAGATTTACGTTGCACCGTAAACCTTTTCCGTAAGATGCATTTTTATAACGTCCTTCCTCGAGGACAAACAGGATACATAGAACAAACGATATAAAGTTTTATCTTTTATCAAGCGACGTTGTGAAATTGAAAATAAGAATAACATGCTCTCGAGGAGATAACGACAATAATCTTGTTTGGATTTTATGATTTTACCAGCTCAGGTTGATGGAAAAGATGAAAGGATTTTATGAATAGAAACGATGCAGGGTGAGTGAAAAGGGGAGGTGAGCTAAAGAGTGTACGTTCGCCTTGCGGCTGTTTCGGTTGCACAAAGGTAATTCGGAAAACTATTGAAATAGTCCAGTTAACACTTGTTCACCAAAAATCTTAATTTACAGTTAAAGGCAATTAGAATATTGCCGAAGACACATTTGTTGAAAAAAACGCGAAAAATTTTAAGGGACGACGCCTTGTTAAAAATAAAAGCTAGTTTGCTGTATTATTATTAGGTCAAAAGTCAGTCATCGACACTCAAAGATGGCGGAAAAGTTTTATTTCATTTTTTATCTGTAAAACGAAATGCGGAAGAATGATAAAAACATATAGTAGATTTGTCACTATGAAAACACATGATTTTCATATTTTTTCACTTTTTGAAGCGAAAGCTTCTTAACAGGGGCCCACATTTACATATACAGTGATGGGCAAATGTGTGGAACCAAGTAAATATCTCTGGAACCGCGTAAGCAGTGCCCACACGTTGAAAAATCCTTAATAGATTCCAAACGCTGCAAAAGATAATATAATGATACGTCTTCATTAGCTCATGACTTCAGCTCAACGATTTCTTTATTCCTACACCGAAAAAACAGGTAATTGACCTCAAAAATTATATGCATCACCCCACACAGATTCTTTTTACTGTTAACTCCCGTGAAAAAAATCTTTCAAAGCGTCCCAACAAAGTTTTGATCCGCCAACAGAGCATTTCGAATGAAAAAGTCACTTTTAACTACCCGCCCCCTGCTCTGCTTCTCAAAAAATAATGTCTGAGTTATGCTCTACTTTTATTATGACTCACAAGATTTTTCTCCCTAACATCCTTTGGAAGCTAAGTTTTAACTTCAAAAGTGCCACTCTACTATACTATTAGCCTACCATCATTTAGTTTCCAATTTGCAACGTAATCTAATTACACCCATTAAATCTCAATTCAGGTTTTATACAGAATTTAGCTTACGTAACAGCGTTCATTTTAAACGATTTCTTTGTACCCAACACATTATTCATCGCAATTTATACCGTGTAAGCAGTGCCCACACGTTGAAAAATCCTGAATAGATTCCAAACACTGCAAAAGATAATATAATGATACGTCTTCATTAGCTCATGACTTCAGCTCAACGATTTCTTTATTCCTACATCGAAAAAACAGGTAATTGACGTCAAAAATTATATGCATCACCCCACACAGATTCTTTTCACTGTTAACTCCCGTGAAAAAAAGTCTTTCAAAGCGTCCCAACAAAGTTTTGATCCTCCAACAGAGTGTTCGGAATGAAAAAAAGTCACTTTTAACTACCCGCCTCCTCCTCTGCTTCTCAGAAATCATCAGTAACTTCATACTTTCACACTAAAAAAGATTAATTACCCGTTAAGGTTCTTTCCACTGTCAAAATATTAAGATCGCGATAACATCCACACCCGAAAGGCGAAAAGTTGGCTGTGTGACGGTTTCTTCCTAATGGTTTCCGTTTTGGCGGATAATTTTTCTCTGGCTTTTCTTTGGTCTGTTGTAAGCGTAGCCGACAGCGACGCCTCGGGGGATGTCACGTAACTGGAGACATGTGAAAAGCGTATTATGTAAAGATAAAATTTCTTTTTAAAAAGTTGCGGAGTAAGACAAACATAAATTATTCATTTACGTAGATGGTTGGGAGGAATTTTGATATAATGGGTGTCCCAAACAGGGAAGAATTATTGGAATTAGAAGTATTCCAACTTCAGGTACGATAAAATTCGTCGGAATTGGAAACGATACTACCATTATTATTTAACGGGCTTAAGGCAGACTTTTTCAATGTTATTTGTACATATACAGGGTAGTTTTAAAGATATCAGGGCCGTTGCAATATTGGGTGGAATTGAAATATAGTTATACCAGGTTGGTCAGAAAATGGCATATACACAGAAGCCTATACAGTGTGAATGCAACATAGAGCGACTTAGAGTTATAGATATAGAAAGTGGTCCAAATAATAAAACAAATAAAAAAAGTATGTAAAGATAAAATTTCTTTTTAAAAAGTTGCAGAGTAAGACAAACGTAAATTATTCATTTACGTAGATGGTTGGGAGGAATTTTGATATAATGGGTGTCCCAAACCGGGAAGAATTAATGGAATTATAAGTATTCAAACTTCAGGTACGATAAAATTCGCCGGAATTGGAAACAATACTACCATTATTATTTAACAGGCTTAAGGCAGACTTTTTCAATGTTATTTGTACTTGTACAGATATAATGGGTGTCCCAAACAGGGAAGAATTATTGGAATTAGAAGTATTCAAACTTCAGGTACGATAAAATTCGCCGGAATTGGAAACGATACTACCATTATTATTTAACAGGCTTAAGGCAGACTTTTTCAATGTTATTTGTACTTATACAGATATAATGGGTGTCCCAAACAGGGAAGAATTATTAGAATTAGAAGTATTCAAACTTCAAGTACGATTGAATTCGCCGGAATTGGAAACGATATTACCATTATTATTTAACGGGATTAAGGCAGACTTTTTCAATGTTATTTGTACTTATACAGGGTAGTTTTAAAGATATCAGGGCCGTTGCAATATTGGGTGGAATTGAAATATAGTTATACCAGGTTGGTCAGAAAATGGCATATACACAGAAGCCTATACAGTGTGAATGCAACATAGAGCGACTTAGAGTTTTAGATATAGAAAGTGGTCCAAATAATAAAACAAATAAAAAAAGTATGTAAAGATAAAATTTCTTTTTAAAAAGTTGCAGAGTAAGACAAACATAAATTATTCATTTACGTAGATGGTTGGGAGGAATTTTGATATAATGGGTGTCCCAAACAGGGAAGAATTATTGGAATTAGAAGTATTCAAACTTCAAGTACGATTGAATTCGCCGGAATTGGAAACGATACTACCATTATTATTTAACGGGGTTAAGGCAGACTTTTCCAATGTTATTTGTACTTATACAGGGTAGTTTTAAATATATCAGGGCCGTTGCAATATTGGGTGGAATTGAAATATAGTTATACCAGGTTGGTCAGAAAATGACATAAACACAGAAGCCTATACAGTGTGGATGCAATATAGAGCGAATTAGAGTTATACTTATAGAACGTGGTCCAAATAATAAAACAAATAAAAAAAGTATGTAA
Organism: Octodonta nipae; assembly: GCA_034190945.1. Taxonomy (NCBI): domain Eukaryota; kingdom Metazoa; phylum Arthropoda; class Insecta; order Coleoptera; family Chrysomelidae; genus Octodonta; species Octodonta nipae. The sequence goes on from CM067221.1 coordinate 120,587,516, forward strand.
AGATAAAATTTCTTTTTAAAAAGTTGCGGAGTAGGACAAACATAAATTATTCATTTACGTAGATGATTGGGAGGAATTTTGATATAATGGGTGCCCCAAACAGGGAAGAATTATTGGAATTAGAAGTATTCAAACTTCAGGTACGATAAAATTCGCCGGAATTGGAAACGTCACTGCCATTATTATTTAACGGGATTAAGGCAGACTTTTTCAATGTTATTGGTACTTATACAGAGTAGTTTTAAAGATATCAGGGCCATTGCAATATTGTGTGGAATTGAAATATAGTTATACCAGGTTGGTTAGAAAATGACATATACACAGAAGCCTATACAGTGTGGATGCAATATAGAGCGAATTAGAGTTATAGATATAGAAAGTGGTCCAAATAATAAAACAAATAAAAAAAGTATGTAAAGATAAAATTTATTTTTAAAAAGTTGCGGAGTAAGACAAACAAATTTACGTAGATGATTGGAAGGAAATTTGATATAATGGGTGTCCCAAACAGGGGAGAATTATTGGAATTAGAAATATTCAAACTTCAGGTACGATTGAATTCGCCGGAATTGGAAACGATACTACCATTATTATTTAACGGGATTAAGGCAGACTTTTTCAATGTTATTTGTACTTATACAGATATAATGGGTGTCCCAAACAGGGAAGAATTATTGGAATTAGAAGTATTCAAACTTCAGGTACGATAAAATTCGCCGGAATTGGAAACGTCACTGCCATTATTATTTAACGAGATTAAGGCAGACTTTTTCAATGTTATTGGTACTTATACAGAGTAGTTTTAAAGATATCAGGGCCATTGCAATATTGTGTGGAATTGAAATATAGTTATACCAGGTTGGTTAGAAAATGACATATACACAGAAGCCTATACAGTGTGGATGCAATATAGAGCGAATTAGAGTTATAGATATAGAAAGTGGTCCAAATAATAAAACAAATAAAAAAAGTATGTAAAGATAAAATTTATTTTTAAAAAGTTGCGGAGTAAGACAAACAAATTTACGTAGATGATTGGGAGGAAATTTGATATAATGGGTGTCCCAAACAGGGGAGAATTATTGGAATTAGAAATATTCAAACTTCAGGTACGATTGAATTCGCCGGAATTGGAAACGTTACTACCATTATTATTTAAAAGAATAAAGGCACACTTTTTCAATGCTCTGTCTTAGTTCTCAAGCCCATTACAATATATTCAATGTCTATATAATTTGCACACCAATTTATAGAGCAAAATTTAACTCATTTTCGGACATAAAATTGAACAGCAATTTGCTTATACCATCACGTCAGTAACATTAAACAATAAAAACGAATTTCTTTTGTTTTTTGCTTATACAATGAAGAGAAGTAATGGACGAATCAATGCCGTCTACTGAAAAGTTGTGGAGAATAAGAAATCCTTCTGATTGAGTGTTCATGCATCCTAATTGGATCATTTTTTACCAAATAAACTCAGAAAAAGTGTTCAAAAGTGGATTTTTTTCAAAAATGTATAACTTTCTGCTAACTAATACTGGAAAAACGATAGTTTATTATATTAAGTTTATATGGGCTCATGATGGATACTATTGAATAAGTAGTTTTTGAACAATTCGAATTTAATTAATGTAGGGACCTATTTTGCACATCCCAGCGTATTAACGAGGCTAGTCCGGCCGGGATATACTAAAGATATTTTGAAAGATCATAAATTCCACTTCAATTTGCCTATCTTGGTTTTTCGCTATAATGTCAAGAATGTGGTTTAAAATAATAATAAACATTGCACTAAATGTACGAATATGAGACAGCCACCCAGCGGTCCACTGACAATAGCTGTCAACGTACATGGACGGATCTAGAATTTTCTTAAGACACGAGATGAAATTATGGCAAATTGTATTATTATATGTTTTTATCAGCAGTTTATTACGTTTTTATTTGCATAACTACTGCCTGTTCATGTTGGTGTATTTTATCATTGGTTTATTAAGTTAATGGTTACCTGTATACAGTTTACTGATATTAATGAAATGACTGTATTTCACCAACTGAACCACCATTGTCAAAACATCGGAGGGTCCATATCCCACATAGCAAAATATATTGCAGACATATTGCAAAACTGATATTGCAGAAATTTTACATGGTGATATACAAATAACTAATATTTCCTTATATTGGTGATACATAAATAAGTAATATTTCTTCAATTTTGCGGTAATATTTAATATCGCCGGATATCGCAGGTGTATCGTAGCAATACTACTGCAATATTATTGGCAATATAACTGTGATAAAATACTAGCGGACATTTAATATTTCTGCAATCTGACAGTAATATTCTAGACATTATCATAGCGAATTTTGCAATAGATTTTGAAATGTGGGATCGTTTAAGCCAAATTTCAGAAGCAGTAGGTATTATTATATTTTACGGCACCGTGAAAAAAATCCAAGGTATACCAAGTGAAGTGCATTTTTAACCGACTTCCAAAAAGGAGAAGGTTATCAATTCATATGCAACTTTTTTTTATGTATGAGGGGCGATTATTCAAAAACCGCTTTTACTCCAACCATCCCTTAAATGTAAAGAATGGTGTTGTAAAGTGTTTATATGATAGAGCAAAAAACATATCTTCATCCACCCAAATCTTTAACAAAGAAGTCAATATTATCAAAGAACATCTACTTCAAAATGAATATCCCCAAGACTTTTTAAATAAAACTATAAATCAGTTAGAAAGAAAATCGCAACAACAAACCAGCACAAATAACCATCACACTAATACCAACCAAACACAAACAGACAACCAAATTATGAACATAATTCCATATATCCCAGGTGTATCGGAAAAAATTAAGAGGTTAGGAAATAAATACAGCGTTAAAACTATTTTTAAAACAAATAATACCTTGCGCTCTATCATCACACATACCAAACCGTTTAACGCAACCCAGAGTTCTAAAAATTGTGTGTACAGTGTTTTGTGTGACTGTGGCCATTCTTATACCGGTGAAACTTCAAGACCTTTAGAAGTAAGGAAAAAAGAACATCAATATAACATTTCCAGAAGACATGTGGACAAATCAAATTTGGCCAATCATGTATTAACGAGCACCGGCAGCCATAGGATAGACTGGGATAAAACAAAGATTTTGTTGAAAGAAGAAAATTTAAAAAAGAGAAAACTTAAAGAAGCCAGCTGTATGATGATAAACAACACTGAAATCGGAGCACCTTCAGCCGACCTTCATTTGGACTGGAAGAATTTACTGCTAACAGAACAAAAAAAACGGTAACCTCAGCGTCAAGTGATCGCCATACGACGAATTGTCAGTGTCAAATTTTTTGACAAACAACAAATTCAAGATCAAAGCGAAAATTTTTTAGAAATTACTTAGTAATTGTATTATGAAAAAAGCCGAGTAATATTTTTTACTATTTGATGTATTAAACACAGCATATTTTCATACAATCTACTTAAATTTTCATATAATAGTATTGAACTTATCCCAGCTGAAAAATGGAGCCCCGCAGCAACATCCAAGCGAACCGAATTTCCATCTTCAACACAATAGGAAAACGGAATTAATAAAACTCAATCGAAAAAAAAAATCCTTGCTAGGATAATTAGAACATCTCCAGAAGAAAAGTTTCTCTGCTAACGTAGAGGTCGTAAGGATATAATGGAAAGCTAATTTTCTCGTTTCCCATTGCGAGAGCAGAAAAGAAACGAAACAGAAGCGAATCGTGTGTCGGCCAATTACAAGACGACAGGCGGTTTTCCTTATCCGGTACAAAGGAGAGACGCGTATGTCCCCGAGGTGCTTATTCTTGACGAGCGGGAATTCACTCTTCGGTGAATAGAAAATGACGTATTTATGTGAGAATGATATGTCAGAGTGAAACGTATATCATTTCCTTGGCGGAGATGAATTTTAAGAGTACTCGTGCGTTAAGCAGGCCGTACACCGTGAAGAATTACTGATGTGAACTTAGGTATAGCCGACCATGGAAGATGATTATGGATTGTTTAAGGTAGTTTTTTCAGGAAATGTTAATACTTTTACTGTATTATATCTATTCTGTTCTAAAATATCTAATGGAATGGATAGATACTAAAAAAATTATGTAATAGTATAAAGCTTATAGTAGACCGATTTTTTAAGATCTCTTTTTAGAACTAATAGATTTTTAGGGTTCCGTATATACAATATACGGATACCCTTATAATATCACTCTGGATTTCTGCCTCTGTTACATCACAGCCATTTTCTCCTAAACTACTGGACGGAAGAGGTTGAAATTTGGTATTAATGTATAGTTTGGTGACCCGATCAGGAGTACATACCGTAAAAGAAAAAAATTTGATTTTAGGGGTAAAAACTAAAAAATTTCAGAATTAAATGGAAAATATAAAATTAAAATTGTTTCTAACCCATCATGTTATATATCAAATAAAAGGGCTTATTATGACGAAAACAAATATATTTTTTTCATTTTTTGTAATAAATTAATTAAAAGATATTAACAAAAATATAAAAAAATATATCCATTCCACCCCTCCCTTATCTCCGAAACCATAAGCTGCAAAATTTTGAAAAAGAATGGAGGTATAGCGCCTCACCTGAACTTTACTGGAAAAATAAGGAGAAACCCCTAATATTCATTTTGGGGGGCAAATTATAGAATTAAATGGAAAATAAAAATTAAAATTGTTTCTAACCCATCATGTTATATATCAAATGAAAGGGCTCATTATGACGAAAACAAATATATTTTTTTCATATTTTTAAAATAAATTAATTAAAAGATATTAACAAAAATATAAAAAAAAATACCCATTCCCCCCCTTATCTCCGAAACCATCATGTTATATATCAAAGGAAAGGGCTCAATATGACGAAAATAAATATATTTTTTTCATATTTTTAAAATAAATTAATTAAAAGATATTAACAAAAATATAAAAAAATTTACCCCCCCCTATCTCCAAAACCATAAGCTGGAAAATTTTGAAAAAACAATGGAGGTATAGCCCCTCACCTGAACTTTACTGGAAAAATAAGGAAAAACCCCTAATATTTTTTTGGGGGGACAAATTATAGAATTAAATGGAAAATATAAAATTAAAATTGTTTCTAACCCAGCATGTTATATATCAAATAAAAGGGCTCACGATGAAGAAAACAAATATATTTTTTCCATATTTATAAAATAAATTAATTAAAAGATATTAACAAAAGTATAAAAAATTTTACCCATTCCCCCCCTTATCTCCGAAACCATAAGCTGAAAAATTTTGAAAAACTGGAAGAATAGCTCCTCACCTGAACTTTACTGGAAAAATAAGAAGAAACCCCTAATATTCATTTTGGGGGGGCAAAATATAGAATTAAATTGAAAATAAAAAATTATAATTGTTTCTAACGGGTCATGTAATATATCAAATCCCAGGGCTCATTATGACGAATAGGTACAAATATATTTTTTTAATTTTTTTAAAATGAATATTTTAAAATATATTAAAAAAAATGTTTTAAAAAAATTACCCATTCTCCCCGTTATTCCCCAAACTCTAAGACCTCTTTTTTTTGTTTATAGGAAAAATATGAAAAAAATACCTAATTCTATTATTTGGTCTTCAAATAATAGAATTAAACAGAAAATAAATTACTAGAAAACCCCCATAGTAATTTTAGGGACAAATTATACAATTAAATGGAAAATAAAGATTCAATTTTCAAACGCATCATGTAATATATCAGATAAAAGGCTCATTATGTGAATTACAAATATATCATATTTTTAAATCATTTGTATAAAAGATATTAAAAATATTAAACATCGACTTAATTCCCACTTTAGAAACTACACCATTTAAAATTTGAAAAATATATTTTATTTATATTTTTAAATAATTTGAATAACAGATTTAATAATTTATAATTTAAACTTTGACCTATTTTGCCGTTTTTCTTCCAATCTACAGAGCCTCAAAACTCAGACAGTAGATTATAAAAGGCATTTCTGAAAGTTTATTAGTAAAATAAAACTCTAATGTTACTTTTTGGGGGCCAAATTAGAATATTAAATGCATATGTATTGTGATAAAAATCAAGCGAATCCTAAAGCAGATAAAATAAAAAGTCTATGTGTGGAAAATCAAAGTGTATATTTTTTATAAATTTAAAACGCTTCCTTTAAAAGATATAAGGGTGAGTATAAGAAAATGCACTCATTCCCTGCTTGTCTGAAACTGAAATATTCGAATCTTGAAGGTGGTACGGAACCCTAAGTATGCGAGTCCAACTCGCACTTGACCAAATTATTTATTATAAAGTCACTGTTGCCTTAAACCAGCGTCGACAAAACAGTTGATAATAACGTTCTACAACAAATTCATAAATTTTCTTTTGGTGTTCATCAAACCTGGCTTGAATTCGTCTGTTAGTTTGCCCCAAATAGGTTTTGTGACAGTATGCACATGGCATCTCATACACTCCCTGTTGTTGTCCCAAAGGAATCCTCATCTTCGGATTCATCAACACTGTGCTGATTTTTCTGTCAGTATTGAAAATAATACCAATATTGAGCCTACGTAGAATTCTCACAATACTGTCCGTAGTACCCTTGACATTCGGTAAATAAGTCTTGTTTATTTGTATCTCAATGTAAATCCATTCTGTTTTATAGCTTTTTTTAAACTGTCCATTTCCTGTTTGATGTTATCCTGGTCAGTCTTTGTGATCTAGTTACTAAAGTCTTGGCGACGACTTGTAGTTGGGCTGGGTGGGTGATCAGAATTATCATGAAGGTATCTGTTGGTGTAAGTTACTTTTCTATATAATATATGGCCAATGTTTCCATATTCTTTCCTCTTTATATGAACATCAAGGAATGGCAATTGATTATTGACTTTAAATTCCATGGTAAATTTTATTTTGTGATGAATGCCATTAAGGTGTTCCCTCCTATGAGGCCAAGTCACATAGGTATCATCCACATATCGTAGTCATAAACTGGATTTAAGACTAGCTCTTCGTAGTACCAACTTCTCAAGGTTCGCCATAAGAAGGTTTGCTATTACTGGCTCCTTCCACTTGTTTGTATCGTTGGTTATCGTAAACAAAATAGGTGTTCTTTAGACAGTGCGTTGTTAAATCTGCAAAACGAGGAACATGAGACACACAACAAAACGACCGATTGTGAACCTAATCGGCTCTCCAACATTCAACATTGCCAAATATTTAGCAGACATTCTTAAGGCATTCACTGGAAAATCGCCCTCACATGTTTTAAAGTCATCCCATTTCGTAACTCTTTTGTCAGAGATACAAATTGAACCCCAAGACTTTTTAGTTAATTTTGATGTGACATCACTGTTTACCAAAGTTCCTATCTCAGACTCCCTATCGATTATTAGAGAACTGCTGTCAGAAGACGGACAAACCTTGGATTTACTCATGTTGATCGAAAAATGTCTTACGTCGACGTATTTTTTTTTCAATATAAATATTACATGCAAACTTCTGGCACTCCCATGGGTTCGCCGCTATCACCGGTATTATCAAATATCTTTATGGAAGCCTTTGAAGCAGTGGCTCTGGAATCTTCAAGCCAGATATGTTGATGACACTTTTGTCATCTGGCCACATGGATAAGAGGCTATCCAATTGTTCTTTAACCACATTAATACCCAACATTCAAACATCAAATTCACTATGGAAATTGAGTCGAATGGAACCCTGCCCTTCCTAGACGTGTTGGTTTCACGGTTGCAAAATGGTTGCCCGGTCCACTCTGTATACACAAAACCAACACATACCGGCAGATATCTGCACGCCCTGTCCCATCATCACCCATCTCAGAAACGGTCAGTCGTGAACTCCCTGGTGCATCGAGCTATATCCATTTCCGAACCCAAAAGTTTAAGAAGGGAATTAGCTTGGGTTGAGGGTAGCCTACTAAACAAGTCGTCACCAAAATCCCCTTCCTAAGAAAGAATTGTCACCTAATAAATCAGTGCATATTTGCCATATATCAGCAAGGTCACGGATAGGATTGGGAAGCTTCTCCATCAGCACGAGGTGAAAACAGTCTACAAACCACTATCCAAAATCTAACAAATGTTACCCTCTCGAAAGGATAAACAAAATCCTCTTTCATCTAAAGGTGTTTATTCCATTCCATGCTCGTGTGGGGCAGTATACATCGGTGAAACAGGTGGATCTATAAACACTCGTCTGGGTGAGCACAAACGTTGTTTCAAAACGGGGCTGCTTTCAAACTCTGCTGTAGCTGAACATCATCACGAAACGGGCCATCAAATCCTCTTCGGCAGCTCCTCTATCGTGGCCAAATTTCCGTATTATTTCACCACAAAATTCCGTGAGGCCGTTGAAACCCCAAAAATCCCAAGAATTTCAACCGAGACAAGGGTTTTGAACTTTTGTCCATCTGGAAACCCTGCATCAACATTTCCACAAAATAAATCACTTACATTACCCACTAAAAAAATGCCAGGAACGTATACAAAAAATGCCATCACAATCATAAAATAATCCCATTAAGTGCCTCCTAACCCTTCCTTTACCTGAAAATTTCGGGGGGGCCAATTATTATTTCTTCATACATATTACTCATTTAGAATTTGTGCATCATTGTGACAAGTTGAATAAAAAGTGAAGTTTTGAAGTGTTCGTGAGAAAAAGATGAAATGAATGGAGTCGCCGCAAGGTAAGTAACACTTGTTTTGTTTTTTGTCTCATCCTTGAAAAAGCCCCTTATAAGCGTGGGCGAAACGTCGGAAAACTTTGTTTATATGCCGGTTTAGGTATATAAATAAATTAAAGCTTATGTATGTATGTTCAGGGTACGAAGGACAGTATTGCGAGAATTCTACGTAGACACAATATTGCTATAAACTTCGTGGGTTCAAATTAAATTTTAACATCAATATCCAATACAAGAGCTGATTTCGCAAAAAAATTACATGAAAATAATAACACTATCTAAGCTGAACTAACAGTGGAATGTCCAGGCATCCTCTTTTATAATCCACAACGAACTCTCTAGCAAATTCCCAGGGTCATCTCCCAGTTCGTGTAGCGTTTGCCAGAGTGTTATCGAAATTTCCAGTCAGGTTGACCTTGTACGTGATCCCTTTTTTATACTTCAGTCGGCTTAAATGTTTTACGTTGTTTTAGTCAACAGAGGCCTAGATAAATTTTATAACAATATTCATACTATTTTCAATGTCAACAGAGAAATCAGCAGGGTATTGAGGAATCCGAAGACGAGGATACCATTATCATCACTATTTACTCTTAGAACGCTTTTTATCACTTTTTAAGCGTCTTTAAACTATAGACAAGAATTCTGGATTGAACTTTTGGTGACTTATCCTAATTTTTCCAAACTTAACTTACATTCACATGCGGTTGTCTAGCCATCTTAACCGGAAGTCTAGCTTACTATTTGCAAAAACATTCGAAGACATATTCACCTTGACAGATACACTTTTTCTCTTTTTTTTTGACATGTCTTCAAAAGCATACAAATTAATAGTTGTACATGTTTTGACGTTTTGGAAAAAACAAAATTGTCGAGTTTATGAATTTTGTGCAGAAGTTTATCATCACCCTGTATACCAGAATAGGAAAACACCGATATCTTTTTTACCCGACCGCCCGATCGCCAGTGCCAAGGAATCGTTCTCACATTTACCCGAATTAAAATTCAATGAGCTACTCCATAAGCTGTTCCGGAACTCCATCTCATTACAAGAATGAAAAATTCCATCGTATTTATTTTAATTCTGAATGAAAAACGACAATACTTTTCATCGCGATCACGTCGTCGACGTCGGAATATTATTCTCGTCCAATTCCATCAAGTGAAACGGCGTAATCGAAACAAAAACACGTAGGCGTCTGAAAGCGTTCCATCTTATCACGATTACCGACGTTTCGTACTTTGCCGGTCTTTGTCTTCAACGAGGAAGACGACTCCGCGTTTCTCGAAGTTGAAAAGTACGTTTAGTCAGAAGTGAAAAAGTAGGGAATAGTAGCACAGTCGATGACGTTTGTGATATTTTGTACAGCCTTCGCCAAAACTAGGGGGAAAAAGTGTAGCTAATTGAGTTTTACATCGAATATTTTAGTTTTCAAACATTTTTTTCATTTGTATAAATTTTAACTATCAATACGCAACAAAGAAGAAAGAACAGTTTATTTTACACATTTGAAAATAAACATCAAAATACTAATAACTTAAATGATGATGATGACCATTTGCACTGTTAATAAGCTCAAAACGGAACTGCCCTTGAGCACTCTTAATTATGCTTTTATTAGTTTTACTTATGAAACTACATATTAAACAGAATCTTCAGTTTTAACCGGTGTCCAGTACTCGTATCGAAGTAAAACTTTGTATACATATGTAGTTTGGATGATAGTACAATATTTTGGTAAATAAATAAAACAGATTTTTTTTGTGATTGCGGCATCACCACCATTTTTTATATTATACTTTTATGTTTTAATCGATTTTTTATTTATGAGATTACGAACTTTTATCTTCAAGGCATGGACATATGTTGTTAGTCGCAGATATTGTAGCTTTCAATAACTGGCAACATACGCGGGGTAGGTTAGGGTCTTAACTCGAATAATTGTTGACTTATCGATTCAGTTTATTACGTATTTCATTTATTGGTAAATTTTGGTGGGATTAGCATCTCAGTTAACTAAAAAATTTTCTAAATTCCTTCACATTAAATAGATTGGAGTCGTACACCAACTCCCGTACATGATCTATATGTTTGTCATTGAGATTAAAAGTCTTTATTTTCTTCAATAGTGTCCTCGAGATTTGATTAGAACATAACATCACTTCAACAAACTTAATTTTCTTCTTTGTTGAATATAATTTCAAGATACACCGCTGTAGCATCAAGGATTCCCTTGATTTAATTGATTTTTTCTTCCGTTCGGACTCTTTGGCGTCAAGTACTTTCTCACCAGGAACAGTTTCATGTTTTATAACAACACCCTGTCTTTTCGTTAATTAGAGAACTCCCTGGGTCGATTCTATCACTGGAAAACATAACACCTGACTTTTCCGAACAACTTTGGTCACCACATCATCTCTTTGAATCACAACTACTTTGAGTTACTCATCTAAATCATATATGGCTCGAATCAACTGTGCTATGTAATCCGTATTTAACTATTTGAACTCCCTAGTCTTGAAATTAGTTTTGACTAGGCCGTTTAATGTCCCCGGAAAATAAAAACTGCCCTTCAATCAACACTGCCACCTTATTATAATCTAGTAAAATCTAAAAAAAAAGAAATGCATATTCTCACCCCAGGTTGTACTGGAACAGCAGTTTTCGGTCCAAGATTGATAGTCCTGCTGCCGCCTGCCACGCGGGTAAGAAGATTGATTCCTCGAGCTCCCGGTTCACCACCTAAGTAACACATTTTTGAAAAATCATGTCAAAAAAACTACGAAAACTTTACCATGCATCCCATAGGGTTCCAGAACCCTTCTCTCTGTCAATACAGATAAAGTCAGCGGTGCTCTGAACATGATTTCACGCAAAACACCCTCGCCACCATTGAATTTGCCACGCCCACCACTGCCAGGGCGAAGCATGAATTTTCTGACGTGCACAGGATAATGACGTTCCAGTATTTCTATGTCGGTTATTCTGGTGTTGGTCATGTGGGTGTGTACACCTGAACAGCCGTGCCATGTTGGGCCCTGTAACAAAGTTGTAGAAAGTAGAAAAGGCACACATTGCTAATATGATTAAATAATGTCGTTTTTTTTTGTCTATTGGCCTATTTGCTTTTGGTTTCTTTTTCCTCTCATTTATTTGTGTTTGCGATTTTTGTCTAGTAGATCATCCATTACGTCACATAAATTTTATGATTTTTTTTTCAATTTTATAAATAGAAATAATTAATATTAAACAGCAGATTTATTTTTTATTAAAATTTTCACCAATCTTATTTGCAAAATTTTGATTTTTCAATATTATCACTACCTTTTAAACTTTTCCATAAGTTGTTAACTTCTTCTACAATCATTTGTTTTTTAACAGACTTCCAAAAAGGACGAGGTTATCAATTCGTCGGTAACTTTTTTTTATGTATGACCAGCGATTATTCAAAAACGAGTTGGGCAATTTTGATCATTTGACTGCATTATATTAAGAAAATCGGAAAAATATGTACAAAAAACTGTAAACATCAATATAAATGTCAAATTTTCATCATAACTATCTGGTTTAAATGTCAGGATATGCCATAAAACTACCTCGTACAGGGTGTTTGTAATGATTTTCATTTTAATTCATTTGAATTCAGTTTCTTTTAGAGACGGAGTTAAGTTACGGGGCTTATAGTCGCGTGAAATGGCAGAAAATATTCCATTAGTTTATCGAAACAAAAATTTGTTATGGCTGCGATCTCTTCTATATGCTATATGGTTGTAGGTGTGTGAGTGCATGTGATATTAGGTGGTACATACGCAGTTGCATACATAGGATGGTTGAAACCCCCCTCTGAAAACATTCAGCCTTAAATTTTGAAAAAATAGGGAATATAGAGCGTTGCCCAAAGTTTACAGGAAAAATAAGGAGAAACCTCTCATTTTAATTATGGGGGCAAATTATAGAACTAAACTATAAATTAAAAATAAAAAATTTTCCAAATGCATCATACATCAAATGGAGGGGCTCCTTCTGAGGAACACAAATATTTTAAAAATATGTAGTTAAAAGATATTAACAAAAATTTACTCAAGAAGTAACCAAGGAATAAACCAAATTGAAATTTAATTTACTCCTTGATGACAACTTAGAGTTGTTGAAACGGAGTTGAGTGTTTAAAGTAAAGGTTTAGTGTTAGAGTGCAAAACTGTGTGTTTTAATTTGTGACACGCCAAAAGTTCTATTAATATATGAAATGAAAGGGCTCATTATGAGAAATAGAAATATATTTTTTTCATATTTTTTAAATAATTTGCTTAAAAGATATTAGCATAAATATAAATATTTGCATTTTTAAGATAATTTGTTTGAAAGATTTAATGATTTATTATTTAAAATTTAATCTATTCTCCTCTTTATTTCCCAAACCACTGAGCCTAAAATTCAGTCAAAAGATTATATAAAGCTTCAATGAAAGTTTATTGGTAAAATAAAGCGAAAATCCTAATCTTAATTTTGTGGGCCAAATTAGAAAGCTAAATACATATTTTTGTAAAAATCAAACGAATCAAGTAGCAAATAAAATGAAAAGGCTCTGTATGAGAAATAAAAGTGTATATATTTTATAAATTTAAAACGCTAGTTTAAAGAATATTGAGGAAAATTTAAGAAAATCCACTCATTCCCTACTTGTCTGAAACGGGAATATTAGAATATAATATATACTTTTAAGTACCTAAAATATATCAAATCTCAAAGGTTGTTTCAAACATAAAACAAGTCTCAATTTTCGTATTTTATTTATTATTATTAAACAGCAGGCTCTCTTTTTTCACATAAGCCCTAATCAACCTGTATAAATTCTTTCGGTTGAAAAAATTCTATAAAACTAATTCAAACATTATTTGAAATCCGTTCACAGTTGAAGCAGCTCATTCAAAAATGCGCATTGCATTATCCTCTTCAACACTTCTAACAACATAATTATTCCATCTAAACTTTTCAGGTACAGAAAGACTGGCATTTATCTCTCTCGCACTCGTCGGCTGTAGAGAAGCGAAGCGAAACTTTCTAATTGCCATTGCAATTTTCAAAGAGTTTCTTTACATCCGTAAGCATGTATTCATTTCGTTGAAAATAATTAAATTCCAAAACGTGCTTCATACACAATCATGTATCGCATGCATATACATTATATAATGTACATATTTTATATATAATGGCTTGTTTGAGGCGTAAGGGAAATCCACAGAACAAAGTTGTGTAGATGGTAAGGATTTTAATCGGATGATTCGTTTAACTTCAAAGAGGACGACGACAACAAGGGTATAAACACCCAAATAAAAGTATTTTTGTTTGGCAGTTCAAGCATTTATTATGAGCATGGAGGATCAGTGATAGTTATTAGGGATGTAACGAATATTCGCATTTGCTTTAGCTAAATTTGCGTGTTTTTTAATATTCGCATTCGGATTAGCGGTTATATATGCGATTTTTTTGCGAATGAGTTTGACAATGAAAAGGGAAAACATGAGAAAAGAAACCATTAGGAACAGATATTGTTTATATTACTCCAGCTAAGAAAACTATTTTATCCAACTTATTGTATAACCAATTAGTTCCGGCTACTGGAAGATGTCATTCATGTGGAAAGTAATAAAAAGAAAAACATTGCATATGGCAAATATTATTGATGATTGTTTCAGGCTTGACTTGATGAAAATTCATTTTTAAGATTACTTAAAAACACCAAACACTTGGTTAAATTTTCACTATTTATTTACTTTTATTTATCATATCTTTATTCAGAAATTGTAAATACAATTGTAAGTACAATGTTGGTTACAATTTCTGAAGAAGCCAGACTTGGTGAAACATATGTCAAATAAAAGTAAATAAAAAACCTGCCATGAGCCATTAAAGCTTCCCATAAAATCGCTGACTGCTCCCCCTCCCCCCCGACCAAAAAAAATTCTGATTTGTCCCTCTCTCTAGGACTTGCCCCCCTGTTGGACAATTTTTTGCTCATTTTGCCCCTCCCTAAACCAAAAGCTGGGTACGCCCTTGACTCCCAAGCTATTACGTTTTTGAAAAAAAAAAGATTTAGACAACATATGGGGAACAAAACAAATCCAACAGAAATAGTAATGGTAATGTCGGTTTGTTATGGACAGATAATCATATAAAATCCTCATTTCTTACGCTGACACAGTTACAAAAGCTGAGTTGTCCTACCCTGGTATTTTCATAAAGGTTTATAAAGGTGTTTATTATCAGATGGCTCGGACGTAGTCTAATCTGAAGGTCCAATTTTCGATGACTTTTTCCACATTTGTGGCCGTATATTGGAATGTTGTCCTCCAAGTGGTCAATCGTTTCGGGCTTATCGGCATAGACTAGCGACTTTACGTATCCCCACAGAAAATAGTCAAGCGGTGTTAAATCGCACGATCTTAGAGGCCAATTCACGGGTCCGACACGTGAAACTATGCGGTTACCAAACGTTTCCTTCAATAAATCAATTGTGGCACGAGCTGTGTGACATATTGCCCCGTCTTGTTGAAACCACAGCTCGTGTTCATCAAGGCTCTATAGCGATCACCATTGACTGTAACATTCTGGCCAGCATCGTTTGTACGGACCAATTATTCCACCAGCCCATAAAGCACACAAAACAGTCAGTTTTTCTGGATGTAACGGTGTCTCAACATGAACTTGGGGATTGTCATCACTCCAAATACGGCAGTTTTGTTTATTGACGTATCCATTCAACCAAAAGTGAGCCTCATCGCTAAACAAAATTCGCTTATGAAAATTGGGATCAACGGCAGTTTTGTTTTTGGGCCCATTCACCGAATGTACGCCTTGCTAGGTGAAAGTGTGGCTTCAATTCTTTCACGAGTTGAATTTTGTAAGCACGCAAACCCAGATCTTTCCGCAAATACTTCCATAAAGTGGATGGACACATATCCAATTCCTGTGCACGATGGCGGATAGACTGATTCGGGTTTCCCTCTAAGCTACGCTCTACAGCAGCAATGGATTCTTCTGTACGACTGTACGACATCTCTATGGGTGCGTATTATCATTTAGAGTAAACGTGATGCGAAGACGTTGCATAGTTAGGCGAATTAATTGCTCCGATGGATGATTATGTTGACCGTAAAATGGACGTAGTGCCCGATATGTATTTCAAACAGAACCATGATTTTCAAAATAAATTTGCACAATTTGGAAGCGTTGTTCAGGCGTCAGTCTATTCATGATGAAATGCCAAACCAAACTAACCACAAAATCAGTTGACAGCTGACAAGATGGTCGCCGGTTAAAAGAGTGTTGCGAACTTACAGTTCGATACCTCTAAAAAAACACCCTTTACAACTAAGTGATGGTATAAATTTCTTTCTAACTTTAATCTAAATATTCACAATTATTCTGGGATCCGCATATGTAGACGAGATGTAATTAAGAAAGAATTTAAGTCCGAATTAATATTAAGCAAGTTACGTCAATGTCACAACATGATATAGGGTTTTATGGAAAAATGCATACTGCATACAACGCCGTTTCCTTGTGATTTCTAGGATAAAGAATTCGTGGGTTAACTAAACCCTGTCAAAAAAATTATGATACAATTTTTTGGAGATTGAATCAGGTGAGGGGCGCGAAACTGATAAAGTTTCTCGACTAGAAGCAATATATTGTCTTCCGTTCAACTGATTGAAAAATCAGATAAAGTTAGTATTATATAAGGTTGTTTAAGAAAAACGAAATTTTATTTTCGTAGTATAACATTTTTATTTGTAGACTCATTTTAAATAAATATGACTTATTTAAAAGACTATTGATCGTGTCAGAATGCTGACTCCATTTTTTTAAATCAGTTTTAATAACAAAATTACAGACCTATTTAAACTATGGCAAAGTTTAAAACATGCTGGTACTTTCTTGCAACACTCTGTCTAGCTGTAAAAATAATATTCTGAAAGCTTGAATATTTCTAAATACAACGGGACGTCACGCTTAAGAATCTGTCAAAACATAACTGTCCTGTTACACTATAAAGGTACGTATGTTTTAATTTCCTGATGACAAATTTTGGTTCGTTGGGTACCGCTGCTATTTCAAATTATTAACAGCTAAGACAATGGTGCAACCTAACGATGATAACATTTTTATTAAAACCTTAATTTTGAGAGGGGGAGTCAAATCCTGCAATAATTTTTTAAGAAGTAATAAGTTTAGCCTGATTCTTTGCTTAACAAAAATCAAATCAACTTTATAATTTTATAATTATACTGTAGAGCACGTGAAGTAGCTAAATTCATGTAATAGCAACAGAAAGAGAGAGAGAGAATAAGCGGGTCGTTCCTGATAGGTCAGTGTCAGTGGTGACGCCTACAATTTCGACTATTGGTAGGGTAGAGACATAGCAAGCGGACCCTGATACTGTGTTTCTCTTTCTATTGTTATTACACTGCCACTTACAGTAACGCCCATACCTAATTCACTCTACAGTATAATACCTCTATGACCAATAGGCGAAGTTATAGGCGTCACCACTGATACTTACTAATCAGGAACAACCCGCTTATTCTCTCTCTCTCTCTTTCTATTGCTGTTACATGAATTTAGCTACTTCACGTGCTCTACAGTATAATACCTCTGTGGTTCCAGGCCTTTTGTCAGGCCTAACTGCCAGATTCCAATTATGCAGAATATTTGTTGTCCCACGTAAACGAGCTTTCCGCGGTGCGGGCCGTGGGTTGCGTCAAGTCAAAGTGACAGGCATAAGCTGAAAGTGGGGGTGAAAACAAACCAACTCAATAATCAAACAATATATAAAACATTTTTAAAAAAAATATAACCGACTTCTACCTATAACTAAAAAGTTAAAAATAATTATAACAAAATACAACTCTAGCAAATAAATAACACATTCAATGATGTAAGGTACCTACCCAGGAAGTAAAAAAAGTAAACATTAAAAGGTACTCATTCTGTACAAATTAATTACCTACCAATCTAGTATATTTTAAAGCCGGTGCCAAGCAAATCTAGAATCCTTCATTGCGTACTTATCTACTAATTCATCAAACTTAATTGTTGCTTGGCACTGACTTCAAAAATATACTAGATTGGTAGGTAATTAATTTGTACAGAATGAGCACCTTTTAATGTTTACATTTTTTACTTCCTGGGTAGGTAGCTTACAACATTGAATTTTTAGCTTTTTAGTTATAGGTAGAAGTCGGTTATATATTTTTTTAAATGTTTTATTTTCAACTTTTTAGTATTTTTGAACTCAGGTAGTACGCGTTGACTTAATAAGCCCAAAATATATTTATGCTTTATGGACGTAATGTAACCTTTTTTCAACTTTTTTTGACAACCCTGTATAACTATAGATAATTCCACTCCAACCTATGTACCAACCATCCTGTACATACGACTGCCCACGGACAAGCATAAATTTGTTAGCTGCCTTCTATAGAACGGAGTAGAATCCATCCCATATTTACGGAGTCAAATCCGTCCTATATTTCAACCATAGTATATAACTCCTTGTGGGCTAGCCCATAAATTAGTTTATTTTTTACATTTTATATTATCATCCTGTGTAACATTAATTCCTCTCCACACTTTATGCAACTTCTTATGGGCTATAAAAGAAATAACTGTATAAATATAATTCAACTGCAGCATATATTTCAACCATCCTGTATATGATTTGCTTATGTCCACATCATATAACAGTTTTTTAATCACCCTATATAATTTTAATTTCACATTTTTTCCAACATTTTTATACCACCAAACGTCCAGTCCACCCTATATTCCAACCATCCTGTATATACGGCTTCCTACGGACCACTATCATTCTAGTCCGTCCTATATTTCAATCTTCATATAAATGCAACTCCTATCAGGCACTGTCTTCGCAAAATGGAAAAATTTTCATTTAAATAGGTATTTGCCTGGTATAGAAACAAAAGGAGCTTGGTACTCATTGATTTAAGGAGCCGAAAATACTATGCTTTACTACCTATATGCTTGAGATGTACATAGAAAATTTTCAAATTCGCAATTAAAACTTCCAATGCTTAAAATTACCGCCCTATTACGTTGGAATTAAAATATTTATGAGGAAATGTCCGTTATGTGATTTCGATGAAATTTTTGATAAGAATTTTGGAATTTTCGGCGATTTTCTGCAAAACTGCAAGTTGCACGTCGCAGAAAAGTATATGAGATCACCTAAGGATCTTCCTTAATAGATTAAACGTTAAAAAACTATACACATCCATAAGGAGTTATTGAAAAATCGACTAAAATATTAGGGATATTGGTCGATTTCCATGCACGCATGTGTTCATTCACAAATTTTATCACTTTACCAATAGAATTCTTTTCCAAAATTTGAAGTTTCACCAATCCGGATATATACTCTATTAAACAAGACCATATTCATTCAAAACGGTGCACCACAGGAGAAGAAATCAGGTAAAAGCGAAAAAATACGCGACGAATTGATAACCTCCTCCTTTTTTGAAGTCGGTTAAAAATCACTACAAACGCACTACACTCGATTCTACTTGGGTGGACATGGTGGCATAAGAAGAGTTAGACGACGTGCAGAAGTAAAACGTCAACCTCAATTTGATGTTGAGCAACATTTACACCGAACAGTGGGCGTTATGATATGGGATGCTATTGCGCATGGAAGTAGGTTACCTTTAGTCTTTGTTCGAGGTAACATGACAGCGCAACGTCAGTGAGTATATTAAGTTTTAGGTCAGATGACTCCGTCCCTCACTCACCCTCACTCACCCCATTTTATCATCCAAATAAAATTAAGCTCTAATACTCTAACACAAAAAAATGCCACAGCCTCCTGGTCTATCTACATAGACTCCTATCATGGCATGAAACTTCCTCGACTTCGATAACACCGCCAAAGCCTACTTTGTGAAACTGAAATACGTCCCGATTGTGAACTTACCGAGAAAGGGTTGAAGTTTCTTGGTTTGTTTTGACGGCACGACGACGAAGACGACGCCCCCCAGCGGACTAAATTTTTATTCAAATTTCCCCAAACGACGTCATGAATATGTAAAAGTCCAAAGCAGGGCACGGATCACTTGGTGAACACTAAAAACTGCAGAAAGTGTACACTGGGATTTTTTCGCGTATTACTTTTCCACGAGCTTTTCTATTCGGAGCTCCGGGGTTTTTTGTGTGCGACGTTTTGCGAGTTGTCAGTGGCAGCTTGTTCTCGGAATTTTTATTCTGCACGAGGAAATTAATGTGGGCAATCAGGTTTTTTATGTTTGAATCTCTATTTTCAACGTTTCTGACATTTTTCTCGTTTTTCGTTAATAAACTACTTCATTTAGTTTATGCAGAAGCCAAAACAATAGTTTTTAGAATTTTTCTCTGATCATCTGTCTATCAGTAGGTTTGTACGGGGGGGTCAGAATTCGATGTTTTAATAGGTAACCTTCGTAACTATGAATGTATGTATAAAATGAACCTCACATTGTCGATCTCTTTTTTAAGGAAAACCTCAATGATGAAATCCAGAATTGGTTGTCACCTTTTGTTTTTGACATGATGATACGAGGGCTGCCTTTTATATTTCGGGATTAGAGAACAAAAACAAATATTAATCATCGAAAATCGCTTTATTGTTTTTCAAAATATTCCCCATGAAGATCTATACACTTTTGCATGCGTTTGAATCAATTGTCGAAGCACTTTTTCCACTCTGATTGAGGTATCTCCAAAACATGCATTCTGAACGCAGCAACCGCTTCTTCAGGTGTCGAAAAATGTTGACCTCTCAGTTTGTTTTTTACGTACGGGAATAAAAAGAAGTCATTTGGTGACAAGTCAGAACTCGATGTTTTGAGTGGTCAAAAATGCAGTTGTTTGAGCCGATGTGTGTGAGCTCGCATTGTCGTGGTGAAGAGTGATCGGTCTTCGGCGGTTGGTTTTCCTCATTTCTTGGAAGACAACTGGCAAACAAATGGTTGTGTACCACTCAGAATTGACTGTTCTGCGTTGTTCTAGTGGTACGGTTGCGAAATATCCAGTTTTTCCGAAAAAACAGGCGATCATTTGCTTGGAAGTGCTTCGTGCGCGAACAACTTTTGTTGGATTGGGCTCATATTGAAACACCCATACAGTCGACTGCTGTTTACTTTCGGGCTCATACGCGTAAATCCACGATTCATCCCCTGTTACTATGTCATAAACGTGTTTTGAAGCACCGCGATCGTATTTTTTGAGCTTTTCTTTCGACCAATCGACACGAGCCTTTTTTTGCACGATTGACAAATTGCACGCGAACAAATTTTTTTGACGTTCAAATGTTTATGCAATATTGATTGTATGCTGGTCCCACTAATGTGTAAGGTTGACTCAATCTCACGATAGGTCACATGATGATCTTGCAATATCAGTTATCAATTATCAGTCTTGGAGTGAACTACGACCTCGATTGAATTCACCATACCATCGGTAAACAGTGGTCCTTAAATTAAGTTCATCCATGCACTCTTGCTGACTTAATCCACGCCGAAAGTTGTAAAAAATAATCGCACGAAAATGTTCATGATTTAATTCCATTTTTTGGCCGAGATGAATCCTTTAAGTTACTGTAAACAACACATAGCGCTCGTATGTCAAAACGTTCTGAGTACGTATAACCTCAAAAATGTCAAACTTTACGATAGAGCTGTCAGTTGTCAGATTGCAACACTAGGGTTGTCCAATCCCGAAATATAAAAGGCAGCCCTCGTACTAATAAACACGATTCCTACTTCACTAGACCAAATACTTCACTATTTACACTTTATACACATTTAAATCAATGCCCATAATAAGTAAGTTCAAAAATTAAACATTAATTTATAAGGTGAAGATATGTACACATGGCTATCCCGCCATCTTTACCGGAAGTCCATCTACAAACTTAATATGTCGACAAATTTCGGACAAATTATTTTACGTATAAAAACAAACATTTTTTTAAATTCTTTCTTACTTTATTTAGATAATATTTCGTAAAAGTAGTTCTACTGGAAGGTCTATTTAATTTTTGTAAAACGCGCTCAGAGGCTTTAAAATTTTCAAACTTCACAACAATTTTTGACAGTCCGCCCCTGACTCTTACACAAGCCAGCTCGCATCACAACAAGCTCTGTATGTGTGAAAGTTTTTAATACAGTCACAGAGGCTTCAATGTGAATACCCCGCAAGGAGTTTTTTTACGGGGTATATTAAGTTGAAAGTGGATGTGTAGAGTGTGCAGACAATGGACTTAATTACTGAATATTTTCCAGAGAGAATTCTGTGAAAGAAAGAATCTCGAATGAGGAACTTTCACGCGTAATTTACCACAGACGGGGCGGGTCGTTTACATTTTTTTGTTCTGTGTGCGACAAACGCGACAGAATATCAGACAATTATAAAAACGACGTTTTGTCTCGGGCTGAATTTACGAGCGACGTCATACAAAACGGGGGCTGGTATTAAAAATAAAAATAGAATATTTGCTTATTAGACCAAAAAATAAATGTACAAAATCAACTGAAAAATAAAAAATTACTGTGCTTGATTTTTTGAGACAATGTCTGGGGAAAGTTCATTCAAAGGCGTCTCATCGAATTAGAAACGATTTTTTTTTAACAGGAAATTGTCAAAAAAACTTCTCATCAAATAAGTAACAATTTTTTTTAACAAATGTGTCGAAATTCTTTTAATAGGTAACCAATTTTTTTAATGGGTAACGCAGTTTATTATAATAGATAACGAAGTTTTTTTAATGGGTAACGAAATTTTTTTAATGAGTAACAAAATTTTTTGTAATGAATGACAAAATTTTTAATGAGTAACGAATTTTTTTTTAACGAATGTGTAACAAAACTTTTAATGGATAAGGAAATGTTTAAAGAGTAACGTTTGTAAACAACTTTTTTTGCAGGTAAATTTTTTTTTATGGGTAATCATTTTTTGTAATGGTGACGAAATTTTTTTTAATGGGTAACGAATTTTTTAATGGGTAAGGAAATTTATAATAGTTGACGAATTTTTTTTAATGGGCAACGAAATTTTTTTAATGGATAACAAAATTTTTAATGGGTAACGATTTTTTTTTAACGAATGGGTAACACAATTTTTAATGGGCAAGGAAATTTTTAAGGAGTAATGAATTTTTATATGTAACCAAATTTTTTTACAGGCAACGAAATTTTTTTAATGTGTAATATATTTTTTTAATGGATGACGAAATTTTATTTAAAGAGTAACGCATTTCTTTGATAGGTAAAGAATTTTTTTTAATTATCAACGATTTTTTTTTAATGGGTAACGATTTTTTTAATGAGTAAATAAATTTATGATAGTTAACAATTTTTTTTAATGGGTAACAAAATTTTTTTAATGATTGACAAAATTTTAATCAGTAACGATTTTTTTAAAACGAATGTGTAACAAAATTTTTAATGGATTAAGTGCAGTTAAAATCGTAATTTGATTTATGGAAACCCGTAGCATGGAAAAAATGGACGAAACTACTAAAAAATAGTGTAGCAGGTTACGGAGGAACTAGACGAAAAAAAATTTCCCAGATTCTAGAAAAACATGACAAGAAGGAGAAACAACATCAAAAAGAAATTCAACAAAGGTTAGTAAAATCTTTTGATGAAAAACGTAAAATAGAATTAGAAAATCGTGTCACTACGATGAAAGAACAACAAAAAAATCTAGTTTCCACGATGAAAAGTGAACAACATAATTTAATTGAAGGATTATTCTCGAAATTTGAACAAAAACAAGATCACATTGAATTAAAATGACAAAATGATTTCAAGTATTTGAATAGGAACAAGATCAAATTAAATTAAAACGACACGAAACCTAAGAGAAAAGACAACTGCAATTTGAACAATTAATGCAAATAGTATCACAAGTTAAAGAAACAGTTAATGACATAAAAGAAATAAATGATGACATTAAGACCATAAAAAATACCGTGGACATTCTTGAACCCAAAGTTGATGGCCTCGATTCCATCCAAAGCCAGGTAAAGTTGGAAATCAGTTCTATTCAAATCACAGTTCAAGATAAAATCAGTGCCATCCAAAACAAGGTAGAAACAGAAATTAAAAAAATGCAGCAGGACTTACAGCGAGGAAAATACCAGAACACCATGAGTACCAAATGTTCCGTTAGCAAACCACCCACATTTGATGGCAGCTCATCTTGGCCCATGTATAAACGGCAATTTGAAGCCGTGGCTACAGCTAATGGATGAGATAACCATAATGTTTAAGTAGTAACGATATTTTTATTTTGTAACCAAATTTTTTTACAGGTAAATAAATTTTTTATGAGTAATAATTTTTTTTTAATGGTGACGAAAATTTATTTAAAGGGTAACGCATTTTTTCAATACCTAACGAAATTTTTTTAATAATCAACATTTTTTTTAATGGGTAAGAAAATTTATTATAGTTAACGAATTTTTAATGAGTATCGGGTTTTTGTTTAACCAAAGTATAATTATTTTTTTAGTGGGTAACGAAATTTTTAATGGGTCAGGATTTTTTTAAGGAATGAAAAATTATATTTTTAATTGGTATGGACATTTTTACGGAGTAAAGAATTTTTCCTTAATGGGTAACCCATTTTTTTATTGGGAAACGAATTTTTTCATTAGTTAAAGAAATATTTTTAATGTTCAACAAAATATTTTTTTAATGGGTTAAGAAAGTTTCAATAGGTAAGGAAATTTTTAACGGGTAACGAAATTTTAAATGGTAACGAATTTTGTTACTGAATGGGTAACGAAATTTTTTATGGATATGCAAATGTTTAAGGAGTACCTACTTTTTTTAATGGGTAACTAAACTTGTTTAATTTTTTTTGTGGGTAACAAACTTTTTTAATAGATTACCAACATTTCTCACTAAAAAGGTAAAGTATATTATAACTTTATCATTTATCTTTTTGGGCAATCAGTCAAATCTTTATATTTTTTTGTGGAATTCTGTTTGTGTAAAGATAACAAAAATATTAGAATCCAGGCGATCTATAGAATTCATTTTTTGCACACTTTTCAAGTAGATGGAAACTCACATGTCTGGAAGCTTTAGTAAAAATTTCATAGATATTTTCAAATTGTTATACAACAAACTTCCTTTCCAAATTAAATGTATTAATTTTATGTTTATAAAACGATTTATTTTTACAAAGCTCACACTGCAGATATATTTCGTTGCTCAATAATTGTTTGTACATTTTCCTCTAAATTCTGCAGTTTATATAAAAAACGTAAAAATAAGAAATTAAAATAAATTATAAAAACGACCAACTCAATTTCCAGCAACTCCATATGCAATGGGAGTTGCTATGAAAGCGAAAAAATTGAAATCCTGCTGCTGTTATAAATATTAATTTCAGAACATTAATAAAGTCTAACAAATTGTCCGTAAAACGTCGAAATGATATGAAAAGTTCCTGGAAAGAATATTAAGTTTCCGAACTTCGAAGATGCACAAAACGGCAAATTCGAGCTTTTAGCAGGAAGTTCGACTTGCTGCGGGGACCGGAGGTTCGGAGCTTTTTAGTTGTTTTCAAGAACAGATGAGGAAAGTTGAGATGTTCTTTGTTCTAAATTCCATCTTGGATAGACAAAAATTGTATAAGTAATGAAAAAAAAAACAAAATGAAAATACAGTGCTTTCGAAAAGTTACGAATAGATTCATTATTTCTGAGTTTTTCGAAAAAAATCTTCTAGCATCGTCAAAAATATGATTACATTAGTTAGGTTAGATTAAAATGATTAAAATATATTTTAAATTTTATGTAAATATACGAATAAGTGTTCGAGAGGACATTCACTTGTGGGAAATGCAACTGATGAAGGTTCCCTGACCAGAAACAATATATATATACAGGGTGTAAACGGTTTGAGTGCAAAGATTTTCAAGAACAATACTTCAGGCAAAAACAAATCAAAAAGCTTTATAACATTTTCTAAAATAAACTATAGTTTTGCCAAAAAGGACACATAAAGTTAGAGTTTATGTAGCCCCTGCTTCAGTGAATAATACAATAATTTAATTCTGTAAGTAGCATATTATAGATCGTTGAAATATGTAGCAGAGTTTAATTACAGCTATACAGGTGAGTTTAAAATATAAAGTAATGTTATGGTCTACAAGCTGTTTCATATATTGGAGGGATGAAATATAAGGTGGACTAGAATTCTAAGAATACAGGGTAGTAAAATGTTATACTGGGTGGCCGATATGTAATTGCATTTAGCGTGGAATATACTAATAATTATACAGTGTGGTTAAAAAAATTTTGTTATATAGTATGAGCAGTTGCATATATAGAGTACCTGAAATATGTGGTGAAGTCAAGTTATCGTTACAAAGTGTAATTCAAACAAGGTTAGAAAAAGTTGCCAATGAAGGATGGTTTAAATGGAGTGTGGAGAGAAACTATATTTTATACTGTGCTTCAAAAAATATGAGGAAAAATTGTGAAATAACACAATAGGATATTTAAGATATGTGGAGAAGTAAAGTTAAATAGTTTAATATTTAAAAATTGTTACATAAGGTGCCCCTTAAACAGTTGCAGTTTTGGTAGAATTTATTGGGAATTGACGGATTTATATTTATAAGGGTTGTACAAAAAATTAGTGACCGATAAGTAGTTGCACATACAAAGTGGTTGAAATAGAGGGTGGAGTAGAATTATAGTTAAACAGTGTGGATAAAAAATTGTTCGATAAAAAATTGTTCGAAATCGAAGATAGTTGTATATATGCAATATCTGAAACATGCGGCGAAGTAACATTATAGTTATACAGTGTGATTAAAACATGTTAGAAAAAGTTGTATATAAGTGGTGGTTGACATATAAGGCGGAGACAAATTATAATTTCCAGGATGATTAAAAAATATCTCAAAAATGGTTATTTAGCGTAGTCCATAAGCAGTTGCCTAGATAAGATAGTTGAAACATAGAGTGGATCAGAGTGTTTAAAAAATGTTTTAATTGGTGGCCCCTAAGCAGATGCATATACAGCGTAGTTGAAATATTTTGTACAATAAAATTATGGTTATACAGGATGGTTCAAAAACTAATAGACAAATAAGTTATAATGGATGACTAATTGGCAGCAGTATATACAAGATAGTTTAAATATAAAAACTATTGAATAAAATTGTTATATTGGGTGGCCTATATGTAGTTGTATATATAAGGTGGTTGATATCGGGGGCTTAGTAGAATTATAATTTTACAGGGTGGATAAAAAATGGTAAAATAATTTGTTATATAAGGTAGACCGTGAATAGTTGCATTCTTCTATATGGAATACCTGAAATATGGGGCCAAGCAAAATTATATTTAAATATTATGTATCACAAGTCGCATATAAAAGCCGGTTAAAATTATATTTTACGAAGTAGCTCAAAAATTATCAGAAATAATTGTTATATAGCGTATAGGGTGGAGTAGAACTATAGTTAGGTAATTAAAAAATGTTATATTGGGTGACAAACAAACAGCAGCATATACAGGGTGGTTGCACTATAGGGAGAAGCAAAGTTACAATTATACAAGGTGGTTGCAATAAATGTTGAAT